>JAWWTY010000088.1:6535861-6549283 GCA_035222235.1 Margarornis squamiger
TTTTTTGTCTTTATCTTCTTCTCTTTCTTTCTCTTTTTTTTTTCCCCCTTTAATTCTTCTGAAAAAAACCCCAAAAAAAAACCTACAAGAGAATTAAGCAAATCATCTGTAGAAATTACAGAGACATCTCTGGGAAAACACTAGCTGTGAAGCATGTTTGGTTCGTGATGCACTCTCATCAGACACCTTGGCACAGAGCCATATATTTATTCAGGAGAAGAGTAAAAAACATGCAGCAAGGAGGCTTTTTGATTGTTGCTGCTATTAGTGGCAAATTCATCTTTCTTGTCCCAGGTTCCCACATGGTTTTTTTTTAAACCATTACGGTATGTGGTTTCCAACCACGGATGAGAGATTGCTGAGGAAAAATACTTGGCCTGTTCAAAACTTAAAAATGAAGTGGTATCTTTTCCTCCTTTCCCTCTTGCCTTAGGGGAGTGTGGTGGAGGCCAGTTCATGCCCAGGGGCTGTGCCAAAGATTTGTGTCGTTCAGTCTCTCTCCTGCAAACACGCATAAAGAAAGCCATGCTCGTCCCAAACCTACCCCCCCAGCAAACACACAGCAGTGGTGCCTCTTCAGCCTGCCAGAGGTGCTCCCCACTGCGACCCTCTGAGCCCTCAGCCATGCCCTGGCAGATCCACAGTCCCCCTGTGACGATGTTGCTCCAGGGAAACTCACTGCCCAAGGGATGTGCCAAGGGAGAGGAGTGGAGAAAGGAAGAAAACCAGGAGAAGGCACCCTAAGCCTAACCCCTTTGGAGTGTGCTGGGGAAGTAGAAGCTCCCCTGCTTCCACCCTGCACCAGAAACTGATGGGAGCAGAGTTTTCTGCTGAGGCTGGTTGGTAGGAAAGCATTATCTGAGACTGGAAACTGGTCACAAGTCTCAATCACTGAAGCAGCAACTGCCTTCCAAGGTCAGGGCTTCCCTCATTGGAAAAAGGATTGGGCATGCTGAAATGAAATGCATCCCAGCCTCTCCATACACTGCTATTAGATGTCAACCAGAGAGAAGAGATTTGCACTTTTCCTAAGCAGGGAAAAGTACCTGGTATTATGAACCCCTTTCTCTGAAATTAGCTTATCCCAAGGCAAAAAGAGGAGTCGTAGTAATCACACATTCATCTCACAAAATAAAGCTTCACCTTAAACTTCTCTCTCCATTTCCCCAGAAAGCTGGTGTGGGGAAAGGGGGGAACCCAAAACCTTCCTAGCACCCCAACAACCTGTACCCCACAGAGTGCAGCAAATACAGAGGGTCAGCTTCAAGAAACTTTCACTTTGAAGAGTGGCCATGGATTCCTCAGTGCTTACTAGAGAAAGCTTTTTAATAGAAAGCAAGGCATTTACATACTCCATCTCTCTGTGAGCATTTCACACATGTGTGCAGAACTTTGGGGAACACAGAAAACTGATTTCAGGGCCATCAGAAAACTCTCAAGCCAGAGGAGCAACACGCACATTCTCCAGCCAAAAAAGCTGCTGCCCTAGTCTATACAGATTGTGTTATGCTTTCACTCACTTTCTGCATGTTTAAACTTCTTAAAAGATTGCTAGAAGAAAAGAAACAATTAGTCTATCATACAATTAGAGGACAGGTTTTGAATTTTTTCCACCCTGCTTTCTTTCTCTGTCCCAGCAGAAAAACTTGGAGTCATCAGGTTACTTTTTTAGGCACAGCTCATCCCTCTCAGCTCCTTCCACGACGAAGAGCTGCTGTGTTTTTCGCAGGCAGCTCCGCACTCAGGAGCTTTTAAAGGGTTTCTAATCCTGGAAGGCCGTCTGACATCACCCTGCTTCTTGTCTGCTGATGTTTCATACAAGCCTCACATTTCCTTAATGTTTTTCAGAGCCACCAATTACTGCAGCAATCTTGTGTTTATGTTCTGGTTTTGTGCTTTTTTTTTTGCCTTTTTTTTTTCGCTTTTTTCTTTCCCCTGATGCTTTCCTGGCTTGTGTCCCAACAGGCTGCTCTCTCTTAGGCGTGTTTTGTGCCAAGGGTTAAGCTGGACCAGCTTGTTACAAAAGAAGGAATTAAAAAAAAAAAAAAAAATATCCAAAGAAGTGGGAGGGAGGAGTGATTTTTTTGGTTGTTGGGTTTTTTTTGGGTTTGGTTTTTTTTTCCCCCCCCCTAATTTTCTTCATTGACTTCAGGCACCATGTGATCAGGAAGCCTGGACTCTTTCCATTTCCCTTCCCGACTGAAGGGAAACATTGTGCGGCTGTTGCCCTGCCACCAAGTGGGACGGCCTCTTCGCCGTGTTACGTAGGGGGATAAAAATAACCGGGATATTTAAGGCCGGCTGTGGAATCCCAGTGCAGGCAGAGCGAGCTTGGTCAGCCGCCGAGCACCGCTGGCCCCGTCCGCGGGCGCGAAAACACGCACCGGGGCAATCTGCTGCAACGTGATGCAACTGCAAATACATGCCTGGCAGCAGCGATGAAACAGCTAGATCTTGGGGAGGCCCAGAAGAGGAAAAAAAACCATAAAACAAAAAATAATAATTAAAAAAAAATTATAAAAAAGATTTATTTTTTTTTTTTTTAAAAAAAAGTAGTGGAGAGCGTTTTAATTCTCTTCTAACGCATTGTTTCTGGCACAGCGGGTATTATCCAAAAAGCCGACCGTCCCCACCCCTGGTATTTCATGTTCTTGCTGCAGTGGCATCCAGGGAGGGAGAGACCCCTCAGCAGGGCTTGCTGGGCTTCAGGTGTGTTAGAAATAGAGCTGGGGTTTTGCTGAAGCCAAGGAACTGCATGGGTAAAGAAGAGGAAAGGGAGGAGGGGGCAATTAAGTGAGAGCATTTCTCACAGGTGTAAGCCAGGGTGACACGTTGTCCCCTGGGGTTTTGTAAGGGATAGCAGCACTTCCCCACCCTGGAAAGGAGGGGCTGGGACAGCACCGTGTTCCCTTTCAGTCTCTTTAGGCTCTTTTCTCCAAATCACAAGTGTGGCTTGAGTGCAATGCACGTCTTTGCTGCTGATTAAAAGTAATTACTTTTCAAAAGTAGCCAGTCCACGAGGCTGGGGCAGAAAAAAGCAGAAATGGCAGTCTCCGTTTTAGGTTCTTTCACAAGAAACAACTCTCAGAAATCTCTAGAGGTGATTTCTTTATTTTTTCCTATCTCTGAAGCTTGTTTTCACACTACACACTAGCTCTAAACTTTCCAAAGTGTAACACTGGATGGTGTCTGCCACAACTGGAGCACTGAGAAGAGGCTGGCATTGCCAGCCTTTTCTTTTAAACTTTTTTGACAAGCAACCCAGTGCAACTTCAGTTTTTCTTTGTCCATCCAGGGCTAGGATAGTGCAGATGAGAAGCAGAAAATACCATGGACAGTCTGTTTACTCCTGTAAATTGGAGAAGAACTCCCTCACCACACCAGCATGTCACCATCTCTGCCATCTCCTTCAGTCAGGATTGTCAAGAGGGCTTGACAGTAGGGACTGAGGGGACACTTCTCCCTTAGAGCCACCCTGAGCTGGGGCAAAACAGGACGTGGCTGTGGTCCCATCAGCCCTCATTTTCCCTGCAGGAGCTGAAGTCTTTGGGAAGCCCATATTTTGGGAAGTACATTTCTGTGAGTGCAGGTCTGTGGCTTCTTCTTATAAGAAAATATAAGGTCCCATATCTCCTTCCTGAACTGCAGTGGCCTCCCCTTCACAGAGGAGGGAAGTCAGCTATAAACCTTGATGAGGGACGAAGATTGTTCCTGAGATTGTTTCTGCAACATATCTCTGTTAAATGTTAGCTGGATTATAAAATTACTGCCTTTGGTTTACCTTGGAGTTTCCCATTCCACAATCTGTAGGACCCAATGTAACAAGAATCCAATTTAGAGAAGTTGTGACAATCTCTGGGCACAAACTTAAGCTTTTTTTCTTGCTTATGCAATTATGTGGGTTTGTTTCAAAGAATTTTGGGTTGGGGGGGTTGGGGGAGGGAAAGTTTAAGGACATTTGTAAGGGATTACACCTGCCTGGACTTTCTGCTGGTTTTACAAGTGCTTATGGTTTTATTGTTTCATATTCTAGCTTTATTCCTTCATGTTGAGTGAAATACTGAAAGCAGACAGAAAAACAGACTAACAAGAAGAATGGTTAGAGCCTCAGTTTTCAGCCCCACCAGTAGCCCTCCATGCAGATAATTCCTACAAGTCATTCGTATTTAACTACACGGTATTTGAGAACCACTCACACCAAATGGACTTTGATCTTATAAACCCTTTATTAGACTAGGAAGTATTATCCTTAGTTTATATAAATAAGGAGCTGCACAGGAGGAAGAGCAAAGGCCCAGTGCCCAATTATACACATTAAGTCCCTCCAGTTTCTCTGGAAAAATAATTCTATACATCCGGGTGTAAGTGGCAGAGCTGTAGTGTCACCCTGCCATGATGCATATCCATTTGCTCCCCACCACTGAAGGAGCATCTCTGATGTCTAAATACAAATGTACTGGGTGGGCGATGACTCCTTCCTTCCTTCCTTCCTTCCTTGTTGATTTGCCTGGAGTGGAGAGGCAGCTGCAACATCAACTCTTCCTGCACAAGGAGCAGGCTGAAATGTTATCCAGACAGGACAAGCTGTAGGAGACAGCTTGGTAATTCCGTCTGCTGAGTGCAGCCGTCTGGATTTATAGACGCCTGCCCTGACAGTAATTCCCAGCTTTTTTGGAAACTGGCCAAACCTCTGGGTTTGTCCAACCACACAGAGTACCACCTAGGTGTATAGTGCTGTCTAGGGGCTTTAAAGAGGACCACAGCCATGTTCACATTGCTGAGATGGCTGCTCCCAGACATTTCAGGTGCTGCTGGCACAGGGAGCAGGACACGTGGCAGGGCAAATCCATGACCCTTTAACTTCTTTGGCAGGAGAAGCAAGTTTGGCCTTGTAAAACCAGCTCATCAGTCCTCCAGTGCTGGCATATGGGCATTCCCTGGTGAATCTTCCTCTGGTCAGTTAAGGTGTCATCAGCCTCAGGCCCCCCTCTCGGTGCCACTCGGGTAACAAGAGCTGCACAAAGTGTAGCACACAAGCCTATATATATACATATATATATATACCACTCATCCCTCGATGAGGGGAAGGGTTTCAACCTTTCTGGAAGATGAGGAGTTGCCCAGATTGCCCCAGCAGATTTAGCAGATGGCATCTACCTTCTCCAAGGTCCTCCCAGGTGACAGTGAACTGTGCAGGGAGATCAGGCTTTGGAGGCACCCAGCCCTTGTGCCACTGGCACATTTCCATCTGTTGCAGTTCGGATAACCCACCTGCCATGGCATCAGCACATGGAGCCACCTGGCACTTACAAATTTCATACTGGGCTGCCACGGCCATGCCAAGAGCATGGCAGGCAAGGATGTGTGTTTGGGTGCTGTCATGCAGCCAAATCTTCCCTGCAACAAGCACAACCCAGCAAGTTTCACATGCTTTGGAGTTTTAGAACAAAAGTTTCACACAAACTTAATTAGCCCCAGATTTTTAACATTAGTATGCAGTTATAATGCCTCAAAAAGAGCTAATTCTTATTGACCATTTCCCACTGATATGTTTTCCAGTTGGCAGACCCATCACACCTTTACTAAATGAACAAAAACTCCAAAGCCCTTGACACTCAAGCCATTTCCCTTTTCTTTCCTTTCACATGTAGCTTGCCATGTTGTTACAATTAAATTTCAAAGCTCTAGTCTCTGCATTTGTTTTGTTTTCCTGGCGTTGTTTTCCATCCAGTAGCTGCTACAGCTTAGCACAAACCAGTGTCACCCTCCCGGAGGTTAACAGGCCTCTCTTCCTCCCACCAGGTGTCCTGGTCTGCTGCTGGAAGATAAAACTTGATGCTGTTCTACCTCATGAACTCAAATGGCTGTGTAACAGGGCCCTCATTTCTTTTTGCCCTGATACTCTAATTATGCTGATACGGTAAATGTCAGGACACCTGGCTTCTCTCCATCTAATCACCTGTGTGTCCTTGGTCATAGCATTTAACTCCTGTGGTTTGTCTTTGGCTATGTTTGCCACCATCCCCAGGCTGCAGACTCCACGTTGGAGGTTTCTCTCGTGACCTCTTTCACTCTGGGTGTGCACACCTGCACAAGGGAGTCAAATCCCATGGAGGACCTCAAGCTGCCACAGCCAGCCACGATGGTTTGGGGACAAGGACAGCTGCCCAGCAGGAATCACCCCTTCACACAGAGCGGAGAAGCCTCTGCTTCCCCTCATCCTTTTTATTTTTTATTTTAAAGAAGTTGCAACTTGGAGTTGTCAGGTTTCCTTCTTTACTGACAGGGCTCTGATTTGTGCCTCCATGGCTTCCCTCACGCTTTGAGGCAGAGCCCAGCCTCCTTAGCACCTCACCTTCAGAGAAGTGAATGTTCTTTGGCATGAAAGGGACCTGCTGTGCTCAGTCTCCCATAAAACTTTCCAGCTGAAAGCATCCTGAGAACATATCTAGATATTTCAGTGTTTCCCCCAAAGGTGGCAATCAAGCAGAGAAAACTCCTAGCCCTTGCATGCCCCTATCCTATAAGGAACTGCCTTCAACCACTGTAAATAAAACAAAGGTATGATCTTCAGCTGATCTCAATTACTGGAGCTCCATTGAATTGAACAGCCCTAGGATAATTTACACCAGATGAGCATCTGCCCTCAACATATGTTACATTATGGTTCAACAAGATGGTCTCAGTTTGCCTTGGGGGAGGAGCTGCTGGAGTGGAGAGTTAGGTTTGCTCATGTCTAGGAATGATGGGCTGCAAAATCCCCGAGAGTGAGGAGATAAATAGGGAAAAGAAGGCATTTGGTTATTAGGCGTTCTTATTTCCAGTGATTAGGGTGGGAAAGAGCAGACTGTGTGGGAAACAGGCTTCCCTACACCCATTTTTGGCAGCTTTTGATTGGCCCCTGACCAGACATTTATTAAAACAGCCTCATAAGTTGCGGTTCCACTAAAGAACAATACAAAACCAACCAAATGTTAATGTATTCAATCTGTTCCTGCTGAGATTTCTGCCTCCCCACCTCTCTGATTATTAGAGAAGGGAAGGGAGGGGGAAGCATGGAGGAAGAAGGGAGGGGGGGGGGGGACCAAAAAGAACAGTTTGAATTCCCAGCCTCAGCTGACAGATCTGCTGCAGCCTCCTGGAGATTTTTAGTTAGAACAAAGGGTCCTCGGTACAGGAACTATAATTGGTTTTGACTGTTCATACATTTTAACTCAGCCCAGGTTAGGCATCCAAGCAAACTCAAAGCACTGACAGAAGGAGCTGGAGCCCTAGAAGAGAAACTCCAAGGGAGGATAAAGGGCCTTCAAAAGAGGGTAG
This sequence comes from Margarornis squamiger, assembly GCA_035222235.1. NCBI lineage: Eukaryota > Metazoa > Chordata > Aves > Passeriformes > Furnariidae > Margarornis > Margarornis squamiger. The sequence continues at coordinate 6,543,182 of JAWWTY010000088.1, forward strand.
TGGATCGTATCTGACACCAGAAACCAAAACGTACTCCAGATTGTTTTCCTCAACAATCCTGATGAAAAAGTGTCCTGCAAACACTTGTCAACTAGAGGCTTAGGATAATCTGAACTTCAGCTACAGGAGCAAGGAACAGGGAGGAAACAAATATTTCAGCAAACAAAAACCCCAGGGCAGGATATGTGACTGAGCTTCTGGATGCTGACGGGTAGGTGGGAGGGGTTTTAAACCACCCCTCTTGCCGAAATTTGTGAGGGCGGTGCATCCCCAGCCTGCTGCCAGAACAGGTTTTGTGATTCAACTTCTTCAAGTGCCTGAACCTGCTCGGGACAGCCAGCTATGCAGTGGTAAATCAGAGAGGCCAGGATATTCCCCCCAGCTGCAGCACATATCCACACATCCAGCCACATCACTGTCCTCATCCCCACGTCCCTTGGAGAGCCCCCTCCAGACAAACTGTGCCCAGGCATTGTCTGTTGTCTGAGAGGGCTGGCTGGCAGTGAGCCCACACTGTGCCAGGGCATGTGCTGGCAATTAAAGAGTGCAGATGATCATGACAAGTGCTCGAGCCCATGCTGGGGCTCTCTTGGGTCCACCAGTACAGACAGACGCAGCAGCACCAGCTGCAAGCAGCGTTTCCATGGGAAAGGATCAGACTAGGAACACACAAGGAGAAGACTGCATTTGCAGTCAGTGTCTCTGGTAACAGTCTGGGGCTCTTTTCTCCAAGGTTAACATTCGCTGCTCAAGAAGAACAATGCTGCTGGAGATCTGCAGGCGAGATGTGGTTGCGGTGGGTCATCTGGATCCGCAGACAGCAGTCTCTTTTTGGGTGGGATTTTCACATCTGTTCTTCTCTGCCCTACAACCGATTTAGCTGGGACAAAGCTCAGACAACAGTGAGTGCTTTCATAAAAATCTTCCAGCAGTTGCCAGCTCCAGTGACAGGGATGAGGTGCTTGCATGGAGAGCACACGAGTGATGGAGAGTGTGCAGGACTGGGGCCTACCTTCATTTCATTATCAGGAACTACTTTTTTGTTTGTTTCAGAGTTTTGGGGGTTTTTTAAGTCACTTTTTGGGACAGATATTACTGAGAAGATTCTATAAACAAATCCATGGGCTGAGGGCAGGAGCAGTGTCCATGCTGGAAGTTGTGTCGCTCTGCAGAGGGATCCTGAGTGTTCCTCTGTATTTGTTGGTAAAAACCTCACAGTTCAATGAGCCATACTCCTCCTTTATGCCAAACTTCAGTGGGCAATGGGAACTTCAAAGCTCATAGTGGCTTATTTATTGAGGTTCTGATCTTGAAAAATTGAATATGTACTCCCTGGTGCAAGGGGGTTTTTCACAAGAGGGAAGCAACTGAGGCCAGACTCCATGGTGGTTCATCCTTCTATGCCTGTTTCAAGCACTTTTTCAGCCTGATGAAATGGTGCTTTCTGATCACTGAGGAACAGCACCTAGAAATAGATGGCAGACTTATATCACTGTAGTTGGCCTTTGCTCAACATATCCCACAACCCAGCCCTCCTGAGAGAAGAGCTCATGTCAGGCATGTAGCAAAAAGCCTGTGTTTATATACCAGAATCCCCCATCCCAGCTCCTCAGCTGAAGTCATGGGCTGGATGCATCTTGTTGTTCTGCATGACCAGGTGCAAACCAGCAGCAAACACACTAACTCTAGGTGGTTTGAAATTATGTAGGAAAGCAGGGAAAGAGGGAGCAGAATGTTACTTTAAAATCTTCTTCGTGCTGCTGAATCCCAGTCTGAAACTTCCACCTGCATCCAGGTGGGCAGTGGCAGGCATCCTCTTAAATGACAGGCAGGCTTTAGGAGGGCCAGGCAAGCTGGTGGAGACAGTGATGTGAATCCATTTTTGGGGGGCTTCTTTCTTGTAAAGCAGCAGTTTTGGCTGTGGTCAAGAACGGAAAACAAGGCAATGAAGGGCTTTGGGGTCTGCCCAGTCTCATAATTCCTGAGGATGTTTCCATTTTCCATCTGGTTTATTCTCTTCCTCCTTAGAAGAGTGCATTTCAGGATTTTTCCAGCGTCCTGCAAAGTTTTGTTCAGCAGCAGGAAAGACTTCTCACTGTTTGCATTTGAAACACAACAGGGTGCAACAAACTGGAAAGCTGAAACAGGCCACACCAGCACCTCCAGCCATGGAGGTCTTCTCGTATAACCTATGGAAGCATCTGAATTTGAGGACTGTGTTTGCTAAATTCAACCATTTCAGCCAATGTTTGCACCTCAGATGAATTTCTGAGTTATCAAGAATCAACAGATTGTTTCTCAGAAGATTGTTTTTCTTCAGACTCTTCTTTTTGTTCGCCCAAGGGTATTGGCCCTTCTTGAAGAACCGGACATATAATTAGAAATTAATGTCTATTCGCTTTGATGGATTTTGCCTCTTTTCTGAATCCTGAATTATCCACAAAGCTGTTACAAACAGAATAGAATGTATTTGTTCATCAAAAAAATGATTCACCCGTTTCTTCAGGGATTAATTCTCAGTTTTGTTCGTGAGTGGCTTGTTGCAAATAGTCATAAATTCTACCATGTTGGGTTCCAACCCCGGAGTGATCTTTGTCTGGACTTCAATGGGGCTTTGCATGGGGGGGGCCTGGCCACACAGATCTCATTGCAGGATTGGGCAATGGTTAGTTACATAAGTCATATGATGTTGTTTCTGTTCTCTGACTGGCTGGCTTATGTAACTACAGAACAATAGCGTGCATTTGAATATAAAGGCAAAAGTCGTGCCTCATATTTGTTCTTCGTGAGAGTCTGTTCAAGGGCTGCATTCTGCTGTCTGTGCAAGCTATAAAGATATTTTCTTTGACAGTCTATTGGTTGGGGAGGACATCTGGAGTAGGTGACACTAACAGAGCTACTGAGATGCTCTGTGTGAGTTCATCTGAGGACTATTTGCAAACACTGGCCTCACATATTCTCCCCAGCAGCAGCTGAAAAGGAACAAACCCAAAGAGAACAACTCATGTAACCAGGCCATCCAGTGACCCGAGCCCTTGACTACAATGCAGCTGTGCTGATTTACACATTATAAATGACCAGACATCGAGTTTAACATTTCCCTTATTCCATTTCAGGGGAATGAAAAGGCCTAAAAGCATGGCCAGGGTTAAAAATGGACAGCTTAGGGCAAAACATTGTCAAGTTAATGTTTGCGTGTTTTTTCTTAAATATATTTTTTCCCATTTTTTATTTCTGTTAAAATCTCAGTGTGATTTCTATTCAGAGAGGGAAAATAGGAATTCACAACTTTTGTTTTCAGTTGATGTCTTATTTTTGTTCATCTATACAATTCATGTCCAGAAGATTTAATCACAGTGTCCTGGAGATTGTATCACAAGTTTTGAGTCCTGGTCTTGTTTTGTGGTTTGTTTTTTTTCTCCTTTTACTAAGGTCCCACTTCTTGGGGTCATGTGATTCCACAACCATTCCCTACTTCCAGTGTTTTAAAAGTAAGTTTCTAGTCAACATTGTTGCAGAGAAAAGACTGAAAACATAAACCCTTAAGGCTGAGAAAAAGAACACACAATTGGCCTTTTTTTTTTTTTAAACCTCAAGATTTCTCAATATTATGTTTTTTGAGGATAGTCTGAGTAATAACTTTTAAAAGCCCAAGGTTGACACTATTAAAGCAGAATCAGGAGGAGAGCATCAAGTTCATATGACATGACCTGATTACATGACTCTTTGGAGGTGTCACCATGCAGCAGGCAGGTACTTTTCCTAAGTCACTTATGACAGTATAAGGCCATCATAAACCATTCAAAGTAACTGTGTTCCTTATACATGTTTAATTTTATCAAAGTCCCAAAGTACACATTATTTTTGGTAGCAAGCTTCAGCAGCTCAGAAGGCATTGTGGCAATCCACAGTGTAAATACCTGTTCTTATCCTTTTCAGTCTCCAATGTAAACATGGGTTTTGACAGGAACATTGGATACACCAAGCCAAAATTCAAGAGGTCACAGCTGATGCTTGCATACCATCTTCTAAGGACTTTGAATGTGCTTTACAAATAATTTCTAGCCCACTCAGTTCCCAAGTTCTCAATTTCTAACCTGAATTCACACAGGCCTGTGCAGCAGATTATATCTTGCAATGTGCAGCACAGCTGTGGAAGTGTTGCCCTTCATCTTCTTAGTTTTTAACACTCCTTGGAAATACTCTCATGTTCTAGAACTTGGAATTTGCTGAGAACTTGTTTTTTATCATATTTTATTCAGATGCCACTAACACAGATCAACGTAGGCCACTCTGCTGGTGACAGAAAGTGTAATTCTGGTAGAAGCTGGGCATGTCCCTCATGCTTCAAAGGAAGCTTGCACCAGCCTCAGTGATAGTGAACTATGTACATTGTGGTCGCAGGACTTCCACTGATCCAGGAGAAAGCCAGGACAGGGAGCAGGCAAGAACATCTCACGGGTGATGTGCCTGCCCCTTGAGGACTTCTCTTGTGTGCACTTCCCAGAAACAGCACCTGTCACTCTTGCAGAAGGGAGAAAAACTTTTTCCAGGTGCCACAGGACCTCCTTGCTAAAATCAGCTGGTGGAGACCACTGTAAGTTTGAAGATAACATGTCTTAGAACATGTAAATGGATTAAGAATCAGCGAACAGCATTTCTTCATGGCTCAGATGTGCAATCAAGCTGTTGCATCTCTGCCAGCTCCCCTGTTCCAGTTCACTGTGTGCACACATATTCTCCAAAGCAAATGAGAGGCAAAGCATGTTACCTGAAACCTTTCATTAAGGCCAACGTTGTTTTGTGGGGATCTAAGATCATGCTCTGCTGACATGCTGTTCCCCTTCAAGTCATGATAAGTTATGAAGCCAAGGCCCCAGGGAAAATGAGCTGCAAGAGATGCACAGCTAACCCTTCTTAAAGGATGATATTGTGTGTCGTGGGAGTAGGATGAATGTTGGTGGCCAGGGACTTGGTTAGGACATCATTCCTGGACGCTTGTGAGGCACTACGCAGAAGAATTAATGACTTTCCCCACCTGAATGCTATTTTAATAAAATTGAAATGTCTTCCTTAGATGTCTCATCATTATTCCCATAGTTAGAAGCTGATTAATGGCATGCCCCTCAAACACATATTTGGGCACATGTACAAAGACTTTTTAATAGTCCCTAACAATGGCCAACAGCTGGCCACAAAACCAGATGATTCTCCACCCTTGTAAACTCATGCTCGCCAACAATAAAAAACCCTTCTGGCTACTAAAAAGCCTCATGGAACAGATGAATCTTGTTATGAACTGGATTTTATAAATAAAAATTAAAAAGAGGCAAACATTTTAGCATGTGCATTCATAGGCTGAAAACAGACATAGGTTTCACATTCTGGACTAGCCAACTGCAGAAGAGTTAAACTTCATCTTCCAAAGACTTCTTTAAACACATTGCTGAGTTGGGTTGTTGGGGAGGGGGAGGTTGTTTGTTGATTTTAATTATTTTTTTAATTTTTTTTTCCCCAAATTTTGCTGCAGACCTAGTAAAACACCTCCTCCATCCTTGGAGGCAAGAGTTTTGTGTCTATGCCTCTCAAAGGCAGAAATCTTATGAATTATCTGAAGACTTTGCTGTCCAGGCCCTGCCATAGTCTGGGCACTTCAGCCCAATCATATGCTATAACCAAACACTACAGAAGGTCTGTGCTTGCTACCATGGGCACCAGGGTTTCTCCCAGCCCCTCAGGAGATGGCAAGGTGAGTTTGGAAAGCTGCCCGACCCTACGGCTGAGGCACGACCCTACGAGGCAGGAGACAGGGCAGCCAGGCCAGACCCTTTTCTCCCTGCAACTCACAATAAATGTCTCAGCTGGATCCATTAGCTTTGCATCCAGCATGGCCACATGGTTTCTGGAGCAGGACTGGCCACCTCGGGCTGGCACCCAGAGCCTGGCCACACACCTCGAGCCATCTGCACAGACATTCACCAGCCCAGCTCCACACGGGAAGCTGCAGCCACACCACCAAAAAATGCAAATCTCCACAGACAGCACCTTCTCTCCCCCAACAGCCCTTCTGTCCTCCTTCCTTTCCCTCATTTAATTTCATTT
>JAWWTY010000088.1:6549383-6575701 GCA_035222235.1 Margarornis squamiger
CTCATTTAATTTCATTTTATGTCCCCCCACCCTTTCCTTTAGCCCTGCAGCTGGTGTGTGTGATCAGAAGAGTACAGACCCAGGGAGAGGAGAAGTGATCAAGACATTTGAGGGTGATCAGTTTCACCAAAAAAAAAGGACATAAAGGAAAGAAAAAAAAAAAACAAAAACCTCTAAAGAAGCGCTTTGTGTTGTTAACAACTATCTAATGTCAGGGCTGATTCACAAGTTTAATAAAATCAGGCTTTGTTGAAGATTCAACACCTTCAGTTATGGCATTATGGGTTCACAATAATTGCTCCTCAAACCATCCAAAGATCCTTCAACAAAGTGTGTGTTTGAGGAGGGGGAGACCAGCCTTTGGTCTAAATCTAGTGTCTTTAAGATTTATTTTTTTTTTTTTTTAATAAACAAAGCAAGCAGAAAAGCCTTAATTCTCATAATGATGATGACTATAGTGTCAGGTTTTCATTGTAAAGAGGAAGCAGCAAAAGAATGAGATAAGACTAATTCTTAGTTAGTCACCTTAAACATGACTCCTCTGTAAGTGGATTTTTGCAGGGATAAACAAGGAATTTTTGCAGCCCTGGTATGCCCCAAACAAGATTTCTAGAAGCAAGGAAGTGAGGAATTTGACTGAAATCTTAGAACGAGCTTTACTTTTACTGCCTTGGGCAGGATTTAGAGAAACATCAGCCTCTGCTTCATCAGGTCCTGACATAGTTGAGCCCAGCACCTCATCACTCAGAAAAGGACCGTTATTGATATAGAAAATGATTATTTACATTCCTGGTGACCATGTAGGAAGTGGCTGATACAGTGAGGAGTGAATGGGTCTCCTTGATCTCTTTAGGGTGAGTAGCATGCAATGCCATGGCACTGCACTGCACTTCAGAAAAGCCTACCATACACCATAGCAGCCCTTGAAACACTCTGAATTACAGCAGAGACATTGTTAACCTCTGCCAAAGCCCAATCCTTAAGGTACCAATCCTTATGTCAGAATGCATTTGCTCCCTCCGACAGTGGATGGCCATTTCCAAAGTGTAATGCAGTTGGTGAATGGTACCTTAGAATGAATTTTATATCACTAAATACTTTCTAGATATAGAAACACTAATTCTCTTATCCTGCAGAGCTGGACAACCTAGGGTTCTCACAACACCTCATGTGTACTTACAGCTGCCAAGAAAGAGTTTCCAGTAAAACAGTTGGGTTGTTGGATTTCCTTCCCCCGAGCAATAATATGCAGCTACACTGGGACAATTTTGTCCAGTGTTTTCTTGCTGGTGTGCACTGACCTCTTTGTAATCCCAGCCCCATGCACTGCCAAAGCACCTGTGCATCCAGAGAGAGGGTTGCTAGGAATAGGGATTGGCTCTAAAATGCCCAGGAAGGGGTTTCTCACTCTCTTGAGTCTTGCAGTGTGGGTAAATGCAGGATGAGCAATAAAAACCCTGTGCTCCCATCCCTCATGCACCGTCTCACACCACACTGGCACTGCAGCTGAATGCAGGGCAGTCAGTGGGGTAAATGAGGTGGGAAGCAAAACTCCATGGAATTGACATATGCTGGAGATGAAAAAGACATTACAGGTTTCATCTGTGTCTTTTGGTCTGAGAGAGACCACACTGAGAGAGAAGCTTGCGAGGGAAAGCCAACCTGCCACACACCCTCGGGAGAGCTTGCCTGTGAGAGGATACACATGCCCTGGAAGAAAGGAGCACCCCTCTGTGTGAGGGTGGACTGGGAGGAAGGCCTCATAGAAAGCATGATTTTGTCTCAGCAAAACCAGGTTGCTCACCTGGGCGACTGTCAGTCTGGAGCAGCAGTGCCATTTGGCCTCATGGAGTTGAAACAGCTAACAGAGCCCCAAGGAAAATTCTTCCCCTCAGCCAGGTCAAAAGTCCATAGCATAGGATTTCTGACCTCCTCAATCCTGTTTTTAGCGCTGAGGTGGCCCTGTGAGGTGGAGGTACTGCTCCAAGGGGTTTTGTTCTGCCAGAACCAGCAGCCTTAAGGCTTTGGACCTTTCCCACTCTGCTGTTCCTACACCAAGCTGTGCTTTGGTGAAGATACGGGCATTAAGGACAGCATCCTGCTTGGGTGAGAGACTCAGGGGGTGGCTGGATTAAACGAGATCTTTTTCACTTAAGCACTGACTGATTCTTGCATGGATTTGGCTTCATCATCCAGCTCTGACAGTGACATTTGAGGTGCCTCCTCAGGGCAACATCCTCCTGAGCACCCTCATCCCTTCCTCCTGTGGAAATTTCTGGGAAACAGGCACCTTCATGAGATTTAGATGATTACCCTTCCGTGTGAGATTCTCATCATACAGTTTCAAACCTGCAAAATGGAGGGGGGGGGGGGGTACATTTTCTGACATGCTCATCATCCTCTTCACTCTTTAGTCAGATTTCCTCCACTTAGGGACTGGTGCCACACTTAGGACATGTGGTCTGCTCTTGGGTTGCTAAGAATGAGAAGAGCTTCTTCCACCTGCACCAGCTTTTTAGAGTTACATCTTCAGTGTTATGGAACCTCTGATGTCCAAAACAGAGGAGGAGGAGGAGGTAATGCCTCTCTGATATCACCTCACATGGGCTGGTTTATAGCCAAGACATGAACACCGAAATAAAGAGTCAGATAGCTGTACCTGCAGATACCTTTCAAGTTCAGCCCATGCTCACTGGACCTTTGCATCATTTTAAATTAGGTGCTGATGCATTTTATTTACACTGAATTTAACTTAACGTGCTTGCTTGCTAGCTTCCTGCTTATCTGGATACCACATAAGCATATGCCCAATCCAATTACAAAATGAATGAGAAATACAGTGAATGCTACACATTTTAAGTAAGCATAATAAATTACCAGAGCTGTGGCACGTACCTGTGCATGTGAGGGAGAAAAAGAACAAACAAGCCAAAAAAAAAAAGGCTAAACCCAACCCAACTAACCAAAAATACAGCTGAATTCCCCCAGCCATTTAATTAGAAGTAACAACATCTCCCTTGCAATACTCACACAGGTCTTCCAAGGTGAAACTCATCCTTTAACAGCAGCTGGAAACTTCCTGCCACACTGAAAAAGGAAGAGCTGTGTTACACAGGAGTGGGAAGAAATGTGGAAGTGTTAGCAATAAGCAGGCTTCTGTGGAGGGTGCTGGGTATTGATGAACAGCTGGCTGAAAGGCACAGTAAACTATAGTGAGAAACTGCAACTCCCGTGTCTCTTGAAGAAAAAATTCCAGTGGAGAGTGTCACAATTTTCCACCACGTGAGTAAACTGTTTTGGATAGCAGTGAGGCAATGCTGCTTGTACAAGATGGGGAGTGGCAGCTGTACCTGTCTCCAGTGAAAGGAAGAGGGTAAAGTCAGAGGCTTGAGTGATTCTACCGCTAAATGAATCAGAACTTGATGAAAGAAAAAGGTATGGAAAGCATTGAAACACAGTCAGGGAAGATCAAGAGGGAATATGAATAAAACGGAAGAGGGGAATGTATGATCAAGGCTGCTGCTTATGACACCTTCTTTTAGCTACCAGAAGCAATTGTAAAATAGGAGTGTATTTCTCATATATGTGCATGTATATGCAAACAAAGTATACATTTCTTATATATATATGCATGAATATATAAAAATGTAGAGATATGGGCACAAGGGGGACCTTTCAGAAGGCGTATATCAGAATCCAAAGGGAGGTGTCAGAGGATGGATCAGGCTCTGCTTGGGGGTGCCCATCAATGGGACAGGAGAAACAGGCAGGAACTGATGCACAGGAAGCTCCACCTGACCATGAGGAAGAGCCTTTTTACTGTGAGGGTGAAGGAGCACTGAACAGGTTGCCCAGAAAGGCTGTCAGGTCTCCCTCACAGAAGATATTTCATAACTGTCTGGGTGCAGTCCTGTGCAATGTGCTCTTGGATGACCCTGCTTGAGCAGGGAGGTTGGGACAGATGACCCACTGTGGGACCTTCCAACCTGATGCGTTCTGAGATTCTGTGATAAGCAGAATATTTTACTCCTAAGGGGTTTATCATCTAAAAATCAACCTGTTTCATGGAGGCACTGCTCTTAAGCACCTTGCAGATGAAGTTGCTCTGACTGGGGCATGGGGATAGGCTTTGGGCACTGCACCTGTGAGGCTGAATTCACCTGTGAAACAGCCTGTCCTGGAGAGGCTGGGCCCTGGTTTGATGTGCTTTTCAGCCAGACTTATGGCTGCAGACAGGTGAGAAGGGATTTCCTGCAGCCACGATGTCTGGCTTGAGTAGGGTGGCAGCTGGGAAGCCCAGGCAGGCAGATCAGCCTTGTTGTGACAGCCAAGGCCCTTGCACAGATAGATCTGTTTGCAGAGAGGTTAATAAGACACTTGTAAGAGCGAGACACCCACTGCTCACAGCGATTTCACCTCCTCCTCCCCTCGCGCCTCAAGATCAACACCAGCGGTGCTGCCAAGTCTTTAATTATGTTTTTAAAACCCTGTCAGGTCTCGAGGATGTGATGAGCTCTAATTGTGGAAGAGCGTTTAGGGAGACTTGTAATTACACAGCCATTAAGCCGGTTAAACACACCACGGTCTCTTTTGCAATGCCGTGCAGGTTGGCTCCCTCCCAGCAGTGACACAAACGTGGGATTAGGCTGGAAATTAGTGATCAGCAGGTACCAAGCCATAACTCCCTGCTCCTCCACTGACCAGCAAGGCTCCTGCTGGGCTGGGGCTGTGAATGAGTGGTGCCCTCAGCCCCCATGGGCAGCTCAGAAAGAGGATGTTTGCTGGTGTTTCCCAGCCAGACCAGCCCTTGTGTTGGACAGTCATGCCCAAAATCTGCCAGTGCGTGGGTGTTAGTCTCCTCTTTCTGAACTTTGAGAGTGTTTATGGCATCCTACAAAACCCAAAATGCTTGCATGAGGAGAAGGAGGTGGTGGGGGGGTACAGGGTCGTGGGAAGCCCCTCCAACTCGATCCACGGGAGTTATGCCAAGATGAGGGTCCCAGCATCCAGCCCCTGCTCCTCCTGAAGCTGATGTTACCTGAAGTGGAAAATCCAGGGCAAAGCAGGGACCTGCAGATAGTTCTCACCCTATGTGCCTTCCTGTCTCAATCCTCATCCAAACACCATCCTGCTGCCAGATTTTTCTGAGAATTGCTTGCAGCCCTAAAAGCACCCTAGGCTGACGAAAAATGGCTATTTTCATTCTTTTGGTTTTAACCAGCAAATAGTCCTCAGCCATTTTCTCCGTTTTTTTTTTTTTTTTTTTTTTTTTTAATTTAATCACTTCGTTTACTAAATGAAAGTACTCTAAAGAAAAACCAACAAAACAAAACTTCTCCTGCCTGTGTGGGAGGAGTGGGGAGTAGTGGTCATTAGATGAAGTTCTCCTCTGCCTACATCTCAGACCTTGTGACAAGGTCAACCGCAGCTCTTGGGTTTATTCAGCTTTCTCAGTTCCTTTGAAATTTACTTTTATAACTGTTCTCCTCGTAAAGGTCAGTTATGTGTATAGGAGGCACGTTCCAGATTCAGACTAGGATGGAGGAAGACCTATCAGGATGCAAATTTCAAAGACAGTAAAAGCTGCATAGAGAGAACCTCCTGCAAGGAGCAGCTGAGGAGGCTTTTTGCCAAGATAGACCTGGTCCCCAGACTAGATTGTCAGAGCACCAAGCCTGACAGAGTTCAAGAAGCATTTGGACCATATTCTCAGGCACATGGGGATGGTCCTGTGCAGGGCCACAAGTTGGACTTGAGGATCCTTGTGGGTCCCTTTCAACTTGGCATATTCTGTGATTCCATAATATGCTCCAATAAGAAAAATGGTGGTACTAGCATAAAGAGAGAAAAGTACAATAAGATCAGTTTGGACGTCTGAATAAGCCCCAAGGATTTGTACTAAAGGCATTCCAAGCAAATTGTTGGCTTTCAGCTCCACATCCTAAAGGAAGGGAATGCCTTGGCAGTACTGCATCCCAAGCACTCAGCTTATGAGGTGAATTTAACTCTGAGGAGACTGCCTTTCTGTCTCCTCACACAATTAAAGGCAACGTTGCTGCAGCGCCATGGGTTCTGTAGGTGAAGGGGGATGTCCCCAGGTATCCTGACACCCGCAGCCACCCCAGTAGGGAGGAGTTATCAGCCACCTCTGAAAAGACAGATGACCATGGTACTGTCCTCTCTGCACCCCAGTGCTGACACTTTGGGGACAAGGGACATGCCCTGGGAGGGTGATGGGTCCTGGAGATCCAGGCCAGCTGCTGCTCCTTGCCAGGGGAATTGGGAGCTACAGGGTATGTGTGTGGGAACTGCTGCTGGAGAAATAAGTAGTAGAGCTCTGCCAAAAAGGCAACGTGTCTTTTGCATTATGCAAAAAATCCATCTGGCCAATCAGTCCTCAGGTAGACTGAAATTACCCTTTATATTCACTCTGGGAGCCCTATGTGCGAATCCAGAAGTCCTGTAACACAGAAAAAGTGTCACATAACTTTATTTGTTTACCCTGTTATCACCAGAGCTGCCTTGCTGAGCCATGCCAGGAGAAAAGTCCTCTTTTGATGTAAACCTGTTATGAGAGAGAGTAGAAAGCTTAAAAAAAAAAAAAAAATTATTGGTTCCACTCCAAACTCACATGACAGAAGAAGAAAAAATGAAACAATCAAAAAACCACAGGAGATGCACATTATTCCCATTATATGTGTAAGAGGGTATTAAATTGAGCAGTGACAAACTTTAACCAGAACCACAGTATGACTCAGAGCAGCTTGTCCAAGCATGTAGAAATCATGGTTGGAGAGTCTCCCAAATGGCAGAGGTGGACAGGAGTGCCAGGAAAGACAAGTCTTTGCTGGTGGTTGCTTTCTGTGGAGGATTGTCTTATGAATGGTTTCAATAAAGACCTAATTGATTGTTCTGGAGTCTATCGGGCTAATAAACATTTATGGTCCTGACTCAGTCATCTAGAACACATTCCATGAGGCACTTAGAGGCAACTGTACAAGACAGCCAGACGGATGTCTGTCATGTGCCGGTGACATCCATTAATCATAGACTAGTCATGCACAAGTCAAACCCTAGCAGAAAGTGGGATCTCTGCATCTTTTTGGCCAGTTGGGAGGTGGGATAATCACTTTGTCCTCGTAGCTCCAGGCTGGGAGCTGTTTGGGAGACATCTGTTCTGGTCCTGCAGCAGGTTTCCATGTGTGCCCCAGAGAAAATCACTGGAGGATATCAGCACAGTGCTGGTCAGACCTTTCAGCTGTCCTGTATTCTGGGCACAGACAGAAGCAGAGGCAAATACAAGGAAGACATGACCATAAAAATACAAATTAAGATAAAGCTAGATTCCCCTGCTGCTTAATCATGTAAATGTACAAATATAGCCTGACGACAATGACTCAAGGGAAACAATGACCTTATCAGCAGAGTCAGATAGACTAGAGCCATAAATGAAAATAAATGATCTACTGACATTCCTTATCATCTCCCTAGAGTCTACTGGAGAACTCAATTTACCTCCTCATATCTATTTCCTCTAGCACACTCAGCATCAGGAGAGCTTGTTCTCCCTCCATGAGCTCCCTTTTTTTGTTCTGGCAGGGCACCATAGGGTTTCCAGCTGCTGCACCAACCTTACACTGGCTGTCAGATGGCAGGTCTAGCTCTGCAGTACCTGCCAGAGCATGGTCAGTATAGCAAACCACCTCTCTCCCTCCCTTTTTTGTCTCCTGAGCTACAGCCTTACCTCCATTTTCAGTCACTGTCATTCATTTGCACTCCTAAGAAGCAGTCCGATGGGATTTTAATCAGTCAGGTTCTCACATCCACTGGGCAGCATCTGGGAAGAGCCCCATCTCTTTGCAGTCAGGGCTTGGGAACTCTGAGAATACAAGGAGTCACCCAAAATCTCTTTAAACACTCACATTGGCCCCAGCTCTGCTGATCCTGGCACGGGCATTTGCAGTTGGTCAGAAAAAACTCATGCACTGGAGAAATCCACTGTGAAAGAAAAACTGCTGGGACAGAAGGAGCTTTAGATCTCCAGTTCATGTGTGTTTGAAGCTAAGACAAAGGAACTTAAAGGGTGGCTTTTCCCATCAAGATAGAGTGATCATTTCTGGTTTGCAGACAGGTAGTTATTGAAATTAATTCTTAGTGGAAAGAAGAAGAGCACTTGTAATTGCTTGGCAACTTGAGCTGACCTAAACACAGGCTTCCTAGTTCATTGGAAGTTTGAGTATTTCATATGTGCCTTCAGTTTCATTTGTAAATAAGGCAAACATTTTTTTAGTTCCCTGAGAAAGGCTAATCCTAAAAATTACCATCAAGATTCAAAAACTTTGTTTAAAAACAAAAAGCGTACATCAGGAAATTTTCCAGAATGAAAACTTTTTATTCTTTCTTTTTCCAAGGAATAAATTGAGTCAAGGCATTTTAAAAAATATTTTTATTTCAAGAGAAACAAAAATTGACCAAGCATTTCCCGCTAGCCGTATTAATAATTATAAATGTGTGAACTTGAAGACCTGCAGGGGAATTTTTAAATGAAGCATTAGGAAAAGAGTTGCTTGCTTTCTAAACAATAAAGGAAAACAAACAAACAAACAAATGAAAAAAATCTCTGTACTTTCCTTAGAAGAAACTAACAGAAAGGGAGAAGGGACAAATGTACCCTGGACATTGTGTGGGCACATGTGTGTTTGCCTCCCATGAGCAGTGAGAACACTTGGGTGCACCTTGAGCTGGCACAGCTAGGCTGAGCACAGGATGAGTTTGGTGACCCTCCTAGCAGTTTAGCAACACTCAAATCATGGTAGGCACAATGGAGTTGGGGTCTTTTTATCCTCCATGCCCATCTGCTGCATCCACGGTGTTGCTAGTACCCTGGAACATCTGCTTCACCTTGCTGTCACAGCTGTGCATGATGTACCTTACACTTGGTTTTGGCACTACACAACCCTCTGTGAAGGGTTGTTTATCCTCTGCAGGGTGTCCACCACAACTAGAAATTGTAAGAACAGATTTTGTGTGTCTGCTGTCACTGCAGATGGCAGGCTTACTGACACAGGGCTTAAAGCCGTTCTCCCATCCCCCTGGTGAAAACACACCACCCCCAAGGGCTCCCCAGATTTCAGTGGGGCTCTTCCCAGTTAGTGCAGCATCTGCCCCTTCCTCTGCACTGCTCCCAGGGGCCTCATGGCTCTGCTGTTATGGGTAAGGTCTCCACTACCAGCCAGGGAGACAGCCTGGATGCCCAAGGTGCATGGCGGTGAATCCCAGGAGCTGCACACCCAGTGGTGGTGAGGATCAACACCCCAGCATTGGATTTCAGGAGCAAAGGAAAGGGCTGCACTCTCTAGGTTTGGCTCCTGGTGAGATGCCAGCAGGGGATTTCAACGAGCAAACACTGCACCAAGCACAGAGTGGCCAGTGGGAAGGCACTCCATCCTTCCAAAACTCCTTGTGGTCTCCCACCCCTCCCTGCCCTCCACCTGGGAAGAAAAAGCACTGGGCTGAGTTTCCCCCTCACATTCCTATTGTGTCCAGCAATACCTGTGCTTTGCAGAAAGTAAACTGTGGGGAGAGGGAACAGCTCACATCTCAGGCTGTAAGGCCAGGTTTTACCAGGTATTTCACCTCGCCATAATACCCGAGGAGAATTAGGCATTTTAAACCTCTTCATCTGTACAGCTCCTGGCTCCTTCTCCTTGGCTGCAATCAAAGTGCTGTTTGGAGGGGCAGACAGGCAACAGTGGCTCACAGCACTCCTGAAAGTTTGTGCTGAAAGGAAATCCTTCTCCCAGTTGGTTACTGCATGTAATATACATCTGCCATTGCTTTATCTATGTCTTAGTGGGATTTGTTCCAGCTGCCTCTGGGCACCATGAGAAGCACACAAGGACAGGAGATGGTTGGAGAGCAGACTGGAGGGGAATTTTCTCTCTTCTTCCAGTGATCTCTTCTTCTCCCACCTCATTTTTTGCACCTTTCCACAGTGAAAAAAATAATGGCAGAAATAAGTTTGATCTGGGAGAGGAACAGAGATTTTATTTTTGTTTTTAAAAGGTGAAGTACTTCAAAAGAAATTTTAGGTAAAGTAAAAAAAAACAACAAAAAAACACTTTCTGTCAAAACAGTATTTAGGCCAGAACAGTTTCCACCAGCTGTGACTCATTACCTCAGCATCTTTTCCCCCATCTCATGGTATTTTATCCATATTTACCAGGGACATGCTTCAGTATCAGCATTGCTGTTTCCAGGATTAACTCCCTGCAGACTATACTCCTGGGCAAATTAACAGAGGAGCTGTTGTTGGATGGCTGTTGTTGAATACCCCCATTTGAGGCTTTGGGTTTTTTCTTGATTGTGTGTTTTGACACTTTTGGGGCAGAGATAAAGATTCAAGTGCTGCTTCCATGCACTGGGTGAGTCTAGAGTGTGCTCTTTCCCCCTTCAGTACCACCCTGTCCCTTCACTCACTCATGCCTAGTTGTAGCTGTCAGGGAGAAAATAATGTAAGTGGATGCATGCAAAGAGAGAGAGAGAGTAAAGAAAGGAAACACCCCAAAGACAGAAGTCTGTGTATCTGTTGCCAAACACTATAACAATAATGGCCATCAAACACAGACGCATATTACTCTGCTGTCTCCTGCCTGGCTGCCCACACGGTCAGGACTTTAGTCCAGCACATCAGTTAGAGAGTCAAAGACATTGAACTTGGGACCTTTTCCTCTGATAAGGAGAAAGTGCGACAGCCAGACCAAGAGCTGGGAGCCTGCTATCTCTTTTACACACTGCAAGTAAGCCCAGCGTCGTGCTGATATTTTAAAGATCTTTGCCCTTTAGCTCGAACAGGAAATCTTAAAATGGAAAATATGCAGCTTAAAGGAAAGGGTGAGGCTCACTTGAAATGTAAGAATGTACATAAGGATAGGAAACAACAGGTTGTTAAGAAACTACTGTTCAGTTGTTAAAAAGAAAAAATTGAGGCCAAATATAGTTTATATTTCCCCTCATTAGGGATCAGCAAAAATTATTTTTTCTTCCTCTTTTTTTAAGATTTTGCCATGAGCAGAGGAAACTCTTTCTGTGTCCCATGTCCTGGAGCATTACCTAGTTTTGCTTTTACTACATGCATGGCTCTGAGATTTGGTGCCTTCAGGATTTGGTAACAGCTGATGTTTTGGGCAGGCTGTTGTTTTGGCAGCAAGTGCTGGATTTTAGGGCACGTCTTTTCCTCCCAAGTCCTGCCCTGGCATCCAAAGTCTATTTTATACAGCAAGGGCTGCTTGGGTAAATCAACAGCCACTCTCCCACACACAGATTTCCTTTGACCATCAGTGGGATGGGATTCCAGTCCAAATGCCAGCCCAAGACTTGAGCAGGGATCAGTCCATTGATTTTCTGTCACACAGTCACTAGGTAGCTTTAATGCCACCGATCCACACGTGTCCCAGACAACATCACTGATGTCAGTTTAAACTTAACCTGCCCCACTTCCTTGCTTAGCAAACATTTTCTTTCTTTATTATATCCCCAGATAACAGGGGAGAGAGAAATTAACTCGGTATTGCTAACAGACTTACACCCTTGCCTTTAAGTGTAGTTAGAGAGAGAGAGTTACTGCCAAGAAATACAGTGTCCAAGGGCCAGCTGGACTCACCCAAACACACTGGACAGGTACTGTCCCAGGCTCCCTCCAGGACACTGAATTTTCACAGCTTTATCAGTTCCCAGGAGAAGCCCCAGACTTGGAATTTGCACAAGGGCAGGAAGTTCTAACCTTTGAACTGGGGCATGAAACCGAAACAGGGGGTTATGTCTTTTACTGTGTGTTCTGCACCTTGTTGTGTGACCTGACACCATTTCCAAGTGTGCAATCCTAATAAAAGATCAGTTTTTCACCTGCTTACCCCTGATGGGTACCAGTATAATTCCAGTGGTGTCCAGGGAATTAATATTTTCTCGCCACCATTATGGTCAACAGAAAATGCAAGACTGAAGTGAGAGTGTTCTGGGAACCAGCTAAGATGATGACTAGGGCAAGCTGTGTATGTCTCAGATATTGCTGTTCAAGACTAGTTGCAGCTGCTCCCACTGCAATCAGAAAGGTGATGACACATGGTAAGAAACAGCTAGTTTTAGGAAGGTCATGTCCACTCAGTTGCAATGTTTTGCCCCCTCTCTGCACTGCATCCCTTGATAAGGAGCCTGAAATTAGTGAAGGCAGCAGAAAGGCTTTCCTTTTGTAGCACAAGCAACATACAGCCCAGGCAACATTCAATTCATTTATCTCTGAAGCTGGACCTGAGTCGAGGTCCTTCCTTCCTCTGTTCCTATGCTAAAGCACTACTTGCTGATTTCACCAGGAGGTTTCTCCTCTCCCTCTGGCTTGGACTGGACCGTGGGCATCTGCTCAGGCTGTTTGCTGCCTCTGCTCTTAATGTAGTGACTGGGGAGAGAGCAAGGGAGGGGCAACAAAATCACATCCCTGGGCTCTGGCACCTGCTGGGGCAGTAACAGAACTCTCAGTGACCATCTGTGGAACTCATTTGTATGGACGTAAATTGCAAGATAAGCCTCAGGCTGTCACACCCAAGAGAGGCACAGACAGGCAGCTCCCTGTGTGGAGCAGTTACTGAGGCAGGAGTTACCAGACAGGGGCAGGTGAATCTCTCTGAAGAAATAACTGTGCAGAGACAGCCAGGTGTTCACCAGCATTTTCCTCCTCTCTTCTACTTCATTTCCCTAGCAGCAGCTTCTCAGCCAGAAGAGCTGAGCTGTGGTGCCTCTTCTCCATTGGCAGCACCTGAGGAGACACAAGATGTTTCCACTCAGCGCTGTCAGGAGGCAAATCCTGAGCTTGGCTTACACTGCTTGCCCTCTTTTACCAGGGTACATTTACAGATGAAGGTTCTGCAGGTTCATTGTCTCCCATAATTATTTTTTTTTCCTGTCATTTGCTCTTATTCCTCCACTTACCCAAAAAATACGCAGGGTCTGCCAGCGCAAGAGCGCTGACTCACAAATCAGGCATCCTGAGCAGCATCCTCACAATGGGGAAGAATGTACGGCGTGGGAGGGTGTAGTGATGGCTGCAGCACTGGGGCTGGGCACTGATTGCCCATCAGTCATGGCACCAAGTCCGAGGTTTTAGAGCCTGGTTTGTAGTAACAGCTGCTTATGGTCAGCTCCCTCCAATACCTGCAAATCCAAGATGTGCCAGCGGTGTTATTCTTTTCCTACTAGATCCCAGATGGCATCTCCACAGGGGCATAAAACAACAACAGTAGGAAAGTGGATGGGGGACCAAGTGATGTTAGTCTCCTTCTTTCAGACCTGTACTCTTAGGAGAAGCAGCCACAGAGCAGAGATGTCTAGCACAGGTTGGATTAATTCACAAGCAGGTGTTTCTTGGCTGTGGGCAGAGGTGATTGAAACATTCCAGCTATCTTGCAGTAATACATGCTCTGCTAGCTTGTACGAAGGCAAAACTGTCAGCCTTTTGTCTGAAGCCAAATACTGTCTTTTCCCTCTCAGGGAAGAAGTAACCCATCTCACAGCATCATTACCCTATGGCCTCCAGCATTCTGTTTCATTTCACAGGCCACACAAGAGAGTGGCATGTTCTCACCCAGAGTAACAGGGCACTTAGAAATATTTGCTAAATAGGAGAAAAAATTCTGGACTTCTCAGTATGAGCGTAGACTGCCATGAGCAAAGCTGGTGCTGGACTGCTGGACATCTTAGGTCAAGGTTAGGACATTTCATCTGCCTGTACACTGGATGATTTGCCCTTATGCTTTTTAGCTTACTTACCAACCCTTAACAAAAAGCCAAAATGTCTCTGTCTTTTTAATTGCATTTTACTTTAAATTGTTTTCATAAAAGGAGTCTTACAATAAAGTTCATTCACATATATGCCTCTTCTAGTAAGTATGATTTAAGACTAAGAGCTTGGTGAGAATACAACAAAGTAATGAAACAGATTTCTTTTAACAAGTTGGGGGTAGGGAATGGGGGAAAGATCTGGTAGCAATTTCCCCAAAGGACCCATCTCTAAGTTAAATTTAACTCCCTGGTCGAGGGATGTATCTGTAAGCTTTCCAGAAGGCCAGGCAGTGATTCCACAGTCATTAGTACTAGGTAATCCCTGCCACAAAGTGAGTCTGGATCAGACTTGATAGCACTCAATTTATGGACCCAACAGAAAATGCAACTCCAGCTCAAACTTTTTTGACAGTTCAACATCATGTGCAGAGGGAAAGACCATACCTTAAGGCTTTGCCTACGGCTTTAACCCACCAACCTTTCCTAGCAGATCTGAGCAGCAGGTAGGTTTATGCTGGATCAACAAGCTATATTGTGCAGCCACAGCACTTTTGAACTGATACTGGGAAACCAAAAGAGCTGAATCTGCTGCATCAAAACACTGCCTCGGAGCTGATCTTATTAATTTGGCAGCGAGTGGATTCTCCATAATTACATTTCTTTGTCCTAGAAGAATCACAGAATGGGTAAGGAAGGGTAATGGGTTGGAAGGGACCATAGGAGATAAAAGCCTTATTATTTCTTCCCTTGTAGATACCCTCTCTGCTTTACAGGCAGTAGCTGACTCTTCTCTCTGCTTGTCTAACTTGTTGGCATATTTGAATCAAATCTAGAACAAGTGTTATCAGCTCATACACAGCCTGAAGTCTGCCGCTTTGGGCCTGAAGAGCAGCTTGTGTGCCTTATTTTTTGCTGGTTGGTTTTGTGGTTTTTTTTTTCATCTGATTTAGTCCAATAAAATGATTTATCTTTCACCACAAACCTTGCTTCATTTATATCTTAGACCTGCAGAGCTACAGTCCAATAGGCACGTCTTTTGAAACAGTGAGGCAACCAGACCTGGGCTTTTTCAGAAACTCTCAAGCCAAGGGAATGCTCACCAAAGGATGTCTGATTCCCAGGACATCACACAGGGCCTGAGGGAAAGCCAAACACAAGCACTACAAAACGTGGAAATAAAAGCTAGGATTCAGTGGATGGTTTGTGGAGTAATTTTAGACTCTGGACTCAGGGTGCAGGCACAGGGCATGCAGGATAAAGGACATCCAGCACTTTCTCCCAGCTAGAAACCTGGTGGGAAAGCCCAAGGTATCTCAAGCAATGCCAAGCATCTCTTTTCAAGCAGCCAATTTCCACCTGTCCATCACCCCTGCAGCCCTTGGCAGGCAGGAGCCCAATGTCACCCCATGGCCTTTGCACAAGAGAGCACTCCCAGCCCTTTCTGTTTAGTGGTGTGGCACAGTTGCCCAGGGGTGACCAAGTTCATTTCTCACTCCTGGGCAGCTGTGTGTTTATTGTTATAAAATGACTAACAAGCAGGAGTCTGCATGTGTTTTGGTTTTGCCTTCTGATCTACAGCAGTACAGAATGGGAGAAAACTGTTCTCCTGTCACCCCCTTCCATTCTGCACCAGTTCACCCAGACTGAAAGGTGGGGCGGAGCTGAACTTGCTTTCTTTAATTTTAGCTTCTTATCAGAGTTTTAGTGCAATGCCAGTTGACAAAGTTTGACAGCATCTTACAGGAGTCTTTTGAACTACATCACTGAGTGTTTCCGCTTACACACCTTTATTGTAGAAAGCCTTTCCATTTTTGGTAGGTGATGTGTGTTTACCAAAGGCCAGTTTACCACCTTGCTTTTCAGACCCAAAATCCTGGCACTCATTTGCATTTTTACCCTGTGGAAGTTAACAAGGAGCTCCCACTTGTTGCAGGCAGATGCACCACAGCACAGGAGCAGCCAGGAGGAGAGACCATGCCAGACCTCTGGCGTGAAGAAGCATCAGGGTGAATTGCAACAAGGCATCCACACCTCCCTGTGTGGCAGTGATATCTTCTTGGATGAGAAGGATAAGTTCTGCCTGTGCTGGAGGGAGGGTAAGTCAGGTCATCCACATTTGCTCATGCCCATCTCTTGCAGCGCTGGTGGATGCTGTGCTCCTAACCATCCCCAGGATCCTATCCATATTGTATTTAAGGAATAATGAAACAACTTAGCTAGCTGTTGTCCCATCACCTCAATCACCAGCAGCATTCTGAGGCCAATCTATCAACTGATGGCTTGGACAAGGAGAGAAGCTGTAACAGAAGGAGCTTCTGGGGAGATGCATTAAATCCTAAACCTGCTCCTGAGTCCTGACTGGGACTGGCAGTGTTTGGAGCAGTCCCATTCTCTTGCAAACGCCCTGTTTCCACAGAGAAGAGGGATGCACAGTTTCAGCAACCTCTCCCTCTGCCTGCTTTTTCTGGATGATCCCAGGAAGTCTTTCCCCTCCAGACCAGGGAGCAGGACTCCACGAACAGTAGCGTTCCCAGACAGCTGCAGCCTGACCTTCATTTCTCAGGGGACAGCGCTGCCTGTTATTTATTCAGACATTTTGTTCCCAACTTTTATTGCTCTGTTTTATATGGTAGGCGAGGTCAGAGCCTTTTTGTAATATAGGAACAGCGTCACCAAGATGTCTCCCCAAAGGACAAGCTCTGTGGTGCAGAAGATTCAGGTACACATGCCAAGAAAAAGGATGCTGCATTTTCCACCTGGATACTTATTTCAGCTATGGATAGACAAATAAAATTGGGGGAGGTGGGAGAAAAATTTGTACTCTCAGTCTTTTTCCCCATTTTTAACAACATAAGAAGCAGTAATTTTTTGATGCTAAATCACTGATCTTTAGGCTGCTATATGGATTAGCACCAACCTGTGGTTTCTCTGGGATTAAAAGCACACAAGACAAACTGAATTAAAATCCATCAATGCAAATGAGGATTATCCTGTTTTGATAGAAAATTTGGCAACAGAAAAGAGAGACAAAAATAAAAAAGGAAAAAAAATAAAAGAAAAAACCCACAAAAATAAAAAGGGGAGGGGAAAAAAAAGGAAGACAAAAAAAAACCAAAAAAAAAAACCCTCTTCCTCATTCTGAATTTCCCCTTCCTCTCAGCCTTTACCATGAAGTTTGAAACTGGAATCTGACCCAGAAAGGTGCAGTGCTCACATTTTGTCCCATCCTGAGATGAAACACGTGACACGACAAATGTCTTTTAACATTTCTGTTTCCTTGTTTTACTCTAGTACCAAGATAAAATGGCACCAAACTGTCCTGTTCCTGTTTTATGGTTAGACAATAAATCACTAGTTATCCTTTATTACAACACTAATTGATCACTGACGTTGTTTCAGAACTTCAGAAAATAATGCATTATTGATTTCCATGTCTTAAAACAGCTTTCATTACCACCCCTTGATAATACAACTTTATTATACAGAGTAACCTGTATTCTTTTTATGGTACAAGTGGATTTGCAAATTTACAAACTACCTAAAGTTCTGGAAATATGAAACGTGATTCATAAATTAAGGTCACAGGGAAAAGACTTGAGAAAACAGCATAAGCATATAAGATGTCATGACATACCAGCTAATGAAATTTCTTTTATTTCTGAGGAGAGGAAAGTTTCAGAAACAATAGTCCCTCTTGCCTCAAAGACAGGCCATTCTCTATGAAACACTATAGTTGTGCCATACTCAAGAACAGCCCTGCAGTAGCAATGAATTTATTCACAGCAGAAAAAGAAAACAGTTTTTCAAAGCATTTCACATTGGAAGCCTCTGTTTTAACTGATCTTCAAAGAAAATTGACAGCATTTCTAGTCTTTCAGGCTGACTCAGCAGGCTGTGAGTGCTACCCACCAAGCTCAGAGGTGAAGGTTTTCACTGCTGTGAGACTTCCCAAGTTTTGTATAAGGAAAAGCTGCAGGAACAGGCTTGCAACGTTGTTCTCCCATAATTTCATATATTCAAAATGACATACTGTCCTTGGCAACTATTCAGAATTTGACTTCAGCTGTGAGTCTTCAGCAATAAACCAGCAGCAGCAGCAGCAGCAGCAAGGTGACTTAAGGACACATCAGCTGCTTTTACTTTGACTCCAAGGTATGACCCAAAGCATAACTGCCCTCATCCTATTCACTGGGTTGAATTTCACATGTCTGTGCCCCAGGCAGAGGTGGAAAAAGAGCCTTTACCACATCCCTGTGGGTCATACAAGCAAGGTTGAATTAATTAGTCTGAATAACATTTGTTCAGGGATTGCCCTGGCCCACGCACAGGACCTTGCACTTGGCCTTGTTGAACATTCATGAGGTTTTCACCTCCCAAGCCTGTACAGGTCCCTCTGTATCCATCCTTTCCCTCCAGTGTGTCAACCACACCACACAGCTTGGTGGTGTTGGCAAACTTGCTGAGGGTGCACTTGGTTCCACTGTCCATTTTGCCCCCAAAGATGTTAAGCAGCACCAGTCCCGATATCAATCCCTGAGGAAACCCTTCACGACTACAGTGTAGTACCAGAAGGGGGAAAAGACAATCATGGGGAATTTCAATATCTATTCTGTCCTGCCTAGGCTCCTCTGCTCTACGTAAAAAATAATTCTATTTCTAAAAAGTACTTCTAGAACTGTTGGCAATAATCACTATGTCAAAAGTCTCAAATGACGTGAATTTTCCTACAAATGTGTTGCACTAAGAGAGCTAAAATACCACAATTTGGGACAGAAGATGAAGTTTTGTACAAAAATCCATCTCTTGAATAGGTGAATTAGTCTTTTTTTTAGCACTTAGCAGGGGAGTGTTATAGTCCAGCATTATTCCTTCCTGTCCAGCCACTAAAAATGAAAGGCTAAGTCACTTCATGTATTGTAGATGTCAGCAAGCCATTTAGCTAAACCAGTCCCAACCTAACCATGAGTACAAAGGGCAAATCATGTTCAGCCCTGTTTCTGTTTGAGCATTGTGCTGCAAACATGGAACTGCCAGTACTGTGCAGCTCAGTTAATGGGATTTTAACTCCTCTGCCCATGAACCACGTCATTTTGTAGACTTAAGAGTCCCTGGGCCAGCTCTTGTACTTTGGCATTAGGCTTTGGCACCTAATAGTCCTGGATGGTTCTCCTCTGGTAAATAGTCAGTTAGCTGACCTAATGAGTATTTTTCAATAAAGACACAGAATTATTCCTTATTTGAGGTCACTTTAGCAAGTACTAAGAGCTTTTCATCTGCAACAGACAAAAGACAATGGAAAACAAGCAGTGGGCCAGATCCACCTAGATCCATGTGTCATTTCTGAGAATGGACAGCGTACAACCCCTGAGGAGAGAAAAGAGCATGCAGACGCTTGAAATACCCTTCCTGTGAGCTTTGCAAAGCTGTCCTTTCAAAACATACTTTGAAGCTGCTGTGTGACAGGTGCAAAAATCTGTGAAGAGGGGAAAAAAAAAAAAGAAGTTTTTAATTTCTGGAAGGATTAGATCTAGATGAAGTAGAACACATAGAGATTTCCTAATATAAGCAGCAGTGTGATGTATTAAGTCAGATGGAAAGCTGATGCTTTGGGAGCATCACTCCCAAAGAAAATGCAACATACAAACCAACAGCTAGTCAGGAAATTATCACTGATTTTCTTGTGTTAACCACCTTGCACATGTGCATGAAGTGCCTATCACGGAGGTGCTTCTGCGTATGTGAGAGAGCTCTGTGTGTGGTAGGTAATGAGCTGGTGCTGGTTTCTGTGCAGCAGGGAATTTACCTCCAGGCCCTTGGTGAGCTAATAAGGAGTTCCCTTGCTGTCCAGCTGCCAAGAAGGAATGAGAGAGAGGGAAGGCAGGGACAAGGTGAGCAAGAAGAGGCCCAGCCTTCTCAGGAGGTCTGCATGAGGAACACACTTTACACAACCACGGGAAACACTTTGCTTCTGGAAAAGCTGGAAAGCCCAGGGCCACCTTGACTGGGGAACATCCCTCAGTCTAGACCACCCCTGGCAATTTACAACCTCTCCACAGAAGGTCACACACACAGGTCACTTGGGGATGGGAAGACATGGCACCTGGGGGCATCGACTGGTCCCACAAGTATTTTGTCCAGGACTTTTACCTACGAGGGAAAAGCAACTTTGAGCCCTTCCTCACTGTGAAGACTCCAGCTAAGAAAGTTCCCTGGACCTGCACCATTAGCTCCTTTCCCTGAAATCCTTCCTTTTGTTTGAAAGAGCATATTTGGCTTGGCTCAAGGAGAAGTTCTCCATCTTATCTAAACAGTGCATTAAAATCTTCCTGGTAAATGCCAGGCATGCACCAAAGCAAAAGGAAACAAATGCTTGTTTGTTCTTCACATGGAGGCTGGATTTTTTACCGTGACTGGCAGGATGGAAACGTCATCCATGCACATGATGGGTGGTCACGCCTCAGGAGCAGCACAAGCCTGCCTGTCCATGACACATGTGCCACTGCAACTGCTAACCCTCATCCCTCCGATGTCCCCCCACTGGGGGAGTGGGGTTGTCTTCCTCCTGGCGGTGGGAAACCAAGAGTCAGAGTAAGAGCAGCAAGGTTTCTCCTTTCCCAGCCAGCTCAACCTGGACTCTGGAAGCCGGCCTGGGTCCAGCTGTGGTGAATCAATACAGTTTGTCCAAAGAGAAGTTCTCAGGCCCTCGAGCAAGTCCTCATGCAGATGAATCAGGCTGTGTGACACAGGAGATCCTGCCAGGGTTTTGCACAGAAATGTGGGAGAAAACCGTAGATGATCTGACCAATTCCAAATGGATGCAATGAATGGACAGAGACACACTGCTACTGTGTCTCTGGCCAAAGCAGACACAGAGAGAGGAAGAAAATAAGAGATGCTACATGTGAAGAAATTAGCTTCATCAATTTCCCACCTCAAAACCCAACATCTGCTAAAAGAAGTTCAGCCCTGTTATCACGTTCAGCTGCAGGAACCAGCTCATCACAGTTCATCTCCTGTTCTTGCCTGACTGTTTCTCATGAAGCAAATCCAGAAATGCAGGTCCTCACCAGGCACTGACATAACTCTGTGGGATTCAGAGGCCCCCACCATCATGAAAATGAGTTTCAAAGGGGTCTTGTCTTTGCTCCTCCTGAAAAAAATGCCAGAAAGCTCTCCACTTTGGTTTGCTTGTATTCTTTCCAGAGGTATCTGAAGATTTTTTTCCAGTGTGGATGACTTGGAGTGCTGTGAGGATTTCTCCATGGAGTTAGTGCTGGCTTGTGGAGCGATACGCAGCACAATGAGGATTATGACTCATAAGGCAAATGTACAGCAATGACCACCTCCAGCAGCTCTAGAATGAGGGTGGAGAGAAAGTATCTCAGCAAGGAAGACATGGGTGTGCCTGAGAAGGGGACCACTGTCTCAAACAAGAATCCCACTTACAAATAGAAAGGGTCCTCGACGCAGTGCTGGCATTTTCCTACGCAGGAAAAGCTTTGGACACTGGGTTTAGACAGCCAGATGAACCCCCCTGGCTTTCTCTCACATCCAAACTAAGACATCTCCTGCAAGAGGAACATGCTACTGCTGAGGATGGGCTGGGGAGAGAGGGAGAAGCTGTGGGAGAGCACAGGAGAATCTGTGCTTCACTCATGCAGCTCTTGCCATGGTAGTGCTTGGGGGCTCTGACAAGACTGATGTCCCTCCATGCTACACAGCACATAAAAACATACAAAGAGAAAGTTTTTTGGGTTTTGGGCAGCTTGAAGTCTGTACTAGTGATGGATGGGGGGGACTAGAGACAGATGGGAAGGGAAGTGTGTTGCCTTATGGCCTGTGGCAGAAGCAGGACCTTCCCAGGGCCTCCCAGTGACTGGTAAGGACTATAGAACAGACTTGTGAGCTTGCCCTTTTGACCAAAGGGAGTGAAAAGCTTATTTCCAGCCAGAAAAAAAAAAAATGCCGTTTCTGCTCCACAGCTGGAATGTTTTGGGGCTATCAGCTTAGTTTCACTGCCTAGTCCCACCTCAGACCCCTCTGGATGTCTCCTCCAGCCTGAGCAACCCACCAATCCCCAGCCCAAAAGTGTCCTGGCATCACGGCTTTCCCAGAGCAGAGGAACCCTTGGAAAACAACCAAGCCACCTGAAAATTCACTGTCACCCAGCAGCTACTACTGCTAGACTTGACTGCGATCTGGGGCTTGGAAAACACGGCTTTACTTGTTTTAATTAAAACCAAATCCCTCCACCCAGACTTCCCTCTCTGTCACTCTCGCTTTCTCTCCCCAGCCCTCTGACGCATTTTAGCAGACATGTCATCAGACTCTGGTTCAAGGGAGTGGAATGGCCACTCTAACACAGTCTTGCATCAGTATCCCACCCTTCTCTGGGGGAACTGAGATGATGGTCCTGGCAAGCAGCAGGAAGACTGCTGTGCAAGTGGAGGAATACACGTACGTGTCGGTGCATTTGTTTTTCAGTGGGAAAGTGGATGGTGCATAAATGTAAAGCCTCAGCATCATCCACTGCTCCTGGATTAGCCAACTGCTCCCCAAGCACCAGTGGGTACTGATCTAAATGCTGGGCTGAGATAACTGATAACATCACCAACAACAGCCAACTCTCCACGTGAAAACAAACATGAATCTCTAAGGATGCCATAAATTGCACAGCTTATAAAATAAATCTGAAAGCATTAG
Source organism: Margarornis squamiger (assembly GCA_035222235.1). Taxonomy (NCBI): domain Eukaryota; kingdom Metazoa; phylum Chordata; class Aves; order Passeriformes; family Furnariidae; genus Margarornis; species Margarornis squamiger. Next base: position 6,571,917 of record JAWWTY010000088.1, read on the forward strand.
GACTTTAAAATCGAGAGCAGGAACATATGTTTCCCCATCCTAAATGCCTAAATGCACAGCTTCCAGCCTGCCTGCGTCCCTGTGCCTCCTCTGCCCATCCTGCTGGCTCCATAATTTCAGGAGAGTCTTGCCAGCACTCAGAGACCCACGAAGTGCCCAGCCATGTGAACGTGGATGTTCAGTCCTAGACCCTTGCTGGGAAATCAGGGGAGTTTGATACTGTCTTTCAGTGACAATACAAATGTTCAAATCTGTATTTGGTGCTCTTGCCAGGCAGCTCATGGGTGTTCAGCCTTTAAAAGAACTTGGTTGTTTATTTTAGCTTTCTAACTGTGACTTTAAGACCTAATTTTAGATTCCTACTTCTGAAAATGTATCTTGCCAACCTTACCACATGTAACTAAACACGTATTTTGACATTCACCTCATACTCAAGAATTTCAAAACATCTCTGTTTTATTTTAAGACGTCAGGAAATAGCAATTTTTGGGTTACCCATTAATTATCAGAGTCATTAGCAAGGATTTAATGATTATAACAAATAATCCAAAGGCGTGTATGTCTAATTAAGTGTATATGCCTAACAATTTCCAGGGAATGACACATGCATGTGCCTTGCAAGTTAAGTATATCTGTACATCTCACTGGAGCACAACCTGAGAGTTTAAAACTTGCCAAACTCACAGCAGGACCAAACTGGCCCAGGACCAGACACTTCAGTGTAATAAATGAATGGACCTCACCCTAGTTTCTTCCTCAAAAGAGTTCTGGGTTTCCATTTTTACATTAACATGGCATGCAGATATTTACCACAGGTCAGAGCTAATTCTATCCCAGTATAAAGTACTTTCTTTAATTAGTGCACAGTGCCATCTTCTCCACTGAATTCATTTTAAGCTGTTGCTACAGCCACAAGATACAGGTTGGACTGTAATGGGGTGATCTAGCGTGATCCAGCACAAGTAAGGCTTAGACTCAGTGCACCACAAGCATCCTTGCAATTTCTTGGCTGTTTGTCCAACTGGCATGTATTTTGAGGCAAGAAGAATACCTTTCTGGATGTTTGACCACCACCTAGCAATGCAGGACCCTGCCTTCACCAGAAGATTCTGCATACAACCTCTGTACTCATGGCATATTTTACATTTTGCCTTCTTTTCTCAAGTGGAGGCCACTCAGGGCTTTTGCGAGTGCTCAGAAAACCGCTCCTTGTCCAGGAGTCATTTTGCACCAACAGAGTTCAAGTGATTCACTGAACTTCCAAGCATTTTGAAGCTTACTCACCACCAGACATAATAAACTATCACAACACTGCTTAGTAACTGATGCAGAGAAGGCCATGTGTCACTGCTTTATGGAAGGAGCACACAGGCTTTTGCCAAGCGTGCAAGGATAGCTGCATGTCTGGGAAAGCCAAGAGCAAGCAGACTAGCCAACCCTCTGCACTGGCATAAGGAGGAGAAATTCACACATCAGCAAGTTTATGCTGCTCGCTAAATATCCCAGACAAGGACTGGGCAAACCAAAACACCAGGTACTGGCATCCTTTCAAATGAAGAATGCAATTGCCAGCTCACAGCTTCACCACGTCTCTGCTTCCAGAGTACAGAGAGCCAGACCACTTCTCTGCTGTGCTGCAGGCAACTTGGGCACAGATATATACACTGAACCTTGTGCACTTCTGTCTGGATTTCAGGCTCCCTATCACCACTTCACTACCTGGCATGCACACAGTGCTGCCTGGCCCACATGCAGGTGATGTGCAGAGGGTTTTTTTCCCCACCATGAGAGAGAAATACAGAAATCTATGACAAAGAGCAATTTTTAAAATACTTCAGTTCTGTTCCTGTAAAACTTGCAAACATAAATGGAGATGATGCCCCAGGAAACAGAGAAGTAAAGCAGGCTCAAGTCTGCAGCAATGCTTGCCATGCAGCTCCAGCCATGGACACAATTTAGGACCAGAAATTGGCCAGTACCCTAAGGCCAGACCATGCACAAGGCTTGACAACCCTTCTTGGGAGCCTGAGAGCTGCCAATTGAAGAGGCAGGTAACCTACCACACAACCAAGGGGCAGGTCCCCTGGCTTCTTTTTGGGTGGTCTTGCTACAATTGGCCCTACAATAGACTGGGGACAAAAGGGAAGCCATCCCTCTTGCATTTTGGCAGGATGAAAAGTTTTGTTCCTCCAGCACTTCCTCTGGGTACATGTAATTCAGCATAAGGTACAAAGCTAATTTGAATTTCCTCCTCTGCCTCCAGGACCAAGGAATAGCTAAGGGATTGCTTCTTCTTTGTCTGAGGTCCTCAGCTGTGCTTGGAGGGCAGAAGGAGTGAGAGGATATGATGCTGGCAATGGGGTAAGGGTGGTGCTTTCAGGATGACTGTCCCTTTGCCTTGACACAAAGCTCACTGAAGGACTTTCCATGAAGACTGCAGGTGACTTTTTTCATTTGCTTTAGTAGGAAAATTTGGAAGCAGACACAGTAAATGAGTTTTTGCAGCACAGAGGCCTGATTATCTGCTTTACTGGTCAGGACTGAGGCACAGCAAGAAGGACTTTCAGTCTGAAGTCTCAGTTTGTGTAAAACAGAGAGAATGAAGGAGAATATAGTTAAAGCACAGTCAAAAGAAACAGGACATCTGGAAGCAGGGTCTGTCACCTTGCAGAGTCATTTGAAAACCCCAGCTAAGCTTTTATCCAGGATCAGGAAGGCAGACTTCAACTACCTTGTTGCTGGAACTAAGGCCAGGTCTTCAAACAGCTTTAGCAGCATCCCTAGCATTCTACCTCTGAGTATTGTAAGAAATACTAGATATAGCAGACCAGCAAAGAAATTGAGCCTATGTAAGCCACGGCAAAAGAAAACAATGAGCTTGCTTCAAGGGTGCAACAAACCCAAGGCATGCTGCCTCTGGCATTACAGCACTGGTCTAGCTGCAAATGCATTGCCTCTCCCCTTCCTTGACCCAAGTGCTCTTTCCACTGCCCTGTGCCTCCTCTTGCAACAGGAGAAGGATCACTATAGAGAGCTCAAGACTTGTTCGTCTGCAGTCCTCTAATATAAGCAGCTGCACAGCGCTGCAGTAGACACAACAGCACAATTAATAACTGGAATTAAGTCTGTAACTGAGCACTATGACGACAACAAGAATGACATTGCAAAACCATTATTCGTGTGCCAGGCAAATAATTGCAGACGTGCACCAGCCTGGGAGCATTTCATTTAGAGGTGATAAGATAGCAGCCACCATAAAGTTAACTGTGTCTCCACTGGCTATTAAAAGAAGAAGCGGGGTTCTTTGACCTCTGGCATTCCAGATGTCTCTCAAGATTATCAGAACAGTCTTTTCCAGCCTTTAAACTTTTGCCTGATTCTACAGACCTGCCACACATAGTTGTTACAAGTGTAAAGCTCAAGAATCTTTTTCCCTGTGTGAAGAAAGCATTCTCCTCAACCAGAAGGCATAAGTAACATGAGTTAAGCATCTGCCTGACAGTGAGTGTGTCCTTAAGGGTCTTCCTAAGATAGATCTAAGCCTTTACTTAAGTGACCTATGGTTTGCTGACCACATTAACACATTGCCCAAGGCACTGGAAACTGTTTCAACTATATTTTAAAATCTTGTCCATAAAGACAAGACCTGTCTGTGCAACCACACTGCCTATTTCATAGTTCTCCCAATGGAGATCAGCTTGGCTGGACCAACACAAAGGTGGAGCAAAAGAAAGAAACAGGAAAAAGAGAAAATAGGACAAAACAAAATGGGGAGGGGAGGGGAG
>JAWWTY010000088.1:6575801-6588183 GCA_035222235.1 Margarornis squamiger
AAATTTATTGACCATGTTTAATTAACGTTTCAGATGTCTCACGTGCCCTGAAGCGATTGATGCTTAAGCATCCATCAAGGATCTGTTGCCTCCGGAAGGAATGAGTACAGGGGAAAGTGTTTTTTCACCCACAGGGATTTCAAGAAGATAAATTCCTGCCTGACTAATGCACAGGTGGCTTGTACAGGTACTGGGCGACAGAGGGGCAGATGGCAGGGACATATTACAAGTGGAAGCTGCCTCTGTAGTGCTAGGACTGAACTGAAGTGATAGGGTAATGAATAATGGGTACAAATTGAAAGAGGGAATATTTAGGTTAGTTATCATGAAGAAATTCTTTACTGTGAGGGTGGTGAGACACTGGAACAGGTTGCCTAGAGATGCTGTGGATGCCCCAACTCTGCCAGTGGTCAAAGCCAGGTTGGATAAAGCCTTGAGAAACCTGGTCTAGTGGGAGGTGTCCCTGCCCATGGCAGAGTGGGGTTGGGACTAGATGGTGTTTAAAGGTTCATTCCAACTCCTTCGCATTCTATTATTTTATGATTCCATGAAATCTGGTCACAAACTAACATGGCCTGGCATCTTTGACATAAACAGCACCACCTGCGCTATCATCAAAAACTGGCTGTGCAGTGCAGTGCAGGCACAGAACACGGCAGAGGAGCAAGGCACCTCAGCATCCCCAAATGCAAACTGCCTGAATTTGAATCAGCAACTTGAAGCACATTTATAACAACTGAAATATGCAGAGGTATCTCATGCTTGATAAAGGACTCTTGTTCTGTTTGAGACTATTTTCTTTCACAGTTAATATCCAGCTGGAGACTTTTAGTTCTGATGTAATCAAAACAGTCACAAAGTTTATCAAAGAACAGCTTCAGCCTCTATCCAAGACATTCTCAGAAATGAGGAAGAATTTACAAAGAAATTGCAGGGAGAAATGTTATACTCAAGCCGAACATATTTCTCACTCTTCTCTTGTAATTTTCTGGGCAAGTTCTTTATTCAAAGCTGGTTTGTCTCTCATTATTTCTGGGCCACCCTGTGAAGAAGGCAAGGACAGAGGACAATAGGACAGTAGATGGACAGAGAAGTCTGAAGGCCACGGCATCAATGGTGGGTGCTGAGCTCCCACAGGGACCACTGCTGGGCATCCAAACACGCACGAAGATCTGGCCCCAACAGCTGATGAAGAAGGTCACAAAGAGTCATTCCAAGATGTGCACTCTTTAGGCTGAAGTCGCATATGTCTTTGAATCCCATTCCAAAGTGGTTGATTTTTTTAAGTGGGAAGCCTTCCTCAAGGAGATGCTGCATTATGTTTTTCTCTTTACTGTGCTCATCTGCTGAGGTGCATATTCCCTCCTTCCTAGCAGAGGCTCCAGTTCTCCCATCAGCTGCTGTTCTGTGGCTGTTTCAGACTCAGGAGACTCGTGTTTCCAGTTCAGTGAAATGATCCTGGACAAAATCATATTTTCTTAGGTTTTTCCTCCAACCCTTTATCTATCTTTCCTTCAAGCCTCCAGCTCTTCACATGCCAGATGACTTAATGCAAGGAGAGTGTTCCTGGGGTCCCAGTGCTGACAGCGCACCACTCATGCCAATAAAGTAAAACTTGCTCCCAGTAAGAAGTAACTCAGTCATAATCAGACTTCACAACACCACAGATATGCCATCCTAATACCCCTCCTCACAGGAGTCACTGCTTCTTTCTTTGACACATCCCTTTAAAGTGAGGTGCTGATAAAGAGTGCTTTCAGCCACCTTTCTGCTGGCATTTGTGCAGGTAAATTACCTGATAACAAAGCGCCTTTGCTGTTACTGTGGCACCTCAAGTTTTGCAATGGTCCCACAATCTCCAACCTCATTTACCTTCTGCCTGTCCTTTGATGCTGACACTTGCAGCCTGGACTCCCCTGAGGAGTCAATGGAAAGGATTAAGTGCCTACTGTACAACACTATCTAGAAATATCTGTCTCCCCTAGTAACAGCAGGATCCCAAAATCTGCCTCACCCAGAGCAAGAAGGTGCAAATCCCAGGCCAGCTCTGGTTTTTCCCCTCAACCAGACATGGTTACACAGCCATGGGAACAACTGCTTGCAATGCAGCCTGAGAAGCAGGCTCAGAGTCCTTGCAGAACTCCTGGGTGAAGATACAGAAGCTTCTGAGTCCTATGTCAATTAAATGCAAAAGACATTCTCAAATTAACCGTGCAGGAGCATTTAGTGACATCAGTAACCTTAGCACAGAGTAGTTTGTGCCTGTTGCTCTTGGAGGTAAGATTTGCCATCAATACTCACTGTGAGGCCCAAGAAAGCCTTACTGCCAACATTAACTATATTTAAAACTTCCCATCATTGCACTGCAGTTATGCCTGAAGACATTGCTTCCCTAAGTGCGTGCAAGTTGATGCTGTACATGAGTCAAACAGCACAGAAATGCCCCCATTACCATGCTGTGAAAAAGTATCATTGATCTCACTGTTCACAAACTTTGATATGTCTGACAACCTCACGCTCACATTTTCTTGAAAAAGAAATTGTTCTCAAACAAGCTTTAATAACTTACTCCTTAGACTTAGTGTTGAGGATTCAGATTGAATTTAGAGACATGTCACTATTGACAGGGAGGAAAAGAGTTTTGTCTCCTATGACCTGCAATACTGTATGCAAAGACTTTCAGAAATAAGGGTTTGATCTGCATTGCAAACTTTGCTTATTGCAAGAAACACATTCATTTCTCCATAGCAAAGTTAGCTCCAAGACTATAATAACAAGAGAGAAACATGAACTACACAAAGCTTCTGTGGAGAGTCCAGAGCAAAGCTGCCTAAAAATCTGGAGTTGTTCAAAACAAGTGCTTATAATGAGTTGTTAAAAATCAAAGCTCAAATGGGAAGGTTGGATCCAAGTCCAAACACCCCTGAAGTCCTGCAACTTCTCAACCCGTGACGTGTTTGGGAGGGGATCATCTCTCACAACGCTGTCAGCTATTGAAAACAGGACCTGAACGTTTGTTCAGCCATGCAGTTTAAAATACAGACTGGCCTTTATCCATCAAACGCACTGAACCATGCTCACGCCCTACCATGTCCTGCAGGGGCTCTTCTGAATCAGGACCAAGAAGCAACTTAGACCTCAATATGAAGGAGACAGCAAATCTATCTTGCAGATAATTTTTTTCCCCATGTTTCATCATCCTGTGCCTTCCTAAAACTAACAGAAAAACAGTTGTGAGTGCATATAAGCAGCCTTGAATCAGTGCTCTTCTTCTGGGTTCTTATGTTACATTCTTTTGTGCTACATACAATTTCCACTAGGACATTTTGTCCCCCAGGCTTCATCAGCCTGTCTATTACATCCACCCCCCTGCACCCCCACCTCCCTCTGGTTGCATAACTTTAGCCAGGATGTTAAATTAACTCTCTTCCAGATGAGTTTGACATAATCTTATTTACTTTCATAGAGCATATGCCAGTATGCAAATACATTACTCAGCACTATCGACTCTGCACTTTCACCAAACTATTACTCTTTGTTTTTTTAATGATGGTTCACTAGATACCAGACAGGAACATTTCTGTGCCAAACAACAGAATATTCATGTCTAGCAGGATAAATCTGATGACATTAAAAACTAAGCCTGGCTGGCATTTAATAAAGAGTTTTGGCCAAGGGAGGAAAACAACCCTTTTCCCACCTCAGCACTGCACTCCTGCTCCTTTAAAGTCACCAGGTCATGTTTTTTTGCCTTCTGAGGGAAATCTCAATCAGCTTCTCCAGATCTCGAGGGCCTGGGCAGCCACAGAGGTAAAGCCATAGGGACTGAGTTCACACTGAGCACTGACATGATGCCTGAGTTTGACAGACACAGGCACAACCCCAGGTACCTCCTGTCTGTGTGGCACAGCAAGACCAGGCTCACACCTCTCTCACCGTGCCTGTGCTTACCACACAGGAGAAAAGCCAGGTGCAGAAGGTGAAATAAGAGCTACATAACCAGGAGTATCCACCCAAAAGCCCATCCTGGGGTCAAGCAACACACGTCACCCGTGGTGCTGAGGTCAGTCCTCACCAGCACTGCTGCCCACACACAGGCTGCCACACCAAAGAGATGTCCAGGAGGAGGCAAAAACAGCCCCAGTTGTTTGTCTTCCAACAGGTGTAGCCTCTGGGTGAAAACTGGATGGGCTGCACTGTCAAAACCATGGACTCATGACTGATTCGAGTGTGTCTACCTGAGGAGCTCAGGCTGATAAAAACACCCAGCCACAACCAAGCCAGACATGAAGAGTCAGCAAAACCCCTCTTCTACCTGTAACCCACTGTAGCAGTCCCATTTTAAGTGAGGTAAAGAAATCACAAAAAATGGTGGAAACTTCCTACAGTCCTGGTTTGTATCTACTGTGTCCTACCGTGGACTTCCAGGATGCAAAAGTGCACTTGGAGCCACATTTTGTATGTGATTCCCAGCACAGCTGAAATGCACAAATAGGCATGAAAGGACTTGAAAACAACATTTCCAGGCTGGAAAACAAAGGCACAGTGAGTAAACACAAGGATGTGAGAAGTTCAGCTTAAACGCCAGAGAAGAAAATTGTTGCTTCAAGTTGCCTTTCTTACTGCTGTGGTGGGTCTGGGATTGGTCATGGTCCTGCTGGGCTGCCCATCCTCTTGCAAAGGCTCTTGTACACTCAGAGGCTGCTGTCTGCTGGGAGAACCCAAAGCCTTGGGAAAAACAGACATGAAACAGAGGGCAGGTGTCCAGAGCCTGCCTTGAGGGCTCCCCAGGTTTAGGCAGCTCCCTGGCTATTCGAGGGGAAAAAAGGCTCATGTTGTCCTTATTTCTTTTGCTAACACCTCAACATGGAACCACCAACGTGTGCACGGAAAAGAGGCCCTTTGATTCAGCAAGAAACACCACTCCAGCTGCCCAGTAAATACCCTGATTTTAATAGGGCTCTGGCCCAGCTAACCACATCCCACACCAGTCTATTTATGGCACAGTTAAAACTAGCACAGACCTTTCACATGGAATTAGCATTTCTACTGGTTTTAATTGTTCAAAAACTTGGAACTACTAATTCTTTGATGCCGGAACTTGCTGTGTTTTTCTTCAAGTGAAGGAAGTCTAATTTTTTTTCTGCAGGCTCATTTCTCTCCTTCTCTTTGTTTCACGTCTGATTACATTTAGCATGGATGTTTCTGATATACTCACATGCCAAGAAAAAGTATTACTTTCTTTCATCCTTGAACAATCCAAACTCATATTTAATAACTGAAACTTGGCATGCTGATCAGTTTTCAATAAAGGCTACACATGTTTTGCCAGAAAAGTATATTTAACTAGGACTGAACTATCTGTTCTTGAAAAATTATCAGAATTGAATGATGCATCCATTTCTTCAAGTAAAAGGACTTCATCTTGCAAAGGTTTATCTCCTATGAATGACTTGAAAAGGTAAATTCAGTCAAACAAACAAACAAAAACTGTGGTCTTACTCTATGCCAGTTATCCCAAATTGTTAATCTGAGTGAAAATAATATCTCAGTGAGAAAGGCATGAAAAATACGTCAGATGTAACTGCAGCACACACAGACATTGTGAAGGGAGTGGATCAGTTTCCCTGAGAGCACAAATATCCATAAAGAAGCTTTTGGGTGTCTTCTGCTGAGAGAACCAGGAGGGAAAACATGGTATAGCAAAAGGCTTGGGGAAGGAAAGGAGATCATCTCTTCAGTCAACTGCACTGGAATGGGCTAGACATTCCACCCCAGCTATAGCAATTTCAGAAGGGCTCTGTGAAGGCATTAAATTTAGCAGGACATCTTACTTTCAAGGGTTCTCATTAGATACCATAGAAAACTAACAGATGAGGGCATTACTTAAAACATACTTCCACCCTGAGGAAGTGGAAACCCAATTCCAGCTTTCAAAGTTAGCCTTTGAGGGAAGGCAAGGCAAGGCAAGGCAAAGCAACCCAAGACACATCCTGTGGCTTTTGATTCTGCACAGGACTTGCTGCTCCAGCCTGTTTCCAACACAGAGCCACCAGAAAATGCTGTCCTACTGGGGGTACACAACTCAATCTTGCACTGGTAGCCCTGCTGAAAAGGTAAGGGTGGAATGACAGGATTACAAACTTCACTCTTTTTGAAGATTTTCACACACTGCTAATCCATGAAGAGAGCAGGCAGGTCTGTCACAGAACAGGGTTGGCAGAACCCACAGGAGTCATGCAGGATGCAGGAAAGGAAGAGCAAGTGCTAATCTCCAGTTTTTCACTGGCCTATTATCAGCGAAGAAAACAGCACTACCATTGAGGTCAGTGTCAACCAGTCTCACCATCTCTTACTAACCAGTACAGGTTCTCTGAGTCTGGATTATCTCAGCCAAAGATCCATCATGGAAAGCAACATTCTCTTCCTATCTCATGCTTTTTGCCTAACTCAGTTCCTGTGGATTCCCTACCCAGCTCCAAGATTTGGTTTAAAAAAACAGATTGAGGCTGTTAGATAGGATATTGATAAGACTGCAAAAGATGGGATATGCATGGGTGAAGAAAGAAGCTGGAGCTTCTTTATAATCCATTTTTATGCTGGCAAATACCTGGACATTTGCTGCCCCCCACACATGCCTCAGTCCCGGGGTGAAGTCATAGGTCTGTGCTTATTCCATTGTCTATGGAGATGACTGTGACTCACAGGTTCAACACTGTGACTTGACAGTTGCGTGATAGGCTGTTAGGTTTTCCTTTTCTAGAGAATTTAATTAAAAAATACTTATTCACATCACAGCTAATACAGTCTTCAATGTCTACTCTTGTGCCTACTCACATTTAAAATTGCGCTGGGCAGTGTCATGCAATCACTTTCCTACAGCGATATAAGCTTGCTTCTTTTCCTCACAATACCACACCTAGCACAACATATTCTGGGACTAAAAATTCTGGGTCTAGAAATGGGGTCTAAAGTGACCAGCTCCCTGGAGGCTGTCCGTCAAGCCATGGTAATACAGTGCTTGTTCTCTTAACCATGAAAGGAAAAAGGAAAACATGCTCACACAGACTTAGCTCAAGACCAGGTCAGACTAATTACACAGATTGCAGGGGATGGGCAGATATTCAGTAAATGCATGTGGGAACTGGACGCCCCTGTGCAGCTGATGGGAAGGACCACAGAGAGCCACAGAAACCAGACAACTTTCCCTCATGTGCTTCTCTCTTCTGTGCACCAAAGGTCTGAAACAAAGAGTTTACTGATAAAAAAAAAAAACCTCCAGCAGCACAGTGACTGCTCCTCGTGGCTAAATAAATGCCTTCTATACTAGTAAACACAAGACTGGCTTAAGCTAACAAAATAAGCAATATGGTCTGTCATTGGACTGATGGAAGACACATTTTACCAGATGCAGCTGCACTAAAATTGTACTCCATTCCCAAACAACATTACTAACCAAGCCCTTAACTTAAATTAAGTGTGAATAGTTAAATGTTTCATTGGTAGTATTTAAATTTTCTGTGTGACACTTTGAACTACTGCTTCGGGTGCTTCCAGCACACTGGGGCCTTGGCAACTCTTAAGCACCTGGCCAGGGAACTAAATGTTTGTCCTTCAGGGTCATGCTTTCAGTGTGTCTGCATAAAACCATGGGGCACAAAAGTTAGGTAAATGTCTTCCATATTCACATGGCCTGTGCAGAAGGGGCCCCTTGTGATACACTAGTTCTTAGGAGAGAAATGAGATAATGACCAAAGCAGAGGGGGAATTTTAGGATCTCACCCTATCTCTGTGACAAAAATGTAAGCATCCAGAGGAGGAGACACGGGACTTAAACAAACACGCTTTCTGATGGCCAAAGTTATGAAGTAATACAGAGCAGGACCAATCCCTTTATAGGTGATGGAGCCACAGCTACACACACGTAGTTGTGGTCATAGAAGAGGTGTTGCTTTCTGGTTGAGAAGTTTTAGTCAGAGCAAAATCTAGCTTAATTTTTAAAATCACTTCTGCCAGAGCTGCCAGTATTGTGGGAAGTCCTGCAGCACTGGCCATATCCATTTTGGGAAAAATCCACGCAAACTCTTCTAGTCCCCAGTCTTAGGCCACCAGCCTCCTTAAGGTTCACCCTACAGTCTCTGAAAACAGAGATGTTTTAATGCTTCAAATAGGATTCTACATTGTATTTTACTCTCTCCCTCCCTCTGGAAACAGACTTACACTCCTAATTCAGCGGGTAAGCTAGGTGCCCTCCACTGAGTCACTTCAGCCTATTGTGTGGGACAAAGGGTTGTAAAGAAAAGTGGAAGATTTTATCAATAGAAACACTCTTTGGCAATCAGTCTTTAGAGGACAGAAATTATAGATTCATCTCACAATGAGTATGTCTCCACTCATGGGATGCCAGCATCCCAAATTATTAACTGGTGTAAATAGTCTATCTTAATTACTTTCACATTTATTCATAGCCTTGGCTGCATTCATTCTCTTAAGTCCCAAATCTATGCTACAAAGATTTCAGCTAATTTACCCAAAGAAACTTTAAAGGAGCTCAGAAGCAAATGCTTCTTTTTTAAGTTGAGCTGTATAATTTCTCCACAAATTGATGGTATTCTGTCTCCCATTAAATAAAAACGATTTTAAACAAAAAAAAAAAAAAAAAAAGAAGTTGTGAAAAAATTATTGTTGCAAAACCAGGCACACAGCACTGTGTGCTAACAAACTGGATGTGCCAGAATTAAAGTCGCCCATGCCGCCGTCTCTTGGCCCCTTTCTTGCATTACAGGATCACAAGCCACTTTCCAGAGGAGCTCTGCGTCACTCACTGATTGCTCAAGGTAGATGTTGTGTAGTGTCAGACAGATTTATCCCTTTCCTAAATTCCACCTAGGGCTTCCCATTGACTCGGCATCCCCGAAGGCCCAGGGCCTGCCAGTAGGAAGCACTTGGCACAAAGACTTAGGTGGAATTTAGACTGGCTGAATCTGGAGCCTAATGAGCAGCTATTCCTTATTTTGTTTCTTCCTCATTGTGCAGAGTGTGGCCCCAGGCCTCAATTACTGCATGCTATTCAATCCCTGCTCAGAATGCACCATTATTAATTTCCTCATGTTTCCTCATTACTGATTTCCTATGGCATTTCTTGTCCCCACTTCTTAGTGCCCTGAAAGTACAATCTGCTCCATAGCAGCCCACAAAGTGAGAAGCGAATGTCTCACTGAGCAAGGATGGGCAACATAAACTCTTGTGCCCATGGTGGTATGTCTCCCAGGTGTTTTGAGCCACCAGCCATTCCTGTGCCTCTTGACAGGCAGGGTCCTGGCTGTGCTGTTGACCATGGCAAAGCTTATCTGGAAGCGATGGAGCCACTAAAACTGTCCTTCAGCAACACCATCAGAGCATCATTATGCAGTGACTATGTCAAAAATCCAAGAGTACTTGCCATATTGCTCTCATTAAGTGAGCAAAGGACTGTTATCATAGAGTAATGGGCTCCTGCTGGTCCATTAACGTTGGAGCAGAGCTGGAGGCATTTATGGAAACAATGTGGAAAGCCTGGTATTTATTCTCAGAGCAGGCAGCACTGATCCTTTCTCCAGTGTTCTCCTACAATGTCTTTATTCCTGTTCAAATGAGGGGAATATTTATCTAATCATTTCCTCTGCTGGATGCTGGTGCAGGGAAACAACAGATGTTCTTGACTTCAGCATAGCAAATAGTTTAAAAATATATCTTGGTGAATCAGCTGTCCAGGTCGATTTATCCACAACTGCTGCGTGGGAGGAACCACTGAAAGATGGCAGAGGTGTTGTTTACTGACTTGTGATTACCTAGCTCATTAGCACAAATTTAATTGCAAATACTCCTGGTTAAACTCAGGAGCACCTCGCTGCTAAGCTCTCTCTTACTCATGCAAATTCAAGTGCATTATGGACAAGAAGCAGCTATCGTGTATTTTCTAGTTTTCTCCTATCTGGCACCTTAATGTGTGTTTTGTTAGGAGGCATGTTATCAAGTCAGATTACATTCCTCAGAAGCACCACTTTTACTCAAACAAAAGAGACTCGGATCTGAGCCAGGGAGTAAGGTTTGAAAAATCCTCGAGCAGCAAGAGACGACTTCTCCTTGGTGGGTGTTGAAACCCACTCACGAATTTGTCCAGCATTAGAGCTTCCCTTAGTAGCAAAATGTTGCCGGTTCTTATACATTCAAACGAAATAGTGAAAAAGAGAGCAGGTGTGTCATCTTCCTGAGTCTGGTCTGCCAAAGTCTCCCTGCTTCCATCAGCTTCAGAAACCAGGAGAGAAGTGAAATGAGGGCAAATTTTGGGATTACGAAGATGAGAGAGATGAATTGATTTTATATTGACACTCCTTGAGAACGTTCTGAGAAGCCAGATCTGTAGTAAGACACTTCATTTTTGTTAGCAGAGGTTATTAGTTTAAGATTGCTAATTAAAAGGTGAGGAATTCTGGAAAACAAGAGCCTGAGAGAGGGAGGATGGGGAAGATCTCTTCTGCATAGTTTTTCCACAGGGATCGAGAGGGCTGGGAGATGGTCAAAGAGCAAAACCCTCTCTTGCAGCAAAAAAAGGAATTCTTCCAGGGAGATAGATAGGTCAGAAGTTCCAGAGGCTATTGGACAACATTGCCTTAAATATTTCATACAGATAATCATGAGAGAGTCTGGTCCCTACTGAGGATGCCAAAAGGTGAATTAATAGTAATTCCAGTACCTGGTTCCTCTTCAGAGACAGCTCCAGAGAGCAAAGAGCAACTTGGTCTTCTCACACATACGTTTCACTGCATTGTCTAGGATACACCAAACCAATCACCCATCAATGGGGACCATCCTCTGATTAGCTAACAGCTGGTAATTTGTCAAATTTTCTTTATTTTTCTGTGACTCCTCCATTGGGTTTGGAAAAATACAATGCATTGGCCCCATGCAAGCAAAAAATCACAAACAAGAAAATAAACAAGAATTCAGCCTCTTCGCTGTGTGTGAGTGTCCCCACATTACATGCAGCACTTGAAAAAGGATGCTTATTGTGGAGTTCTTGTTTGCACCAGTCCCACTGTGGGAGTCACTTATTTAAGTAATTGTTAGAGTTTGGGGAACATCTAAATTCAAAGATGGAGCAAACCCATTAAAACAATGAGAGATGGGGCAAACCAATCAAAACAAGGATGCCTAAGCTTGATTTAAAAAAAAAAAAAAAAAAAAAAGAAATAAATAAGTATAAAGTTCTTTGTTTTCCATAAAAAACTCAAGGTATTTTTGCCTCATAGAGAAGCTCAACAACCCTCGGATTGCTTGAAAGCAGAAAAGTTGCTGCCTGCAAGTGATCCCAAGAGGTGCTGAAGTGTGTGAGGGTATTGGCTGCCTCTGTCAGGGGCTGGTGAGGTTGAGTGGATGGTACCTGTTGCGGGGGAACAGCACCTCTGGAAATAGACACCTGAATCTCAGACAGGAGGTATCACCAGGGGGAAACAGAATCACAACCTTGAACCCTTGTTGAGAACAGGACCTCTGAGGTTAAGCCCTGCTTAGTTACAGGCTCTCAGAAAGGAAACACTGGGCTGATGTGTCTAAGTACAAGCAAAAGTCATCATCAACCTCTCCTCTGCATGCAGGCCCACTCCCTCTGGGGTGTCAAAGCCTGCTGGCTGCCCAGCAGAAAAAAAGGAGAAAACACCTCATGGTCCAGAGATCTTCTGTCATCAGCACTTACAACAACCTCAGCAACACTAATTCTTACAAGGGACTAAAAGACCAACTGCACAGACCAAGAGCACCTCACTGCAGGGTGTTTGACCTAAACTAGAGCGATGCTTTTGAATGGTGACAATATATACTGCTGGGTCATGGTGACCTCACTCAGAGAATCACAGAATCACTTAGGTTGGAAAAGTGCTCTAAGATTATTTAGTCCAACCATTGACCCAGCACTGCCAAGCTCACCACTAAAACATGTCCCACACCTGCATAACTTTTAAATACCTACTGGAAAATTAAAATAACTATCAACAAGATACAGTTGGGCTTCCGAAAAGCAGGTGAGAACAGATCTGACCACAGGCATTGCTGACATTCTCAGCATGAGCATTTATGATTTCTAAGTCTACATGTGCCATCTGTGTATGTATGCAGTTGCTACTGCTTGAAACCTGCCTGCAATTGCTCAGTCTTCAGAGATGTGCCCTTTGCACTGCACTAATAATCCACGAGTATAACTGCCAGCTGAGCAAGGGTTTATTTCTGTTTAACAAAAACAAAACACCCTGTGCAAGAACAGATAAATAAAACTTGAGCTCAGTTGCAATTTATGAAGAGTATACAATAGATGGGGGGGGGGGGGGGGGGGGGAAAAGAAAAAAAC
>JAWWTY010000088.1:6592800-6604557 GCA_035222235.1 Margarornis squamiger
CTCCCTCCATCCCTCCCTCCATCCTTCCCTCCATCCCTGCATCCATCCCTCCCTCCATCCCTCCATCCCTGCATCCCTCCATCCATCCCTCCATCCCTGCCCGGCTGACCCCGCCGTGTCTCCCCCCTCCTCCCCATCCCAGGCAGCCCCCCGGCGAGTGCGAGATGGCTCTCAGCGGCACGCTCCTCCCTTCCATCGCCACCTTCGCGGCGGGCGCCGCGGGCCGCGAGAAGGCGGCGCGGTCCGCGGGCCCCGGCAACGTGAGTATCGGCGGGGCCGGGTGCGGGGCCGGAGCGGGGCCGGGCGGGGCGGGGGCCGGCGGGTCCGGGCGGGCGCGGCCAGGGCTGAGCCGTGCCAATGTCCCCGCAGCGCTGGCGGGAGGAGCTGTCGCAGCTGAAGCGGCCGCCGCCGGCGCTGGCGGCTCGGCCGGTGGAGACGCCTCCGTCGGAGCTGGAAGCCACCGCCACCGCTGCCACCGCTGCCACCGCCGCGTCCTCCTCTCTGGGGCCCCGCCGCGACGCCGAGGAGTTTAACGAGCTGCTGGACTTCGACTTCATCCTCTCCAACTCGCTCATGCACCAGGAGCCCGCTGCCGCCGCCGTGGTGGTGGCCCCCGCCGCGCCCCCGGCCCCCACCGCCAGCCCCTGCCCGCCCGGGCCCTTCGCTTACCCCCTGCCCCGCCCCGAGCCCGCCGCTCTGCTCTACGGTGGTGGCGGCGGTGGTGGCAGCTGCGACGGGGCTCCCGCCGCCGGGACCGCCGCCCCCTTCAACCTGGCCGACATCACCGACGTGTCCCCCTCGGGAGGCTTCGTGGCCGAGCTGATGCGGCCGGACCTGGACGCGGTGTACCTGCCCGCGCCCGCGGCGCTGCCGCCGCTGGGCAGCCTGCAGGGCAAGTTCGTGGTGAAGGCGGTGGGCGAGTACAGCCACCCGGGGCTGAGCCCCAAGAGCGGCCCCGCTGCGCCGCCGCCCGGCTCCGACGGCCCCGGGGCGCCCTACACCCCCCTGCCGCGGATGTGCCCCAAAATCAAGCAAGAGGCCGCCCCGCCCTGCACCCTGGCCCCGCCGCCGCACGGGAGCAGCCCCCGAGGAGCCCCCCAGCACGACTTCGCCCTGGGCAGCCGGCAGCTGCCCGCCCGGAGCACGCCGTCGCTGGGGCCCGAGGAGATGCTGAGCGGCAGAGACTGTCTCCCCGGCGCCCCGGGGCTGAGCCACCCGCCGCTGCCGCTGCCCCCCGGGTACCCCCCGGCCCCCGGCTACCCCGCCTTCCTGCCCGAGCAGCTCCCTCCCAGCACGCTCCAGTACCAAGGTGAGTCCCCGCGGAGCTGGGGCGGCGGCTGAGCCTTGCCCTGGTGCTGGCCACGGCGGTGCTCACTCCCCCCTGTCCGCCCCTAGAGCTGATGCCGCCGGGGAGCTGCCTGCCCGAGGAGACCAAGCCCAAGAGGGGACGCCGGTCGTGGCCTAGGAAAAGGACGGCCACGCACACATGTGACTATGCGGGCTGTGGCAAAACCTACACCAAGAGCTCTCATCTCAAGGCGCATCTGAGAACCCACACAGGTGAGTCCCGGACCGGGCTCTGTGGGATGGTCCCGGACCGAGGGGCATGGGGTGAGTCCCTTGGACGGTGAAAACATGTGAGCTCAGGAGGAGGCCTAAAGGCACCAAGATGTAACCTTTCTCTGCTGGGTTTCTGGACCTTCTTTTTCTTTTTTTTTTTTTTTCTCTCTCTCCTCTTTGGCTACGTGAAGTCCTGTGGAGTCTTTGCTTATTGGCTTGACATTTTGCTTAATGGTTCAGAGTGACTCAGATGTGGGAGCGGGTGGGTTTCTTGCCAAGGCACAGTTTGTTACTTCTGTCTTGCTATGCGGCGAGCTAATTAGCAGGTAGCTGGAAGTCAGCTGGGATTTGTTGCTCTGGATGGCGTTGGCCCACTTCTGAGAAGGGAGCAGACCTCTCTCAAAGGTCTTGCTTGTGGTTTAAGTGCTTCACACATGCACCCCTCTTGGCTGCCTGTAGGGCAAAGAGGCTGTGCACCTCTGCTGTTGCCTTTTTGGGGTAACCATGATGGTCCCCACTGAGAGCAGGGCTTTGAGCTGAGCTGGCAGCACAGATGGGGTGCCTCGCCTACCTGTGGGAGGACACCTTTTCCTGCCACCAGCACCACAGAGGCAGTTTAACTGTGGATTGGCAGGTGCTAGAAATGGGATAAAATCTGCCAGAGTGTGCATCTGAAGCCAGTTTCAAGCCCTAACCTTGCAGCTGAGCTTGTAGTGTTGCAGTAACTGAGCTTGTGAAAGAAGGTACGGCACGCGGGTTTCGCCGGCGTGGGCATTCCATAACCGTGATTAAATAACCTGGGAATTTGCATACTTCAAATCCCTGGATTGTGAACTTGATTCAGAACTTTCTCCTGAGGAGGAGACGGGAAAGAGGAAAAAGTATGGGTGGTGCAGTAGTCAGGCTATGTCTTCAGCTGATGGAAAAAAATCAGTCAAGTGAACGGTGAACAACTTTTCACAAGCCAGTCAGTACCATCTCCAGTATGTGTAGGACAGGGAGTTTGTAATTGTCAGGGAAGCTCGTCTTGCTGTCAACAGTGGTTTTTGTCACAGTGAAGACACTAGTAACATTGAGTCCTTAATCAGGCTGAGCTAATGAAAACAGTTTCCGGCTGTTTTTTCATTCTCGAGACCTACAATTACCTAAACACGTTGTCTGCTGAGCTATTTCTGGTTGCTATTTGATTGTGTAACATTGCCAGCAAAAATACACACTTGTGTGCTCCGAAGCCTTGCATCCAGGACAGGGGAACTAAGCATCTTAGTGAAAGTTTAAGTGACACCAACATTTTTATGGTACCTGTACATCTTGAAAAGACAGTCTTGCTCTTTTAGTCTTCTGTTGTTTGTTTGTAACTGCTTTGAGAAGTTCATTGTGTTTGGCCACCCTTTTCTTTAAGCAGGACAACATGTAGTGCTGTTTAAAAGGTGCTGGAAGGGGTAGCCACAAAAGAAAAGAAAAAAACACCCTAACTGATATGTTTTGGTTTCTGGTTTTTTAAAAAGGTGAGAAGCCTTATCACTGTGACTGGGAAGGCTGTGGATGGAAGTTTGCCAGATCCGATGAACTTACTCGTCACTACAGAAAACACACGGGCCACCGCCCTTTCCAGTGCCAGCGGTGTGACAGAGCCTTTTCCAGGTCGGACCACCTTGCCTTACACATGAAGAGGCACTTCTAGTTGGAAGCAGTGGACCTTTCCCCCAGTTGCCACAGAGATTCAGTATTTACAGCACAAGGACTGTCTTCCGCAAGATGGGGAGAACACAGTTTAAGCACTACAGACAAATCGAGGTGAAGTCTTCCAAAGAGTGGAAAAGAGGGATAACCGCATACGGACATTACAACTTTCTTTTTTTTATAGTTATTCACTTAAAAGTTAAGAGAACCAAAAAACACACGTTGGGGTCAATGACTGGATCTTCTATCATTCCATTTGTAAATCCAACTTGAATTATTTCCGGACTACAAAATGCCAAGGAGTGACTGGAAGTCACGGATATCAGGGTTAAACAGACTGTGTGTAGTTCGGAGGGTGGGGATATTACACAGGGAAATGACATTCCCTTAATTTTCTTTCAATGCAATATTAGATGTAAATGTCATCTTGTACTTTCTTTTTTTTTTTTTTTTTTTTTTTTCCTTCTAAAAGCCATTACAATGTTAAAAGAGGAGGAAAAATTCAGGTACAGAATTATATTTTAAAAGCCTATTTCATGGTGCTTAGTGACTGTTGGTTCTAGAGGTACCAAAACCAGGAAGCCAAAGTTCTCAAACTGCTGCATATCTGACAAGGAAATATTTTTTGTCTTCCGATTGCCAATTATGACCTAAATCAGGTGAATAAACCTGGTTTATCTTTTTTATTAAGAAAATAACTTTATGCAGACAGTCTGTAATGCACTGTGGTTTTGATGTGCAATAGTTTGTACAATGGTTTATTCCCAAATATGCCTTAAGCAGAACAAATGTTTTCTATATAGTTCTTTACATAATAAATATGTAATATAAATTTAAGCAAACTTTTATTTTGTATATTTGTAAACTACGAAGTAATAATGAAATTTTGTTGGAATTTGTATTTTGCATATTCAAGGTGAAAATAAGTTTTAAATAAACCTATAATATTTTATCTGAATGGTTGCTCTAGCTTTTTTCTGTGCATGGACAAGGGCAAAGAAAGTTTATTAATTGTTTGTTGGTGTTTGAGTTTACCAAGGCAAGAGGAGGGTGGCGGCAAAGGCTTGTAGTCTCGAGACTCTGAAAGACAGGATTGTGTAAGTGCAGTGCTGATGTAACACCGTCTTTTTAGGGAAAAAGGTGTACGGACAATTTTTGCTCTGAATATCAAATTGCCACTTATCTCACCTGTGTGATGAAACTGTAGCTGTTTTTAAAAAAGTAACTCAGTGAATTAAGTTGTTAGAGGAAATACTTCTGTTGCGGACGTGGAGACTTTGTGCATTCAAAAGATAACAAATTCTAGAATTATTTTTTTTTTATTTTTTTTTTTGTAGCGGTCTTTTCAGCATGAAAAATGTATAGCTGCCTTTTCTTGGGATTTCTTGGGTAAGCTGGTGTAACCACTTTAGTGTGAGTGAAGGAAAATCAATGTCGCAAAGAATGAACTTGGCTCGAAGAATAAAGAGCGCGCATAAAACACCGTTTAGCAATAACCTACGCGGGGAGTTCCTTGTGAAACCTGCTCCAGCCTGGGAATTCGGTAATTCGACGGTGCAAGAAGGGCCAGAACTCCTGTAGGAATCCACATGGATCCTGGGGGAAGGCTTGACCATGCAGGGGCTGCATGCTGGAGCTGCATGCTGCTGCGAGGTCCTCGGAGTGCCTCCAGCCTCAGCCCAGCGTGGAGAGCCTGCTGCAAGCCCCAGGTCCTCACCAGCCCTGTGGTACTTGTCCTTAGGGACCTCATTGTTCTGAGCAGCTTCACAAATCCGCGGCAACAAGATGATTTCAACATCGGTGCTGGATGAGCAGGACCTGTTTTTCTCACTGCTCTTTGTGAAGAGAAGAAATGATTCCTCTTCAGCTGGTTTAAAAATGCCAGTCAGCTAGGAATTTGGATGTGTGTAATGTCCAATAAAGCTGAGCATGGAAAAGAAATTGCAGGCAAGAGGCATTTTTGTAGTGGTTAAGACGAACGTGGCAATACCAAATTTTTGTTTCCAAATGTGCCTTTGGAATGTTATTAAAGTTCACATTTTGATGTCTTGTTCGTGTGGTGGCTGGTGCCATTTCTTTCTAAGTCTGCATAAGTAATATAATGATGCAGAAAGTATTTCTCACCCCTTATCACCAAGGCATGCTTTGTTCCACTGAAAGCTATCTTTGTTGGTTTGGTTTATAGGTAACATGGGGAGCAGGGAATGTCTTGTTTGGTTTGCAAATAGCAAGTATTTAAAGCTAAATTAAAGTTATGAGTCATCCTTTATCTGAAGCTTTTTCCATGTGAAAACTCTTTACAATTAAACCAGTCTTTTTTTTTTTTTTTACCTCCTCTGTTGCTCTGCCTGTGAATTGTGGATGAGAGATCCAAGGTCAGGGTTGAAGCTGGCATGTGCTGAGGGCCTGAATTGTGTGTCCCATCTCAATAGCTTGGTAGCTGCAGGATCACCTCTGTACAGCTGCCATTCAGAACCTCTTACGTCTGTGCAAGGTCTATGTCCTAACACATCTCTGAGTACTGAAATCTGAAGATTTCATCTGAGAAACTGGTTTCTTTCACTTTTCAAATGCTCTGTCATTATGCACCCTGAAGAATTTTGTAAGACGCTCTAGCATTTAGTATTGCATTATCTGCTTCAGCCAACTTCAGTTTCTGCTTGATGTTTTTATGGACCCTAGGTTTGTAGTTGCATGAACAATGGCATTCTTGAGACAGGGCATTGTTCTCTTCTCCTACTTGATTTTTATTTTTTTTTTAGTTGCCTTTTTTTTGTCCTGATACTAACCAAGCTGTCCTCACTGTGACTTTCCACACTGACACGGACATGACTGTAGCTTTGCATTTAAAAGGAAATGCTGCTGTTCCTTTAACCATTTCTAAAATGCTACTCCTGTACTTTTTGGGACCAGAGCCAACAGCTCAATTTTTGCCATACAGCATGCAACCCATGAGAGGCAGTCCTTATTCTTAAGGAGGTCTCTGGGGGAAATCCTGAAATGAGCAGTTGCACCAGTTGTGCTCTCATAAGTAGAGCTAGAAACAGCACATTGTGTTTGCCAGCTGCTTCATTGTGTCTCGCATCCTGGAGTTGCACTTGGGTGCAAGATTGTACATGGATGCAGTGAAACAACACGTATCAAAAAACATATCTCATAAGACATATGTAAAACACCGAGCAATCTTGTAAGTGTGTCTTGAAAAACAAGATTTGTTTAGCGTTACTAAAGCTGTATTCATGTGCCACTTTGCTCAGGCTGGGGCATCTAAAATCAGGGTTTGAGGTTATTAGGGGTGTCCTCTCTGGCATGGGGTGAGCACCTCCAGAGCTGCCCCAGAGCAGTATTTTAGCTACTGAAGGGAAGAGCTCTTGCGGCAGAGAGTGATCTCTGCAGTCAAACTACAGCCGTCCTTAATCCTGCTCACCCCTAGCCCAAATCTCTCCGGAGCACATGCAGTGTGTGTAGATAGAGCTGTTCAAAACAAGATGGCACATGTCTGCCTACCGAGAGCCAAGTATTCAAAAGTGGCATCAGAATAAAAACCTTCCCAGAGCCGCAGTGCTTCTATGCACTTGTCAGCTGCACACCACGGCTCTGGAAGTCTTCAGGAGTCAGAACTGGTGTGACTGTGACCCACCACAAGCGCCTTCAGCCATCCTCTATCACATGAAGGGGTTTTTGCAAGACAGTTCTCTTCCCCCCCATGGTGGTTACCAGGTCCTGCCATGGCTGAACTCGACTGTGAGTCTCACAGGGATTTATATTAAGCTGATATGAATCAGTGATTTTCATTCTCCTTCTCTTTAATAAGGGGAGATCAGAGACTCCTGCGGTTAATCACCCCAAGTGCTAACGGTTCAAACTGAATTAGTTTACACAGGTTTCCTATGGGAGTGTGCTGGATGTTGGAGCTAGCCTGCTTGCACTGAAGTACCTGGCAAATGCTGTCAATGGCATTTGAGTGCAAGAATTTCTGAATTAACCCCATTTGTTTGTCCATGGGCTTTTCTTCCCTGAGTGCGATTAGGTTGTGTGCTCTAAGGCAGCAGGAGTGTAAGAATGGGTTGCAAATGTGGATGGACAGATGAGTAGTTAGGCCATAGGACTCTGGGAAGGAAGGACATCTGGACCTGGTGGAAGTGCCAGCTGGAGGAAGTAAACCCAAGGCTTACTTATGGTGAGCAAAACTCTTGTGGAGAGGAAGAGGAACACCACGACCACCACAGGTTGACTCAGTCTTGCTAGGAGAGCTCCTCAGGTTGAATATCTGTGGGTAGGCTCAGTGGATCTATCGCTGGAGACCAAGGAGACGAGTATGTACTTAAAACAGCAGAAGGCCCATCATTCACCGAAATTTAATTGAGGTCACATTGGCTTGGAGCCACGGGGTAACACACCCACATTCCCCTGTCTGCCATGCACCTGGATGACTCACGTTTTGTCTGCCCTTCGCTCTCGCTGTGACTTACCAGGGAACATTTTCATTACTGCTGAGGGCATTGCCACCAAGGGCAGAGGTTTTCTCTGCGGCGTGGAAGTGGGCGGTGTTGGTGATGTTCCTGCAGCCCTGCTCTCCGCCCTGGATGCATATAGGTATCTGTTAGTCTCTTTTTCACCTTTGGATGCATACCTGCAAGCCCTCAAGGCTGGAACCTTAATGGTGTGAAAGATGGGAGGGGAAAGAGTGGCTTGTGCTTTATTAATGTTTATTCTATATTTAGAGCATGTGTTCCCAGAGTTTTAGAGGAGATGAGCAGCCTTAGTAGCTACTCACAGGAGGTAACAGGCAGGGGCACCTTCTCTCTTCAGTGAAGTTTTTCATGCTCTTGGAGTTGTGACTCCTTGTGTAACTGAGATGGTGATTTTCACACGGACCTGGTTAGCTTGGGGTCAACCTCATGACATGCTAATTAAGAAGAAGTCTTAGGGAACACGCCAAGCTGCTTTCACTATGAAGCCTGGGTGAGCAGAAGGGTAATCATGTGCTGCTATCACCTCAGCCATCTTGCTGCAACTCCGAGAAGTTTTGCATGGTTTTGCTTTGGGTACGGCGTGCTTGTTTATCAAGCACAAGCTAAGGCTTGCTTAAATCTTGCCATTCAAGTTCTCCACTGTTAAACTTTCAGGCTTTATTCAACAAAATAATCCAGCTTCCCTGTATCGGTTGGTTGAGGGCCCTTAATTTTAAAAACAGATATCCTGCAGTTATCCAGAAGAATTTACCCTGCTGCCACACCAGTTAGGAATAACCTGATGGGCAACACCACACCACCAGCACACAGGGGTTCATTTACTGGGAACCTCCTCAATGGTGCTCACCGTCCGTGCGTGTCCTGATGTCAATTCCTTCATGGATGGCAGGAGTGGAGTGTTGGGTGTACTTTCTCCACCTGGAAAGGTGTGGGAAGGCTATCTGATTTTACTGGGCAGAGGAAGCAGGCTGGCAGTTGCCACGTGGAAAAACCTGACTCCCCAGGCTTTCGTCCCTGAGTCCACTGTGTAGAAATCCTGTGGAAAGGGCTTTTTTTTTTGTTTTTTGCCACGTGTGAAAAGTGGCTTCTCGAGGTTTCTGCATGAGTTTGAATTGCACACCAGGCCTCTGGGAAGGCGCCAGGGCATCCATCACCATTTGATGTCCAAACCTCAGCTGGGGTCTTCCAGCATGAGGGATCTCCTTGGAGCTTAGCATCCATCATCGTGATGTTCCCCCTTTCTGATAAAAATTAATATTGTCCATTACTATGTTGATGAAGTACTAGGGGCAACACTGATGGTGATTACTGAAGCATGCTGGAATTTACTTTCTACGATCTGGACAAGGTTTTATTCTGTGTTTAGACTCCAAACATACTGGTTCAATAATGCTGCTGGCAACTCAAGGAGGCTACCCAAAGAGATGCATTTGTCTTTGCACTGGGATGTACAAGGTTTGACAGTCCATTTTCAGTTCCCACATCACCGTGTTTCAGCAAGAGACTACCCTGCCTGACGAGGGATGGCTGAATTTGTTGGCTGTGCAGCAGGTTATTATTTGTGTTTCAAAGTATCAAAATGCTTTCCAGTGGAAAGCAAAACATTTCACTGCTTTCAGCCTTCCTGCCTCCCCAGTGACTGTTTGTGCTCTCTCTGGCTTTAGAGAATATTATAATGTTGCTGTCACCTGTATGAGATGTTTGACTACCTTCCTTCTGTAAACACCTTCTAACCAGCATTTGCTTTGACAAAGTTCCCGTGTTCACAATGTAAAACTCACTGCCGAGGCTTCCTGTGCAAAGAGACCAACTCGTCGTGGTTGGGGCAGCTCTGCAGGGGAGCACAGGGCAGAGCAGTGGCCACTTTTGTCTGGCCACTGGTATTCTGACCCAGCCACTGGACAGAAATGGAACTGTAAGGCACAAGTAGCCCTGTGATGGGCACCTCTGGGGTGATCCCTCTTTGCTCTCCCTGGAAAACTCCCTTCCAAGCCGATGATTACAGGTTTGCTCAGGCTCAGAAGCTTAAGAAGCAAAGATGCCTTTCCAACCTGTGTTTATTTTATGCTGTAGCTTTACAGCTTCCACTTACTTATTAAATATTTGATCCTCTTTGGTGCCTTCCTTGGCTTCTGGCTTCTGAGAGACTTTGTGGCAAGGAGTTCCATGATTAATTATGAACTAGCCTAAAAATAGAGGTGGGGGTGAGGAGAAGAAAATATTTCCTTTCTGCAGTTTCTGAGGCTACTGCCTTCCAGATTCCTGCTGTTTCCTCTTCCTTGCATGCTGCAGAGAAGGGAAGGATCTAACCTCCTGCTTTAAATCAGCCTTGGTTTTGTTGTTTACTGCCAAAGGCTGGAAGGATTTGACTTTGGTTGTATTTTTTTTAATGAATTTGTGAAGAGAAAGTAAATATGAGCTCTTTACGTATGGATGAGTTAATCTAGTCTACTGGACTCTGGAATAATGCCAGGAGAATTTAGCATAATATCATATTTCAGTCAATATTTAAATTATGTTTTGGCTTACTGATTTTTTTAAAAATTTCCAGGACATCTGAGAAGCCCCTACCAATCAATGGGGTTTTTTTGGTAAAGGGTGGGTGTTTCTTCACATTTTATTCAAAACAGAAAAAAAAGTCTACTCTTCAGAATTTTCTTTGCTACGTCTTGCTAAGATTCATGAATGCACTGTTGGTTAAAATGTTTTCTTCCTCATGTACCCAAAGATCCACACAGGCTGGAATAACTCATTATTTATTTGTACACCTTTATTACTAAGGCATTATTAATAATTGTTTGGTTTGTGTATTTGCTACTGTTTTGTTTACTATTACATGGAAAGAAAAACTGACCACAGCAATGTTTGTTGATCCAAATCTAACTCCAGATTTTCTCTTTGATTACGCATTCAAAGCCCTTTTTCTGCATGCCTTTCCCTGCTCTTGTGCCCTAGGTTTTGAAGAGCAAGTGTCAAAAAAACAGTGTCCTTTTGTACTGGGTTACTGAAATTCATTCCAGGGGAGAGAAATCTCTTTCTAAGAAGTGATCAAGGTGTATCATAGCTGTCTGGGAATCTGACTGCTTCATTAACAAACCAAATTCCTATGGTTACAGGTAAATCCCCTTGGGAATATGAGGTTAGGCTTTATGCTGATTTGGGGCTAAGCAAATGAACTGCATAAGCAAATCCAAAGCATTATATAAATAGGTAGCACTTTGAAAAAGTTTAAGATCTAAATCTTCAGGGTCCAGCAGGGGAAGCTGTGTGTGAATGAGGCAGAGGAGGGGGGTATGGGAGAATACAGAGCAGAGGAACGATTTAAGCATTGGCCAACCCACTGTGTTTAGTCAGAAGTTTTCTCTGACTGCCTTCTCCCAGCGTTTTATTTTGTGCTAAACATAAGGTGCCACAGTTTACATTTAATAACTCTGCCCAAGTTAGTAATTTAAATAAATACTGACTGTCCATGAATGCATGCCACTAGGCAGCACAGAAGCACGAGACAAATCTCTTCCTCTGCAGATGTGCATCATATATAAAACTTGGTGCATGAATTTTCTCCAGCCCAGGGAAGTCACTCTGCAGATTTTTCAGTCTTTCAGTGCCTGTTGCTTTGCACTGTCTGGCTACTGGGAGCCAGGTGAGAGCAGAAGGACAAACCTCCCAGGATGAATGCCGTGATGCTGGTGCCATTGTCTGTCTTTTCCCAGGAAGGGATAACTGCCAGCACTTGGAGGGACACAGGGCTCTGGGTGCACTCTGCCACTTCCTGCATGGCTCCTGAGACAGGGGTGTGAAAAGAGGAGAGAGGCTGGTAGGAGGAAAATTTGCAGACAGCCAAAATGGCTCAGCAAAGCTAGACAGAGTAATAGAGAGACAGCTGTTCTGATTTTACCCCCCTTATACCCAGAGCTGCTTTGAGCTTCAGCAGATAATAGTTCTTTGAAGTATCTGTTTTCTCTTCCTTCCTTCCTTCCTTCCTTCCTTCCTTCCTTCCTTCCTTCCTTCCTTCCTTCCTTCCTTCCTTCCTTCCTTC
>JAWWTY010000088.1:6604694-6620421 GCA_035222235.1 Margarornis squamiger
TCTCCTCTCCTCTCCTCTCCTCTCCTCTCCTTTTCCCCTTTCTTCCTTTCCCTCGTTCTCTCTTTCCCTCTTTCTTTCTTTCACAGAATCATTTATTCTGGAAAAGGCCTCTGAGATCACTGAGTCCAACCTTTTCCTCCCTCCCCCACACCATGATTGCAATGACAGCATTTAATCGTACCAGTTTAGTGCAGGGGAATTTGCAATTGTGCTGTGGAGCCAAGCTAATAGTTTTGTTTGGGAGATGGAGCTCTCACTTTATGGCTGGGTGCTGTTCATGTAGATCCAGTCTTTGGAGTCCCATGGTGCAAGTGAAATGACAAAGCACCTTTCTGAACAGAGAAATTGAGATGAAAGGCTTGAAAACATGGCAAGAGGAACCAGAAACCAAGTGACCAGGGGACCTCACTTGGCAACTTGGCAAGTGCTCTTCATATCTGCTGCATGCAATGAGAAAGCAAGCCACACATCACCATTCAAGCCCCCGTAGGGCTTCATCTTCTTTCCTTTATTACAATGAATAAAATGTATAACAGGGTCAGGGCTTTCAACCTGGGAGGTGTGTGAAAGCTCAGTTTTTTCTCCAAATTCAAATGACATAAAAGTTCATGAGGTTCCCAGCGATCCTCCTTATTTAGTATGCATAAATACGTTCTCAGGTGGTGAGCAGGTGATGAGCAGCAGCAGGAAGGAGACAGTGGAGAATGCAAATAAAGATATGCCCACTCTGTGACTCTCGACAGGAGAGAGTCCCAATGAGCACTGGGTCCTGTGTCAAAAAGAGGGGGTGGTGATCTCTTTTCTCTTTAAAATAAGGCAGTGAGTAGAAAACCCCAGGCAGGGGTTTTTTGTTTGTTTGGATTCCTTTTTTGTTCATTTGTTTGGGTTTTTTTCCCCTAGTACTTCTGTTGAAGATGTCTGCTTTCGTCCTGTGTTTTTATTTCTTTATAGGCATTTCTGTGGCTCTCATCATTGTAGTATCTGGGCAAATTTGTTGTGTCACGTAATTAAATCTATACAAAATGCATCTGTTCTCAGTGGGGAAAGCTGCACTCTGCTTTTGGAAGGGATTTGTGCCCTGCTATTAAACACTGCTTTTGCAATGCTGTATCTTCCCATGTGCATGTGAGTGGGGAAACACAGACTCTTGTTAGGGCTGTGTGCCCACACAACCACTACTCCGTGCACGGGGTCGTGGCACCTGCCTCGCAGTCTGGAGTGTGGGTGGGGAGTGGGCACTGCTGGGATGTTTGGATTTGACACCTGGCTGGGGAGCCTGAGGCGTTCTTCTGCCTTCCTCACTCCTCCAGGCACCACCTGCATAACTAGCAGTGGGCTGAAAGGGCACTAACACACACACACACTGATCCTAAATGGGGAAGCACAAAGACCCCCTGAGAGTCTTTTTGAGGGGGTAGCTTGTTATTTCTGTCACATCTGTTTGGGTCAGGGCTCCTGGAAAGGCCAGCACATCCCTTCAGCCCTGGGTTTGCAGGAGGAGAATCAGCAAGTGTTGGGGAGAGGCTGGACCTTTCTGAGGAGCCAGCAAGTTGCATGAGCTGGAACTAACCACCTCCTTAACATGTATGGCTTGTGTCACATCCTCTAAAGGAAAGTGACTGTATCCTGCACTTCTGTGGAGTATTTCAGAGGGCAATGCCCTCCTGGTATCTGATACCACAGTCATGGGTGCCCTGCAGAGCTAATAGGAAGGACTGTGAGGACAAGACAACAGTTTTGTCCTGGATGTCAAAGCAAAGGTCTGCCAGTCACACCAGCCAGTTCTGTCTCAACAGAAGTCTGACTTTGACAGGTCTCAGACCAGCATAGATGGCCTCTCACAGCACCAGGTGAGGGAAAACTCTGCTTTTCTTATAAAAACACAAGCAGATTTGGTCAGGCTGTGCACCAGTTACAGTGACAGTCCCACAGATATTCCCTGGCTCAGGTGGGTGACCAGCAGAGTGGTGCTTGGCATGGCAGTACTTAGGGACCCATATTCAGCTGAACAGGAGATGGTGTTTAAAAACAAGAGTTGACTCTTAGAGACTACCTTCCTTCAGCAGAAGAGTTATCTGCCCACCCAGGACTGACTGACAGCCTTCCACTGATACACCTCTTTGTATTTTTGTAAGATGTATGGTGGTCCAAGTCCTGTGGCAGTGCCAACTGCAGCCAGTGTGAACACACTGGAGGAAATTAATCTGTCCCTTCTCTTTTTGAGGGCAGTTTTTTTCTCCCATGTCAGGGAAAAAAAGAAAAACAAACAAAACAAACCCCAGGTGTTAGCTGCATCGCTTTAGTGCATCTTGTAAAGAGTCCTGGAGCCTCAGAGGTGGAAGTAACCAGCTGCCCTCACACCTGCACATACCTTGTTGCATCCTCAGTCACTTGTGAAAATCTTTGGCTGTGTTTGTGTTCCTCATTGCACTCTGGTTTTGGCAGGCACATAAGTAACAGAGGGTTTGTTCATCACCTCTCAGGTACTACTCACATGTTTTATTACCTGCCTGAATCAGGCCCTACCGAGACACAGCTGTCCTTGGTTTCTAAAGGCCAAAAGAGCCGAATTACTGTCTGAATCTCCAGCAACAAGTAAGAAAGGGTTATTGTCTTTCTCCCAGGTGAGAAAACCCGTATGCTGATTTTCAGGAGTGAATAACCATAACCCTAATTGAATGCTGAGAATAATCATGTTTCCAGATGTCTGAGTTGTTGAGCTGTGTCTTCTTGGGTTTTTTTTTCCTTTCCTTTTAATGCCAGTGTTTTATATTAGACAAACAAGGTGAGGTTTTGCTGCTGGAACGTGAAAAAAGACATTAACAAGAGGTACCACTCACTGATGGGTTTGGAACCTGGATGAGAAAGCCATTTGCCAAGCACTAACAGAGCAGGCAACATTCACGTCTCTCTAGCTGAGAAATACTGAGACATTCCAGAAGCCTTTAAGTGGGTTTTAGAGTGACTACAGACTTCACCCTTAGAGCCTCCCGCCGCTGACAGAGGAAGGCGGTGCGACCGGGAGCGCACACGGGGAGCAAGCCGAGCAGCACCAGCAGCAGCAGATGGGCCTGTCGAGCCGTGATTAATTGTTTTCTAGTGCCACCGTGAGGACTGCCGGCTCCGGGAGGGCATACACGGAGAGGAGACACCTTAGATCCCGCGCTGGGGTCGGGGGAGTCTCCTCGGTGCGCACAGAAGGAGCGCCCGAAGGGATGGGGTTATTCCTGGTGGGCACAGCCCGGAGGGATGGGGGTCTCCCCGATGGGCAAAGCCGGTGCTCCGAAGGGACGGAAAGCTCGTCCCGGGCTTTCCTGGTGAGACGACGGCCCGTGCCAAAAGGTCCAGCGAATTTCCACACCTCTCCCTCTGCCAGGGAAGGCGCCATCGACCCCCTGACCATCGCCTATTTATCTGAGGGGGAGGAGGGTAAGCTTTGCCAGGAGTTTAGGCTGGAAATATCGGCTTGGGTTGGGATCCATCAGAGTAAATAAATCGATCCGTGCAATGGGCTGCTAAAGGGGGTCTCTGAGCAATCCCAGCTCAGCCGTGCTTTCCTTGTTTGAAAATCTGGGAAGGAAGCTCAACACAGCAACGGGATACCTACAGAAGCCATGCCAGAGCTCTTGTCCTTCAGCTGTGTGCTTCACTGATCCATCAAAAAGTGGTCCTGCAAGGATGTACATTCATATACTGCAGTCCTCTCTGAGCATGCATGCAGGTTTGTTTGTTTGTTTGCTTGTGTCGTATTTAAACATCACTCAGAAGATGAAATAAAAGCTGTGCATTTCATCTTACCCTGCAAAGCTGGCCAAAACAAGTGACAGGCTGACAGTCATGTGGGGATATCTGGTCTATCTCAGTATGTCCAATGATGTTTTGGGAGGAAGCGTGCAGTAAGTTAAAAACAGGTTAAGGCACTACTTTGGGACTCCTGAGACCTGGCGTCAATTCCCAGCTCTGTCACAGACTCCCAGTGTGACCTGAGGCAAGCTATTTCCCTCCCAAAACACTTTCATAGTCAGAGAAGGCAAAATCCTACTTCATGTGAGTTTTGCCTTTGACTTGATGGAGCCAGCTCCCACCCACGCATTTCAGAGCTCAAAAATTAAATACAGGATTAAGCACCTTGCTGAAATAGTGCCAGAACTTTCCTTGCATTTCAGCTTCCTACACCTAGAAGAGGAACAAAGATCACTTCCCTATTCCCACTCACTTTGCATGCTATGGCTGAAGTTTGGTGTAGGACTGAGTGTAATTGCTGTGACCATGCTTACACACTGCCCTGTTCCCCTGACAAACTGCAGCTCAGGTGAGAACCAGACTTGTTGGAGTCCTCATGTTTGGCTGTCTTCATCTGCACTCCAACGCTGTTGTGCCTTACCAGCCTCTTTGCACTGAAAGAGGCTTTATCCACTGCCAGCAGGTAACTGGGAATTAATAATTCACAGCCTATGTTATTGGAGAAAAATCAGTGTCTCTGCTGAGGTTTCTAGTGAGGGTCTCCCGTACTTTTAACACCTTGTCTTTTTTTTTTTTCCATGGAATGGTCTACTGTGACAGTGTACAGCTAAGTTTATATAACTGGCACCTTCCAGTGCTCCCCTAAACAGGATATTCCTGTTGGCAAAGGACTTGTGCATTTGCCTAAACCAACAGTTGTAAGTTTCAGCAGCCCTTGACAGGTACAAACAAGGAACCGCACGGATAGCTGAGGGCAGGAGGGATTACTGTGCTTAGCAAGGAATAGACTTTGGCATTTACATGCATATCGCGGATACGCTCTACAAGGTAAACAAATATGGCATAAAAGCATATTTGGCTATTCAAATAGCCTGATTGTTCCTATTATGATGATGTCTCCCAGCATGTATTTAGTAACACGCTAATTGACTTTGCATGAATCAGGAAGAAAACTTTTCACTATCTGTTTCAGGATGGTTTCTGATGACATTTTCTTTAAAGTTTTATTTATTTATTTCCAGGGGACTGTTTGAAATGAAAATAGAGCCTGGCTCCCGCTGGCACGCCAGGCTGTCCTGTGCCAGGGCTGCTGTTTGCCGGGGCAGAGGCTGCTGTGAGAAGCTGTGGGTTGAAGTCAGGAGTCTGCAGGTCCCTCCTCCAGGTCCAGGTCCTCCTCGTGCCCGGACAGTGGATGCGCCAGTGGCGATTTGGCTCGGCTGGGCACGGAGCAACCTGAACATGCAAAGCAGCAACCAAAGACAGCCTGGGTGAGACCCGGGTTAGTTAAGCCTGGGGTGCATATGCACGGCTCCAGCCTGACGGTTACAGACAACCAAGGCCCTTGAGGACATTCAACAAACCATTCACCCTCTGCACCAGGTTTTTGATTTCAGGGCATTAAATGCGTCAAGCAGTTTGTTTAACTCTTCTGAAGAGGAAGTTAAAAAGTCCACGGGGGGGAAGCAGAAAGCAAACAGGCCATTCAGTTCACCAGCACTCCATGCTGGGGATGTGCATTAGAACAGCAAACAAGATTTTTAGGCATCTGGCTGATAAAATGGTTATTAATGCTTCTCTAGTTATGAGGATAAATTTGTTCTGGTCATACAGCAACAGTTGGCAAACTGAATCATAACCAGCAAGATAAACACTTGTGGCAAAGTAACCTTTGCCCCCACATTTGAGCTAACTGGGTAAATGAATCTAATCAGTCAATTTATTTTACCCTCATTGCACCTACAAAACTTCTGGGATCTGGCACAAAATTTCGCTGTGTGCTGGATGTTTAATGTGGTTGGAGGGGTACCTTCATGGGGAAAGTCAGGCAGGTAGGTGCCATGCAAAAGTTCAAGAAGCCCAGTGTTTGTTGGCTGTGGGGTGACAGAGATGCCAGGGCCAGGCTGCTGCTCCTGCAGAGCTGCTGTGGCAGAGACCATGGCAGAGTGGCACTCGAGGCAAAACAGTGAACAGCCTTCCCCTACAGATGACAACATTTTATAGACAGTGATGCCAGCAAAGCCTGGCAGTTCACAGGCACCCCTTCAGCAAAGGGATGTCGGAGGTTCAGGAGCTGGAAGCTGTCCCTCAGACAGTACTTGGTGGGGAGTGTCAGGCTCTTGTTTCAGACCCACTGTGCTCTAGGGAGCACACAAAGCATTCAGCCCTGGTCTGCAGGACTTGGTGTGGTGATAGCCGGTTCTTTGGAAAGAGACCAGAGGTCTTGCAGCCTCTGGAGGCATAACCTGTCTTTATCCATAAACACTGGTGCTCCTTAGGAGCTGTGGGAGCCTTAAAACCCAGGCTGTGCTCTGGGCTGAAGCAGTGTCAGCCCCAACAGGGACAAGGCTGGGACCCCAAAGCTGCTCCCA
Source organism: Margarornis squamiger (assembly GCA_035222235.1). Classification (NCBI taxonomy): domain Eukaryota; kingdom Metazoa; phylum Chordata; class Aves; order Passeriformes; family Furnariidae; genus Margarornis; species Margarornis squamiger. The sequence goes on from JAWWTY010000088.1 coordinate 6,611,027, forward strand.
CCTCTCCCACTGCCCCCTGCAGTGTGTTCAACAAAAGGGAAAACTCATTTAGAAAGAAAACGGGGCGGGGGAAGGAGTCAAAAGTCTGTCAGAATCTGAGAGTGGTCCTCTGAAGCCTTCTCATGTCGCTGCAGCCCAGTTTTAAAACATGCAGTACACTGGCAGTTTTGGAAGTGTCAAAACCCCGACTGTTTCAGTGTGTAAGAGCTGTGCATGGTCAGTGGAACCTTGATTTTGTCTGGGCTTGAAGGCACAGCCATCATATAAATAACCACCAAACATTTCAAAGCCTTTGAAAACATTTCGTTTAATTTAACATTTTAATGCTAGGAATGGGCTAGGGTTTAGGTGTGGTGGTTTCACATATTTTTGGAACCTGTTTATCCATCTTTTATTAAGACTTTGAGAAGGCAGCTCAAAATACCTCAGTGACTCCAGTGATGCTGTAATTTCTGCTTCTTTGTTTTCTGAATATGATTAAGTTAAATTCCTGTCTCCATCTCAAGCTGCTTCCTGAAGAGGCACTTAGAGGCCAGAATCACAAGGCCTTTTTTGGTTTTGTTTGTTTTCAGATCAATGACTGAGGTCGTGAGCAAAGACATGAAAACCTGTTTTGTATCTGGCATTATCTTAGATTTATGCTACCCACCTGTCTTCCAGATAAATTTTGTATATTGTCTTCTTTTAATAAAGATGGCAAGTGAGTAATTGCTAATAAAGTGTGTTCTGGACTCACAATGCTTGCTTCTCCTTTCAAAAACTGACATCCTTTAGTGGTAGAAAATTAACAGTGGAAACATCACTCCAACCAGCCAACTTTCACCCCACATCTCATTTCAAGGACAGCATTTTCCCAAGTGTCTTTGGCCATAGTTGCCCCACTTGCAGCACCCTGAAGCACTTTAGCATTGAGATACTTGGGGGGTTTTTTTCTGCCCTACTGCTTCTTCCAAAATGAAATTCAAGTGACCCCAGCCCAACTTTATTTGGTGTCTCAGCATCCACAGAACCATGTGCTTTGAAGGGATGTTGCTGTAACACCATGTCTGTGACCAGCTGTTGGTAATATGGACCAGCATATGCAGTGGGAGGCTTGTTAGTAAAGGAGTAACTTCATGTGCTGGAAAGTTTTAAAGAAAATTATGTGCACATAAGAATGAATCCGGGTCTGGAAAAGTCTTCCTCTACTAAGTAACTTTTCTGCAAATATTAGCATAGAACATGAGTATCCAGACATTCAGCAACCATGGAGACCGTGCCCCTGCCCACATCACAGATCTGGTCCTTTTTGTGGCCTCACAATGCATTACAGACTCAAACCACCACACAGGAATTTAAAGAGCTTTAGCTGTCCCTGTGCCTCATTGTTTTGCAGTAAGTTATCCCAGGTCAGCTGGGATACAGTCCCTCCTACCGTGCACAGCACAGACTGGTTTTCGTGACATGGTAAATGGCCTTTAAGTGTCACCAAGGATTTTGTTTTTAAAAAAATACTGAACACGGGGTATTATCAACTCACAGAAACTTTTCCTCCTGTCTGAGGAAGGATATGTACAAAACTGAGATACTCAAAAGACAGATTTAAGTACTGCCCTGCTATGATCTTGGACCTTTGACTCCCTGATGCCTTTGGTTCCTTGACTACTTAAAGGTTGGGCAGTTGAGTCTGGTGGGGGTTTTTTTATTTTTGTTTTTGGCTGGTTTTTGGTAGGTTGGTTTGGTTTGGTTTGGTTTGGTTGGATTTTTTCCTTTTTTTTTTCCTTTTTTCATTTTTTTCTTTGTTTGTTCGTTGGTTTGGTTTGGTTTGGCTTGGTTTCTTTGAGGCAAGTTGCATCCAATATGCTAAATGGACAAAGCCACTTGCAGAACCCATAACTGCAGGTTGATGCTTCTCAGCTACTGGAATACTAGTGGACCCCAGGGAGATTATTCTGCACAAGACCTGACATTTAGAAATGCAGAATGAAGTTGTTGAGAATGAATGTTTAAGGCCACTCAACAAAAAAAAAATGCATTTCCCTCCACAAAACACAGTGTTTCAGTCCTTACATGGGTCACTATAGTAAGAATTAGACAGTGCACATGGTCTAAACACCTTTGCATTGCCTTGACTTTCTCTCCTCCCACCTGCTCCTCTCGTCCCAGTCCCTACATCAGAGATGGAATTTAACTTTCTCATTTGGAGCGAGAGTTGCAAGTTTGCCGAAGGAAACACTACCACCTTCAGAGGGCTGGTGGAAGAGCAGCTGGAAGTGCACATGGGCTGTCTCCAAGCCTGACTGCAAGAGCTGGAATGGTAACACCCACGGCAGCTACTAATTCTTCTGCTCCTGGATGTCTTTAGCTAGCTCCCCCTGCCAGCTGCAGCTAATCTCTCATCATCATTCTGACTTCGTGTTTAAAAGCAGCAGCAGATACAATCTAGGGTTGGTTGGGGTTTTTTGTATCTTGTTTTGTTTGCTTTAATTTGCTGATGTGTAAATGCATGAATTCAGTTTGAAGTGTCTGGGCTTTCCACTGAATATTAGAAACAGGCATGAAAAAAGCCTAAGCTAGAGAAGTCCAGCAGCAGTCTCACTTCTTGAAAATCAGATTCTTTGTAGCAGAACTCACTTTTCAAGGTGGAATTTCATGTTCTGTCCAGCTACTTGTCTGCTCTTGCCTGCACAGCAGTGCCTTTGCACCAGGAGGTGCTGGTCCATCACATTTCCTCTGAGCAGGGCATTCCAGCTTTGTCAAGTGTCCTTTTACAAGGTTTTTATTAGAGCTAACACTATAAAGGAAGAGAACTGTAGATAATGTTACGTGCCCTCAGATGCTGGCAGCCCATGTGCAGCGTGCCGTGCAGATCCAGTCCATGGAAGGGTTATCCCATTTTGGTCATTTGAGACACCCCAGAAATCGAGAAGCAAGTCCATTCATCATTCTTGCTGTCAAAGGGAGATGATTTTCAAAGGAGAGCTTCTTGCTGCACTTTTAGATAAAAGCAAGGCCATGTGGGGGGTGTAATCCTGGTACTGAGTGGGGTTTCCTTGTTCCATCACCTGGACCTGGGGGGCTGCCCCATGGCTGAGGGATGCCTGGAGCACTGCAGAGCCTGAAGGAGAGGTACCACTAATACCTCTTACTGCACTGAGGCTTCTGAGAAGCCGCAGCCACTGCCTGTCAATATTACACAGGGGGATTAAGGAGGAGAAAGCATCTGAATTTGAAAGCACAGACTCAGTGACAAGAGGGCTGCCAAGCTGGCATGTCTGCTCTGGGGCCAAACACGGTCATAGGTGGGTTACATCACCCCCTACTTAGGGAACTTCTACCTTTGCTTGATAGCAAAACACACTTTTATCACCAGAGTGTGATAACCTGTGGATGGGGTTCCAACAGCAGCAGGAGGGCAAGAATGGCCTGGGCATCCCACAGCTGGGCTTGAAGCAGCAGCCCAGTCAGAAACGCAGCTGTTTCAGGGCATGTCGTGCTATTTCAAGAGCATGGACCTGCCAGCCAAGAAAGGATGAACTTATGTAAGCACCGTCCAGTGATCCAAAACCACTTCTAATAAAGAGCTGTTAGGCTAATACATAACAAGCCCTAGAGCAGAGGTCTTGAACCAAATTACCACCTCAAGTCTGCTGCTGCAGAGATTCCTGTAGGAAAACCACAGGAAGGCTGTTAATCAAAGAAAGCCAGTGCCAGTCTGGCTGCAGTGGAAGAGCCCCAATGTGCTCTTGGTGCTGGGGAGCCCTGTGCCAGGAGAGGCGGCCTGTTTTTGGATGCTGCTGTGTGTGCATAATTGGACACGCCTGATCCGGGCAGGCTCGCCAAGATCCTGGTGAGGTTTGCAAATGCATTTGGCAAAAAGGGTGCCAGGAAGAGCTGCTGAGCCTAAATGCCCTGGAAGTTCCACCTCTTCTGTGAAATCCTCTTCTGGCATGTGTGAAACAGCCCCCTGCCCTTGACAGCCACAGTCAGAGGGTGGTGGGTGGCACAAATCAGCAAATCTTACATTTGCTTCTTAAGAGAGGCTTCAGGACGATCAATCAAACGAAATTCCTGAATCCTATTTGAATCAACAGCTTTTATATTTTGGTGCAAGGAATAAGCACCCATGAACCTAGAGATAATTTTAGGTGTAGAAAGATGACGTCAGTTTCTCAGCTCCTGGACAAGACACTGTGATATTTCTCATTACTGGCATGACTAGCTGATGACTAAATGTCAAGGAGAGAGACGTCTAAGAACCCATTGCCTCTGACTTCTGCTTGTTCTAGAAAGGCAAAAATCAACTGTGCAGCCGTGACTCATCCTTGTTACTTTCTCCCTTAAGGGTCAGCTGGTTGTTCTTATCACTTGGCTTTCAAATGGTGAGAAGAAAATTCACACTTTCTAAGAATGAATAATATCATTCTTGTTCCCAACAGAGTCTGTGCTTTTATTCAATTCTCTTTGTTTATATCAGTCAGAGCAGACCCCAGAACCCAGATGGCTCCTGCCCCATCTTAAAACAACTGAAATATTTTATATTCCTCTCTTAGAAATGTGACAGGCCACACCAGAGCTGAAAGAGAAATTTTTCTCTCCAGACTGCAGCCAAATCAGAACCAAAGTGTCAGCACTGGAGCCCTGCTTACAATAGTTGGGTTTCAGCTGCCACATTTGCATGGAGCTTTGTGCATCACTCTGTGTGTGTGCACCACATTTTTAACGTGCACAGTAAACTTTTGTTTACACACAAACCCTTAAGTAATGAGGAGTCTCGAGGCTGCAGCACATGCTGATGGAAGCAAGCAGACACACATTTCATAAGTCACCCACTCTGCCACGTGTCTGATGCAGCAATAAATTCAGCACTTTGTACACTGGTGTGGCTCAAAGCCTCAGGTTTTGGTATTAGCCTGCCTGCATTGCATCACGTGTAGGACCACAGAATTTGTGCTCACCCATGGCTTCTCCCATCTCAGTACAAATTAAAGAAATTATTTTTGAGCCACAAAGAACACTCCCCACCTTGTGGTGTGGGCAGGGAGCAGCTCCTCCACCCTTGAGCCAAGACAGAGTGTGAAAGCCCAGTCCTACAACAGAGCCAGTCTGAGTCAAGTGGTGTCTGACCCAAAGGGCATCCGTAGGTGGCATTGGGTGCATTCCCAAAGGGAATACTGAGCCAGCTCGCTCCGGCCAGCTTGGTGAGTGTGCTCAGTGTGGTACCTCCAGAGGAGTGAAAAAAATGCAAAACCTGAGCGTTGTGTTATGTCGTCACACAAACAAATGTGTTGCCAAGTGGCGTAGACATTCCCTGTGTGTGGCACCACAGGGAGGCTCTGCCACTGACCCAGAGACCTTATGACACAGTGGGAGAGACATGGAATGGCTCCCACGGGATCCCTGCCAAACTAACAGCAGGGCTGGGAGCAGATCCCAGTCTCTTTGCCAGCCAGGGTGCAGCAGTGCCACACCTCAGACTGGACCCCTGAATGCTACAGACCTATATCCTTTTTTTCCAAGCTTTGCAACAGCAACAGAGCAACAGCAAATGTCGGTAACAAGTGTCCTGAAATCACGGAACCTCTTGTCAAATTTCATCTTTGGCTGGAGAACTCGGACTTGCTCATGAAGCAGTGGCAGAAAGTAATTATTTTTAAAATCTTTGTATGGCATAAGGCAGCAAGGGAAGATCAAATCAGTCCCATGATAATGAACTCAAGAACAAAAAAGGAAAAGCACAGCCTCCTCCCAGCAGCCATCACATCACTCTTCTGACAACTCCAACCCAGCAGCAGCCTCTGTGAGAAATCAAGCCATGAATTATCCAGCCCCGTGGCTACAGCTCACACCAGGGCCCCTGTGGGGGCTTTTTCCCTTGGTTTACAAGCTGTAATATTAAAAAAAAAACCATGAAAATAACTGTAATTTATGTAATAGTACAGCACATTTTGTTGCACATGCTGTGACACTGAGCTAGGGATGTTGTAGGCACTTTGTGCAATGGACCCATGCACTGGGGTGGCGGCCCTTCCACCAGGATCTCAGCAGAGACTCACCTTCCAAATTCCAGCTCTTCCTTCTCGTGCTGAGTATTGATCCCAGACTCTTCATTTAGCAGGGTCCTCACACTGCCACCACAGCATTTTCTGTTCTGAGCACACCGTGGTGATGCCTGACAAGGACAGGGAAGGTGGGAGGCTGGGTTTTCTCAATTCTACAAAAAAAAACCCCATAGATTTTAAAGGGTTACTCCTCGATGATTGTCGTGAATGGCTTCAGCTGTTTGCTTTCCATGCACCTTTACAGAAGTCTGGAATTCAGCTTGTGGTTCTAGGTTTGGTCCTGAAGGTCTGCATCCTGGAATTTGATTCAAGCAAGGTCCATATTTGGCTGTGAAACTAAATAGCTCCCAGATGGCTCCTTTTTACTAAGTGTTCGAGCATGTTTCAGAGTGTTGTTTAGCATATGGGAAAAGCACAACAAAACAAAACAGACCCACTGTTTCATCAGACTTATCTGAAATTTGTATCCAGGATCTATAAACAAAGAAGCTGAGTGTTTCACAGTAAAATATGGCAAGCGACCATGTGAGCTTGGGCTGCTAGTGCTGCCCTCATGGGAGAGCTGGCAGATGGGTGTTAAACCAGCATGAGCAGCAAACCTGATGGATGCTGAGACTCAGCAATACACAGTGTGCATCGAGTACAGATAAACACAGGCAGATAAACATTTAGTGGTGAGCAAAGAGACCTGCTGGCTTGCTGTTCTTTGTCACTGTTCTGTTGTTATGCATACATTGATTAAATTCTCACACATATCAATCTCTGCTCAAGGAAGCCTATGCAAAAATGTATCAAAATGATGTTCACTGCTTTTATTCTTCATAGTGGTGGCCCACCATGCTTTGCTTCTGATCCATCCTGTTAAAAGAGGAGGAGGACCTGTGTCTTTTTCACTTTTTAAAACAACAATTTTTATTTATTTAGGGTCAACTCTTGGGTTTCCCAGGCTCGGTTCACCTACCCCTCCAGCCTGTGGGTGCAGGCGAATGTCTCCATAGTGGAAGCTTAGAGCAAATGCTGCACCAGGGTTGTCCCCTCCATCCTCCCCGGATGTCAAGACCATGCTGCCATAAGCCCCAGGCAAGGCTGCTGGGCCAGCAGAGCTGATGACACTTGCTGTTCCTCTCCTGGCTCATCAGAGATTCAACACTGGGCTTGTGTCTTGTTTGCCTTCAGACTCACTTCTCTCAGGAGACTTGGAGAGCAGTTGTGGCCTAATGCAAAGCTCCTCTAAAGCCATCAGCCTCTGCCATAGCCAGAGTTAAGACAGAGGTGGTGCCTACATCTTCTCTGAGGACAGGGCACAGGGAAGAGGTTGTTCATGACACCCCACTATAATGGAACAAAATGGCCCAAGCTGGTTTTCCCAAGTCTCATTCCACTGGGGGATGTTTGAGTGTGTTTCTGTGTAGATCCCTGTTCAATGGAAGATGTATTTTCACACAGACTTGGATGTGGTTCCTACAAATATTGGACCCATCCAATGCCTGGGAAGGGTGGGAAGTCTTCCAGAGGAAACAATCACCAAAATGCTCAGTATGGATGAAACAGAAAGCCATCAAGAAGCTTCAGAGCATGGACCAACACAAAAGCAACAATCCAAACAAGCCTAATTGTGTAGAGGTCCAGGCTTATTTTTTTGCAGTGAAGGACTTGGAGAGACACTCTCACAGACACCATTTCCCATACAGGCCAGACAGAAACCAAGCTCATTCTACCAGTGTACAAAACAAGCTCCACGGTGCTGATGGAGTCACAACAGCTCAGGATTGGCACATGGTGTGGAAAGACAGGCCATGAAAATCTGAGCAAAGCCAAACCATGTATTTCACGTTGCACAATGTTAATTTAAAGGCAATAGAGCACTTCAGGCTTCTCACTGCTGATACGGCAAGCCACAGCATTTTATGTTACATTTTTTGAAACACTGAGCAAAAGGGATTAAGTAAGTCATTTAAGGATGACATCCTTTACTTGAATGTCACTGTAAAGTCCCAGCATTCCCAGATTTTGAGGCAAAATCACTGATTTCAGTCTTACAGCCAGGACACCAAGGCAGAGAAAAGTACTATTAATTGCATTGCAAGGCAGTGATTGGGAAAAAACAACACAGCACACAAGAATAAATCAGTCCAAAAGCGCATGTCATTCCCCATGCGCTTTCTTCCACTGTAACCAACACCATCTGCTTCAAAAGAGAGGCATATGCTGCTGTATTGAGACTTCTCTGGAACCCATCTTTGCTCATTTAGAGTCTTTGGGTGTCCACACTACAGCACAATGCAGAAAGAACAGACTCCAAAAACAAGGTCATGCCACATGCTACAGTGTTTAACATCTGACAGAGAAAGGTATAGGAGGAGCTAAGAGAAGCAGAAAGCTGGAAGTGGACACATTCAAACTGGGAATGAGGGCTGCCCTTTTACTGGGATGGGTGGATGATGTTGGAACCAGCAGCAGAGAAAAGCCACAGAGCCACTGCCCCTCAACTGCTCATACCATGCCAGGCAAGGAAGTTGTTTACACATTAAAACCAATTGCTGATCCAAACATATTAGCAGCTGCAAAATATCTAGTGATGGTGATGAAGATGAAGGCCAGGAGACCTACCAGCCCTCTCTTTCAAATTCAGTGAAAAGATGATCTGTATTCACAGCACATCCTCTCTCTTTCCTTTCTTTCTCAGTTTATCATTCAGTTGGATCTCCACTTTGTGTATTGCTTTTTTTGTTGCAGCCCATATTCTCCATGAGAGGGAAGCTGGCATGACTTTGGAGGGTCTGGGAGTGGTGTGTATTATCTGTCACTGGCTGGAGCTGTACGTGTTCCTTCAAGGAAAGCTCAGGATGAGCTCTGCCCTCAGGAGTGATGTGCCCCATTCCCACCAGAACTGCAGGATTTTCATTACAGACTCTCTGAGTTTATTGTCCTCTTGTACCAAGCATGGAGAGTGTTGAGAGCTGGAAGGAACAGAGTTTCCATGGCAGCCCAAGGCTGAGGATTTCCATGCCTGCCTCATTGCTGCAGAGGCTGGCACAGTGAGTCACATACTGGAAAGCTGCAAGGCCTTAACATGTTGTTGTCCTGTCATCTCATTTGTGAAGTGGACAGTGAGAATGTATTCTCTAACTGCCTTTAATGTCACAGCTGAGTAAAGCATCACAGAATCATTTGGGTTGAAAGAAACCTCTGAAATCATCAAGTTCAGCCTCTGACCGATCATCACCTTGTCAACTAGACCATGGCCCTGAGTGTTGTGTCCAGCTGTTTCTCGAACATCTCCAGGGTGACAGGCAGTGTATTCCGATGCTCAACAACCCCTTCCTTGAAGAAATTCCTCCTGATGTCCAATCT
>JAWWTY010000088.1:6640021-6659497 GCA_035222235.1 Margarornis squamiger
AAAAGCCCCGCACAAAAGCAAAGCAAAGCAAAACAAGGAATTCATTCCCGGGGCAGGAAGGTGTTCAAACCATCCTTAGGAAAGCCAGTGACTTGTGAAGACAAAATGACATCATTCCAAATATTCCCCAATCCACTTCCTTCTTCCCACAACTTTATATGCTGAGCGTGACACCATATGGTGTGGAGTATCTCTCTGGTCAGCAGGGAGCAGCTGTCCTGGCTGTGTCCCCTCCCAGCTCCCTTTGCATCCCAGCCCCCTTGTTGCCAGGGACATGTGAGGAGCAGAAGAAGCCTTTATGCCCAGCAGTAACTGAAACATCACTGTGTTATTATCAATACTGTTCCCAGCACAAATCTAAAATATGGCCCCATACTGCAATTTTCTTGCTGTGAGGAAAATTAGCTCTAACCCAGTCAAAACCAGCACACTCACCATAAAGCAAAACTTGCAAGAAGAGAGTAAAAAATCCAGTCACTTGCAAAATAGCACTAATTGTTCCACGCAAGCTATGATGATGTGAGAGCCATGCAGAGAGAATTTTTTTCAGCTGGAACGAGTAATCTGATGACAGGCTTGCAGGTTCTCCACCTACAAACCACAATCATGCAAATAACATCTTCCCACTGAGATACCTATTTGTGTAAGCACAGGCCTAATCACTTAGATATAAGGCACACAAAAGGTATTATTAGGCATGATAATGCCTAGTAAGGCGTAACACCGCACTCTAAAGACACCACAACCTCCTGCAGTGCAGCAACGAAGCAAAACTGCAGCATCAGTGTCCTCAGTTTCAAAATCTAAAACCAGAGAACATGCACTAGAAGAAGCCCCATTAGTCAAACCTATTCTTCTTGCCACCCTTCCTTCCAACAGGGTATTTCTCCCTATAAAAACACCACCTTGTGTCTGCTACCTGACAGCATCAACAGCAGACACTGCATCAAATGCATTACTTCAACTCCAGCCTCACTTTGCATCAGAATGCCTAAGTAATGTGACTCTTTCCAAAAACAGGCCAAGGTCTTACCACCTCATCAGTGACTTCTCCCTTCTCCTCACTTGCATTCTTAACTTTCAATTAGCCTCCCCTTGAAGCAGGGTAGGATACACAACTCACAAGTGACAAAGCTGGCACTTTAACAACCTTGCAGAGCAACAGATCCTTCCCAACAGCTCCGAAGCAAAGGGAATTCTGCATTCGGATCACAGGGCTCCCCCTGCCAACAGCAGTGGACCAATTTACGTGCCTCTCCCCCAGATGGCTACAACAAACAGCTGATCTCAGCAATATCAGCTCTCCATCCTGCTGTCCTGCATGGGAGCAAAATCACACTTGTTCATGGCAAACCGAGGTCAGGAATCACAATTTGCCAGATTTTGAAGGTAACTTAAGCTCTGCACACACACTTCAACCAGATGCAGAAAATAGCCTTTTGTGTATTCTGTTTCCTTTATATTTGTGTACCAGTGACCCACTTAATGCCAATTCTGTGAAATGTGAAAAACAATATAGCAATGTACTCATTTAGCAACAATTTAATTTCTTGCTGCAGGTCAAAAAATACAGCTGTTAATTTATATTATTTGTATTATAAATATTATGTTATTACGCATATATGTCATTTATGTAGATTTATGTTACTTAGACTCGTATTTAATATATTCTAATAGCTTCTCATCTTAACCCTGCTGGTCTTCCAAGACTGAGTATTCCCAGTTCTTCTGGCAGCTTTCCACGGGACACAGTTTACAGTTTAAGATACGCACTCAGGGGTCATGAATTACATCCATGCTCAAGAGGCATAATCCCATCAGAAACAGTTGTCCAAGTGAACTGCAGCACTGCCCCAGTAGTGTACTGCATCATCCTGCCCTTTGCCAAAGGGAAATTTGATACTTCACATGGACACAGAGGAAGCAAGCAGCAGTGCCATATGAAATAAACACTTCAGGCAGACCAGTCATTCCTCACTTCAAGAAACAGGGTCCTGAAGAGACTCAAAGAGCATATCAGGTTTTAACAATTTAAATGTAACTAGAAATAAAAATCAAATTACCTTTTTTCTCCACCTTTAAGCAGCAGCACCTCAGTGCAGATAGACTGCCCCAGACTGCACGCTGTCTCTGAGGCATATGCAGAGGTACAAACTGCTGTTTCTTTTCACTGACCTGTTTTATAACCTCTCTGTCACCTCTCTCAGAGCATGTTTTTAGAAGCAAAGTACTATACAAAAAGGTATTGGCCAATAAGAAACTTGTAATTTCTCTCTGAAATCTCCTTAAATATAAATGTTAGTGCTGTTCACAGACTCTAGTCGACCTTACTCGTATTTATACATACAGAGCCACACCAAAAATCAGCTCTTTGGCTGATTCCGCAACTGGTCCTGCCCCACCATTCCATTCCTTTAACACAGTTGTACCTCTTCCAGGTGTGCCCTTTCACACACGACTGCCTCTTCCAGGTGTGGGCTCCTCAGTTCAACCTCCCTGGAGAGGAAATCTCCATCCCACGTGTTCAGCACTTCATTGTCCCATTTCACATCTCACCCCGAAGACTTGACCATTTCCTATTCCTTTTTGTGCTCTGAAATCTTTTGCTCCCATCCTCTACCAGAAGCTGCTATCACTCCCTTTGCAGGCTGCACACTTTCTCCAATAATGAAGAGGGGAAAAAAGGATATTTAGGGTAATGACAAGGGGGTGGGAGGAAGCATGCCCAATTCAAAGATATAATTAAAAATACATGTCTGATTTTACAGGACTTTGACCAATTCTACAGACACCTGGGAGACATTGCCTTATTTTCTCATCTTTGGCTGCTGCACATTTAAAGTCAAATGCTTCACATTACAAGGACAGCAACCAACCCTTACCCTGGGATGGCAAACAGCTGCCTGATGGAGTATCTGGTTATTCCTAGTCTGTCACATCTAAAAATCTCTTATCTCAGGCCACGAGAATCTCAAGGATGTTGCTCCTTGCCATCAGCACCACAGAGTATTCACATTAATGCATTGAGCCATGTAAAAATAGAAAGACAACCGTTTTGAAAGAAACTTTGCACTCTAGGCCTCCAGGCACAATTGCATAGATACAACACAAAACATGAAGTACTGTTTTTAGCACTCGGCTTTCAGCAAATGGAAGTTTATGGAAGATACTGCTTTGTAAGAACTCACAAAGGGAAATGTCAAAGCAAAGGGATGACAAAGGGATGAAGTGGAGGTATCTTCAGAGTCTACCACTACTTTTCCAGGCTACTACCATTACTGAAGAATGTGTGTGTCTTCATTAATTCCACTGTAGTTTGGACAGGAAACACTACAGATGCCAGTGTCTTCATAAAATGTGCTTTGATTAGAACTGGAGTTAAACTGTGTGCATGTGTTCTCAATATTTATTTCTCAGTAAGTATTTCTCACTATCAGGATGAAGGAAAGAAATTGAGTGCTAACCGGAACCAGGAAGTTTCATGTCCCTTCCTCCTCCTCACAGGTCATATATTTTATGAAGAAATATATAAATACAGCACTGGCACTTGACAATGAGAAGTCAGCAACCTCAGCTACAGCCATAAGCATCAGCATTGCTGTCCTGTCATGTGTTTTGTGATAACTGAGTAACTAAATTATTGCCATACATCACTTAAATCACAGCTGGAATAAGCCTACTTTTGGGGTAGATTAGTGAAGTCACAAAATTTTGTGACTTGTGGCTTCATAACAACATAGCTATAGGTTCAAATTAAATTTTCAAAAGATTGTGTGTTGGCATCCCAAACCAGGCAAGGAAGAACTAAAAATGTTACTGACAGATGCTCTCTCCACTCACACCACATTGTTTCCATTGACCCATAGAGTACTTTCAAGTGCAGAAATTCAGGGTTAGTTTTGTGCAATGAGCTGGACTTAGGAGAAATCAGGAAAAAAAAAAAAAAGAAAACTGAACACTAATGTGGCTGCCTTCAAATCTCTGTAAAACCAAATGAAATGTCCAGTGAAACCACAGGTGACAGGTCTGTGTACATTATTTGAGGACTTCATGTCTCAGTCATTCATGCACGTTCTTGAAGCGAAGCTCAATCTGACATTTCAAAATCAGAGTCACAGTTTGACTTGAGGAGTGATTATCTCACATGTGGGGTAAGAACAAGGCATATAATCAATCAAACTGCTTGGGTTTCAGCTGGATTCATCAGATGACTCTAGACAAGGTCACTGAACCACAGCATTAAAATGTGTACACAGGACTTAAGAATAGACAACTACAGAATTAATATGACTTCAGAGTAATTTTTTAATCCCAATTAAAAGTGCATCATAAATAGCTTTCGACTAAGCAGATATTCAGAAGTTTTACAACAAAGGTAAGGACTCCAATACCAAAACTTAGGAAGAAATACTTTATTTTCTTAGCTACTGTTCAGAAAGCCCTGAGGAAACTGATCCCCAAATCCCTAAGAGGTCTGCAGCAAAGAAGCTGAGAAGCACTGCGTGCAGACAACTCCCGGTAGTACTTGGTAAGAAAACGAGGCACAACATACCCAGAAAGCTTGCTCAGGTCACACCTTCTCAACACCACGTGAATTCCATGTATTCTTCCCTTTTGGCAGCGACTACAAAGAGAGACACGGTTCTCCCTGGCAAGTATCCTGCTATTGGACAGGTAACAGTTTTTGCTAGCAAGTAAAGGTCAGACACCTGTTCATCAGAAGTCACAAAAAACACTGTTTCACTGCTGGAAAAACGGGAACAGCATTACTAGTAAGGCTTCAAACACAGCAGCCATAAACCCCCTCAGTCACTCAGCATACAAAGTTACAAATGAACAAAGCTACTAGCTCTTTTTTTTGCCTTTTTTTTTTTTTTTTTTTTTTTTACAAAGAACAAGCTCAACAGACTTTAATTCAAATACACTTATAATAAGTAAACATTTCAAAATCAAAATTGGAGGGAGCGGACTGAAACACCCAGACATTCTTGCTTTTCTCTCCACCCTCCTAGAGAAGGAATGGTTACTTCTGATAGCAGTTTGATCAATACAGAAGACTCCCACAAACTAAAAGCTTTTGTCTTAGTTAGGTATTAGCTATATAGTTAAGTACATTCAAGAAGTCCTTGTATCAATTTGGTGTTTTTCAAGTACCTGACAGCTGGTCCTTTTACAACCCCTTTTGGCCTGCAGTGTTAATCTAAAATCCATCTCTCCCAGTCCATATATAAACTGAGAATCTTATTTAGATGAAGTCTACTGGCCGACTCAGGTATTAAATGTTAACTTCTCTAAAATGAAAACATTATGAAAGACTTAGTCTCTATTTAGCAGTATCACATCTCCTATTGATAGATTTGGGTTGTGCTCCTGATCACTTAGATGACATACACCTATGAAATTTTATAAGAATAAAATCTGGATAATTAAAATACACACTATCTGGAAAAATATCACAGATGTATAAGAATAGAAAAAAAAAGCAAACGGCTTTAATGCATTTAATTGTTTTGTGCAGGTAATATTTTTACAGACTATAGCCAATCAATAAAGAAACAAAATACAAGTGTTTCAGTCTTTTTCGCTCCTTTTTTCCAAGACACTTGACTTGTACTTTGAGCTTGAGTAGTAGTTAGGTAGTTAATCCATTGATAGACAACATAAGCAGAAAATAATTTCTCAGTTGTACCACTAAATCATTAATATCCTTAGCGGTACAGGAATTCAGTGCTGTACCAGTAATAAGATTTTCCTGGTTACTTGTAGAGGTAAATTTGTAATCCAGCTAATTGGACTACAACAGTAGAAAAATCAAACTATCCCCAAGTTGCGTTCAGGAAATGCTGCCTGTAACAGCTTTAGATTAAATTACTATTTGTTTTAATTCATCATATTGCAATGATGGGCAAAGTTATCTCTAAAAGTAAATGTGTATTAAAAGTAAAAAAAAAAAAAGATTGTTAACACTTTATGATGACTAAACAAAATAAATGACAAGCAGGTACCAAGAAGTAAGATTCAAAACTCTATAACCAGAGCTTATTTTTAACAGAAAGGTTTGAGTGCCAATTGTTTCAGGTTGAAATAAATTCATAGTTTGCTTGATATCTCAAGTTATGAACTTCTCTTCATTATAAAGTGAATAAATCCCCAAAATTCCTTACTTAACAGAAATACCTTGAACATTACAATCTACTCAAGAGCAACATAACACTTATAGCTCTACTGTAAAAGCTGGTTCAACAAAGTTGTGAAGGTGAAATTTGATTTGATAAAGTCTCACTGCAGCAGACAAAAATGAAGCTTGCAATTTGTTTGCTGGCAGAAAAAAAGAATATTCAATTCACTAGAGTGCATATAACAAAACCAAACATGCAATCTATTGCTTTTAAAATTTTTACTGCAACATAACATTGAGAGAACAGTAATTAGATATTTATATTTTTTTTCCCAAAAAGAAAATATGTAAACAGGATAATAATTTTATCTGTATGCATACAGCTTCTCAGATTTGAGGGGGACAAAGGAGGGGTGTTTCTCAGTAATCAAGACACTTTTAACTGGGTTAAATGGGTTTTCATTTGGGAAAAAAGCCAACACTGTTTTAACTCAGCATTAGACAAAAATACTGTGTTTCTTGCGCTACTTTCAGATAACTGAAAAGAGAACCCCAAATATCCTTATTTTGGCATTCAGGATTATATTTGCTCAGATCTTTTAAGATTTCACAAAGCTGCTACCCAGTGTTGCCATGAAATACAGACTGTAGAATCTACATAGCACAGGCTACTTCCAATACCAATGCTAAGTGGAAAGGAACATGAAGCAGTGCATTACACTACATTTCTGGAACTAGTACAATAAGAGTGAAAACCTAGAAAAAGTTAAGCTACAGTTTATAGAAGGAACTAATTATCTGCAGAAGCTGATTTTTGGTTGTATGTTTTTTTTTACACTGTGCGATTTTATGCATCTGCTAATTTAAAGCAGAACATACTTGTTGCTTTCTTTGCTTTGTTTCTTATGTTCTCCCTTCCACCCACCCCCTATATACCATACACCAAGCATTATGAATGTAAGCCCAAATATCCCAGACAATCCAGTGAACAAAGTTAGTGTAATGCACTGGTGTGAGGTGTGAAATAGAAAAAGTTCTCTCAGTCTTCATCGAAGTTCTGTTGTAGAAGAAAGTTGGCAGCCAAGTTTTCGTTCTTCTCACAAGCAAAATACGCCTGTATCACAAGTCCTTCGGGAAACCCTAATGCCTTTAACTGGAGAAAAGAAACACATTTAGAAAGTACAGTTTTTATATTAAGTTTCTTTAGATGTTTAGCGTCTTGAGATGTCACTTAAGCAACTACTGCTTTCTTGAAAACTACATTGCTGCCTAGGTCAATACAGCCTTTAGTGAGCAAAAAAATAAGACGTTGCCTCTGTCTTTAGTAAACAGAATTCTCACTTGAAAATATTATTATTCGAGTAAGTCTAATGAAGCACCATAAAACGTGACACTTCTTTAGGGACACAGTAAGCCACTAAAACAGACCCGGCTCACAGTAATGTCAGGAAGTAACAGCACATTGCACTGATGCAGAAAAAAACCCTCCAAACAATGCCCATTTCAATTATACAAAGCTCCAAAGGACTTTAAACAACTGCCTGGAACTAAAGCTCCCAGCCTGTCATCTCTAGTAGATAGTCCAACACATCACATTAAGACGTGCTTTCAATTGTTTATACTGGATTTTCACATTTAAAAAAAAAAGACTACACACTGCAAGAGAAAGAAGTTGAGAGCAATCTGTTTTTCAGAAGTCAAGGAACTAATTAATGGCTGGGATACAGTGACAACAGGGCATGAGAACACCAGAGAAGAACTTATTACTGTGCCAGGAGAAATAGGTTTAGCCTGCACTTAGAGGCAGTCAGCAAATGAAACCTTGTTTTAGCCAAAGGCAAGTACATATAACTATTTGGAGATTTTCTTAAAGTCCTCATACCACCTGCACTTCACATACAGGACAGATCGAATAATTGTGAGAAATTGTGTCATATTATCCCTCATCAGCCATTCTTTGATTTTATTTCGTGCCCCCAAACAGCATGATTGGATCAGCTGCAATACTAAGACGCTTAAACTCTGAGGTGTGTTTCCTGGAAAGGGAAGAAGTGCACACGTCTCTGTTGGGTTGAGAAAGATTGTAGGGGTGATAATGTTCTATTGCATAAAATGGCTTTAAAAGGACATGCAGCAGATTAGAGAAGGTGATCTGTGAAGCACATGGACAAATAATTTTATTAGACTAGTTTTACTAATTGTCAATTTCCTTGATGTCTAGAAAATTGACACCTATATTCAAATAGTTATTCTGTGATGATCCTTACATAACCTTTGGCTTTGCCAGCTGGAAAAAACATTCTCTTTGAGATACAAAACCACTACCACAGTATGGCAGAAGTCTTGCGATTTGTCCTAAGAAAAAAACTCAGAGATGTTGCCATCTATGCAAAACCATATTTAGTCAGTGTTACAGACAGCATTTATGAATGAAATATACCACCCCCAGTGTATTTTTGTAGACATGTTTACCTGTTATTTTTAGAGAGCTATAATTAAATAATTCCCACGGACAGACAAATATCTGGGTAACGTTTTGACTTCAACATATCTAATTAACTATGAGCTTTGTTACTATCCAGATACTCTGCAAACAGTGCTTATACAGACAGATCTTTGTACCTGGACACCTATCACAGCATGATCTAGAACAGCACTGGCTGGGGCTTTTGCAAGAGGAGTTACTGCCCAAGCTCCCATTCCTAAGGGGAAAACATTCAGTCATTAATTACCACAAATGGTCTCTGATCACTTTGAAAGGCTCTGCATTTTCTCAGTAAGACAGATTTAAGATATTTTAGACTGAATTGCTATAAAGCAAGAACAGATGTGACTTGAAAGAGGACTACAGCAGCTAAGAAAATATCAAATATGAAGCAGAACTGCTGAGAATAAACAAAGTTTATGTTAAGGTATGACTTAAGCATGCACTGGAGTCAACACCCTACAGCAACAGCCACACAACACTTCAAAGAAGAAAGGCTTACCCTTTCTATAGCTTCTTTTTCCTGAGGTGTTACTTGAATGTAGTTCATATGACCATTTCCAGCATCTGCTACTTCTCCAGTGCTGGCACCATCATCACTCCCACTCAAGCCTTGGCGAGACTCTAGAACAGGCTCGTTCAGCATATGAATAAAGTGTTCCTGGTGCTGGCTTATTTGCTGTGATGCAGGGAACAATGAAAGAAAACACATACATTAAAATAACTTTCGTTTAAGCTTGTCAACAGACACGTAAAAATATTCCTTTTCAGAGAATCAAATAGTCAAAGGAATGTGTAAAAAGCACATACAGAAAATCTAACCAAAAGGAATGCAATTTCACGTTTCAGTTCAACTGCAGTGATCCTTTCCTCTTCCCAGTTCCCTTTGTACCCTCTCAGGAAGAGTCTCAGGCTCATTTCTAATGTCACAGAAAATGTGTTCTGTACAGCAACAACAGGTGAAACGCCAACAATAGAACATTGTAACTGCAGTAACACCAACATATGCCTCTCTTATAAAGCTAAATCAGAATTAGCAAGCGTTCTTTTCTTTCAAGATTCACCTGCAGTAGCTGAGGGTTTTCCCGCCCAATCTGCTGTAGCAATGCTGGTAGCAGAGAAGGATTTTGCTGGATAATTTGTCTCATCTGCTGGAACTGAGGCTGATTTCGTAAAAACTCAAGGGGATGTCCTGAAAAATAATCAGTGAGGTAACACGTTTTGTAAGAAGTTACTAAGACTCTTAATAAAATACACACTTATACTGTAATTGTAGATAGAAATAGGACACAGAAGTGGATAATACACCCTTCACTGAAGAACATAAGAGCTTGCTCCCTCACACTGACTTACTCTAGCTTTAAGCAAGACTTATTTATACTAAGGTTAAACAGTGCATTTTTCTTTCCACCCAGTTTTAAGACTCAGCAGCTTTCTGTCTTTGATTTCCAGCATTTTTCTCTTTATGTCTCATCTCTGAGTAACCTCATTCAGAGACATCTACCCAGTCTACTGTCTTTTCTCTGCATCTACAGCAGAGCTATCTCCTCCAGTGGATCAGTCCTGGCTCAAGGGAGTCTTTCCTTCCCATATAACCCAGACTGTTACTTACTGCCTTGAGCAGAGCAGTGTCTGAACTGCTCTGAAATACCCCATCCTCCATTCTCTCTATGGATTATGTCATGTCTCCCTGTCACCACCACCTGTATGTTTAACGCTCTGGCTTCTTATCAAGGCTTGTATCTTGAGCACCATCTCTGCCACAGCCTAAACCAGACCTCCCCTACCCTTTCATTACTCTGGTCTCATGTATTTATCTCCATTTAAGACAGAGTTCTCTTCAGCAGGCACCTACCACTGTCCACATGCTGAATGAGGAGTCCTGGGTCATTTACAGGTCTCTCAGGTGTTACACTCCATGGCCTAATTTCTGGTTTCTCCCTTGATATTCCAACTTCCAAGGGGCAGATACATAAGTATAGCCATGGTCAACAGTGCCCAGTTAGCCACAGAGTAGGAAGCCAGAGTTTACGTGACAGAAAACACAACTCCACTCACATTTGTGGCCTTACACTTAAATCCAGAGTACTGAATCAAAAGAATTGTGCAAGACCACTGCATTTTTTGAAACCTCATTGCAGATATTTTGACACAAAACAAGCTGCTTCTTCCAAGAAAGTACCACACTTGGAATCTCCACGTTACAGCTCTTACGCAGTTCCATTTGATCAGTTCACAAGCACCAGGAACTTAAAACTGACTGAAGAAGCGACTGATTAAGTGCAATATTTTTATCACATCCTCTCAAATACCATCTTTCTTACCTCCTAATGAACTAGTAGTCGTGGGTATAGTTGCTACTGCTGCTGCCACTGCTGAAGACTGAGAGGTACCAGTGCTTGCTGTTTGAGGGGCTTCAGCCGCAGCCTGATTATCTCCAGGTATACCCTAAAGCCACAGTTCACACAATTACCTACAGAATGCTAAAAGATATTTGCTTCAACTGCATGTAATATTTGCTTTTTGAGAACAAAGGGGGGAAAAAAACACCCCAAACCCTTAATGCTTTCACTGCAAATACAAAGCAAAATGTTGTGATAGGTATGCATTTACAACTGACAGAGAACACTGTGAAAAGAGCAATTTTATTCTTTGACAGGAAAAATGCGTGGTTTGTATAGCAAGGTACTAAAGCATGCAGTGCATCAGTCTAAAAAACACGTTTTACTCCATTAAAAAAAAACTGCTTTGAATCCTGATCCAAGATATTTGATACACCTGAAAAAGTTAAGCCCAAATATAGTTACAATATGTCATAGTGTTATGCAAAAGAAGTTACATTACAGCAACAGAATTGCAGTACACAATGTTAACCGAGATTATCAAAGCCATACAATCTGGGAGGAAACTGAGAATAAATTCCAGAACGCAGACCCTGGCATCTCTTCCCCAAATGCAAAACTGCCATTTACTGCATCTTAAGTGTGAAAAGGTCTGTATGTCATCAAATTTTAGCAGTTAAAAAAATAAACCCTAACAAAAAAACAAAAAGCCCCCCCAGAACCACCCCCCAAAAAACGAAACAAAAACAAACCAAAAAAAACCCCAAAAGACAAACTAAAAAACCACCAACTCCCCCAAACTTAACTTGCCTTTTGTCTATTTCCTATGTGCACACAACTTTCTGTAAGAACTGATTGCTGGGGGAGGGGGTGTGTGAAACAGAGAAAAGCTAAAAAAGAACAATTATAGTGAACTAGAAAGTCGGTTATACAACCCAGACACATCTTACTCTACTGCCTTTCTCCTTCATGGGAATCCTGCCGACTTCCTACACTAACCCTGCCATCCCTCACCACCAAATTTGTCCTTTCAGCCTTCCTCCCTGAATCCTGGAAAACTCAGGCAGCTTGGCATGGGAGAGACACCCAAAAAAAATCCTGTATAACAATCAGCCCAGGGAATTTGCCCAAATAAAGGTCATCCTTCAGTTTGGGAAGCACAGTACATAGGGAACAGTGTGGGTGGAAATATTAGAGAACTTCAGTGTAACCAGACAACAAAGAGGTTTATCAAGCCTGCCTTAGAAAACATTGGTAGGTAGATTAAAAATCCTGCTGCACCATCTTCTTCACATGGTATGTCCTTTATTACAGCTGAACAAAAAGGACAAATATACAGCTAATATAGAAGGCAGATGTAGAAAGGGAGAAATGGACTGTGCTCCAGGCAAAACTTTGCCTTACCTGTGTGATATGAAGCACAGCAAGGTATAAATCACCTAATCATCAAGTACACGCTTAAGTCACTCAGAGGGATAAATTCAAGTGTTCCCTGTCACACACCTCATTACTTTTATATGGCTCAGTAAGCTTGCTACACATCCCTCCCTCACAAAGGGGGAAGAAAATTCCATTCATGATATAACTCTGAGGTAACTCTTCCTTAACAGTGGCTTACAGAGCACTGCTTAAATAACTTATCCAATCAAATCAGTCATTCCTAGGAACCCAAATATAATGTAAAAACTTGGGTTAATCTTGTGAAACTACTAACTGATGTCACCTATTCACAAGCATATGTCATCACTGCAATCTGTGCTCAGATCAAACAACGTGCTTGTTTAAACCATAAGTTTGCTCTTGAATGGAAGTACTATGTAAACTAGTTTTCAAACAAATTTACTTACAAATTATTTGTCATCTTGAACATCACCTTCACTGTTAAAATACAAGCTTGAGGTGTCACTCTCCAGGTAACAGAGACTGGGTACAGTTGTAACCAGGCAAGACTAGTGAGGCTTGTTCATACAGCTACCCAAGGAATAAAGTATGGTATCAATTCACATACAAGCCACATTGAATGTAAATATTTCCTGGACAGCAAAAAGGCCACTGATGCCTTATGGTGGATGGAACAATTGTTTACTGTTTAACTGAGCACTACAGCACTTTTTAGCTGACATAGCTCTCCACAGGGTAACAATCACAGCAGGCCCAGCCCCTGAACAGAACAGAGAACAGAATAATTCCAGTCCAAAGGTACCTACAGTGACCATCTAGTCCAACTGCCTGACCAATTCATGACTGACCAAAAGTTAAAGCCTGTAAAGGGCACTGTTCAAACGTCTCTGAGACAGACAGGCACAGGACACTGACCACCTTTCTAGGAAGCATGTTCAGTGTGTGTGACTGTCCTCACAGAAAACTGTTTCCTAAAAACTTCCAAACTAAGAGGCTGCAAGCAATGCTCTGGCTGTTGATGACAGGACTTCTTCCTGATTAGGGGTTAGGAAGTCCTTGGGTCAAAGAGAAATCTGAATGTAAATGCCTCCAAGGATGAGTCTGGGGCTTGGAAAAAGAAAGGGCATCTTTTGGAATTGAGACTTCCCTCCATGACTGCAGCTCATGGATAAAGAATTACATCTACAGCCCCAGTGATGAAGCCATGCAAACTGAGCAGCTTGTCACCTGAACCATGAACAACAAGCAGAATCTTCAGGGCTCATCTGACAAACAGCTGCACTTGAAGCATAGGGGAGTTCTGTTGGCATTTATTTCCAACACTTTACAGGTACCTTTGGTTTACTGGTTCTTTAACCATGGACAATGGTATACACTTAAGAGCTCTTAACACCCTAATCCTACTCCGTAGATTATATCAAAGATAATGCTGATGACAGTTTGGAGGCAGGTAACATGGAATGTCAAAGAACACTGCCATCAGTGGACTGTACTAACTAAAAATAAACCTTTTTTTTTGATGCAGCAGGACAGTAAGGAACATGCTTAGACCCCAGTAGATGAAGAACACTTAGAAAGACCATTTTTAGCAACAAAACTCTGCTAGAAGGACAACAGAAGTAGGCCAGCTAAGATGGTCTCCAAGAGCAACACTGTTCCTTCCCCACTTCTTTTTCCAGCAGAAAGAAAAGGAAGAACAAAGAAGAAATATTCTCAGTGAAGGGTAACATGAAACATAAAAGGACCAGCTTATATAAGAGAAGGACTAATTTTATACACAGGACCTACTAAAGTAGTAGAAGTTAACCGCTCAGACCAGTCAGAAAACCTATTTGGCAGATGTGACGTGTGTTGAACTCCATCAAAGGTATGTTTTATCTCTATTCCTGAACAGCAGTAAGATAGAGGAGGGAAATGCCAGGCTGAGTGCACAAGAACTGCACGCTGTACAGGGCTGCCACACACACAGCAAGCCCAACACTTAGGGGAGGCACTGAATTTATGGTGTGTGTACAGACTACATGAACAGTAAAACCAACATTTTTATGGCAGGAAAAACAAGTGTTTGAGATTGAAGACTTATGGCAGATAGGCTGGGAGCTACTACATTCACCTTTGGTTGGCCTAATGCTAGATGAGAATTGAAATCTTTGCATTCTTGTACTCAAAGCATTTGTTGTCAGTTTAAAATCTGAGGATTACAAAGTCTTGGGAAAACTAAGGTAAGTAACAAGCATGCTAGTGACTTGTAGTTGTTAACTACTGAAGAAAAACTTCATTAACAAAATTAAAGTTTTATAACTGGAGGTAAAGATGCCAGTTTTCGCATCAATCTATCTGAAATTCAATCCACACATATTTTCCAAGGACTGGTTCAAGGTATCTGGTTTCCAGATTTTAATAAAAGTTCAGATCTGCCAGGAAAAGGAAAAACCTCATCAGGGAAAAAATGGCATGCTAGAGTGAAAACTAAATGCACTGAAAATTAAGCAAGAAGATTACAGACAGAGTCCATGGTGGTCGCAATTCACCTGTCAGATTGACGTAAACAATAAGAAATAATCCAAAGAGCCCCTAAAAACAACTGGCAAGGTTTCCATTAAAGTGAAGTTACTCTTCTATTTCCTCTCATGCCAATGACATTCATTTCACCCTTCAAAATATATTTATCACATGAAAATTGTTTCTTCTCGAAAACACTGCTTAAATTAAAACATCAGTTAAATGAAGCACACTTCAAAATACTCTCCAAATTTTCTGTTTGGAAAGTATATTAAGAACACTGTGCATTATTAGCAAAACCAATGAACCAGAACTTAAAAAAACCAATGAATTAGGTGATGTTATAGATACTGATGCCAGAGTGCAACTGATCAATTAATGCATGTCACTAAGATGTGACACAAAATCACTGAGCCAGCCATTGGCAGTCAAAACTATCACTGTAACAGAACATACTCTACATGCGTATCCAGATAAATAAACAAAGAATAAAAGCAAAGAAGTGGCAGAGGCTGTTAGGGATGACTTCAGTGTTTTCTCTATCACATCACGACCCTCAAAATCCAAGTCTCATCCTTCCAGATGCTCTGCCTGGAGAAGCAGCTCCTCCATGAACACGTACTGCTCTCACCGACTGGTTAACATTCAAAACAACACGTAAATCAAAGTGAAGGTTATTGTGTGGAAAACACAAGGACAGAAAGAACGAGGTGTAGATAAAAGAGCTGCTCACCATTAGGAGGTACTCCACCGCTCTGTCAGGGTTGTTGAAACTGGCCCTCAGTGCAGCAATCACTTGCTCTCGTTCATAGCCCATTGACATGATCTCAGTCACCATATTCTCATAGGACTGACCAGTCACTGGAAGTCACAGGACCACCATTTTAAGGGATAAGACAAAAAAAAAAAAAAAATCACTAAAAAGTTTCAACAGATAAAGCTCATTTCTACTGAAATTAGACTCATTCATTGAAAAGTAAAGAGCAGCTCACATTAAACGTGTCAGTGGCTTTAACTCCAAATATACTCTGGTGGATTCATTATGAATTTGATTGGAAACTGGAGAGGGTGATGAACACAATGTAAGTGTCTATTGACAAAAGCAGCACTTATGATACTTCTGTACTTGTAATTCAAATAATGTTCTCTCTCCAAGTTTTCATCTAAGGTCAAGGGCACCCTTACAGCTAATATTCAATTCCTGATGTAATCAAGAAAAGTTTCCTGCAGTGTAAATTTGGAAATCAAAACTTTCGAGGCAGAAATCTGCCCGTCAGACTGTTAGCCATTGAGGTTTTCCCAAATAAACACTTTTTTGTATGCTGTTGTAAGGTTGATGGCCAATAGTGATGACCAAGTTACAACTATATATCGCTACATGCTGGTGATGATGAGCAAAGTAATTTAATCAACTTAACATGGACCAACTCAAGTCAGGCAGAAGACTTAAAAGTTGTATCTAGGAAAGCCTCTCAAGACCTCAGTGAGAAGAAGTTATCTCATTTAATTCATATCTCAATTTAATATTTGACTAGATATCCATCACATCAAATCCCCCACCTCTTACAGTATAAATGGACAAAAACTGTCCCAAACCTGCAGCCATCAAGACAAATGGGCACACACACTATACATAAGCAACTTAAGGGCAACTGATCACTACACTAATCTCATTGTAGGGAGGATTGTTATCTCTTTTCATAATCCATTTAATTTTCTTCCCTTAAAAGCAGATAGCAAATTTAACCATTATAAAAAAATGTAACTATTCAATTATAAATTGCAATTGAGCAACATCTTAAAGGTTATATTCCCAGGGGCATTAAAATATCATTTCCTTTCTTGGATAAAAGCTTTCCTGATCTCAGTGGAATACAACTACTGACTCTGTAAGTGCAAGCTAGTGACAAGAGAGTTAAATAATTAACTGTCACCATAAAAATCACCTGATTAATAAAAAAAAAATTTAAAAAACCCAGAGAAAACAAATACTGCTAGAACCACTTTGTTAAGACAAGTAAGTCACAATGAAAAGCACCAACAAAAACATGAAGTTTTATTCCCTTAGGGAGAAGGTGTTTAACTCCAGCCAACATTAACACAATCCCATTGCTGGGTTTTAAACAAATGCTTCGTCAGTGAATGTATGGCTTAGGGCAGTAAACTCAAGAACAAACAATAAAACAGCCCTAGCCCAAGGATACTTGTGCATTATCCATAAATAATGGATTCACAACCCTTGACTAATTTGAGTGTTTGTTATTCAGGCTTCAAAGTAATAGTGTCAGCCTGAGTTTAAGGAATAGTAAGTTCATGTCTTTGTACAGAACTACAAGATCAATCATTTTACATCTACCTACATTTTTTTCAGATATTAAAAATACCACCAACCAATCAAAAAATCAAAAAAACCCTATCACCTAAACTTTGCCCTAGAGATAGATAATTCTACGTATCTTCAGAGAAGCAGACAGAACACCTGTTGATCTAGTAAGTTACTACCTAAAATATTTCTGTAGTGCTTTTTCAATATAAGCTAGGTAGAGACTAGAAGCAGAGTAAGAGATTTAATACAGGAAAAAGAGATGCAAAGGGGATGACTTGCTCTGCACAGACTGCTGTTAAAAGCCAAAGGAGGAAACAGAATTCCTGCAAATTTAGCTACATGTGCTCCATATACAGACTACTTACACAAGTTGTGCAAAAGTAAGATCAAGAACAGTAATTCAGAAGTTGCACACTAGCAATGATAGAGTCAGGCCTGTCTCTCCACAGTGCTAGTGGAAATGTTTGAGGTCAATGCTGAACTGATTCTGCTCTTTGCTTTTGTCTTTCAAATAACATTTTAAAGCTGGATTAACTCTCAAATCCAGTTCATCACACTCCCCACAATAATTCTCGTCCCATGCCCTAAAGACAGCTTAGGCTGCTCCAGTGGAAGATATGGTTGCACAAGAACTGCAAGACGTGCAGATCTTCACATAGCACACAAAGCCACATCAGTTTTCAGTATCTAACTGAAAACAAAAGCAAATCAGTACAAACCAATCCCTGTTTTTAAAGTGAAGTCAATTAACTTCTTCGGACAATGTAATTGTGGAGCCACAGTCAGAATATGTTTAGGATCCAACTTAGGATGTAAAAACATACTACATCAAATCGTGCATATTCCTTTCAGGACAGTTTCTAAAGGAAAAGGACAACAGAGTTCACGCCTATTGCCTTTGAAAATTTTTTGGCCTATAACACTTCCACTATGCTCACCCAGGAAATTACACTCAATGCCTGTTATTTCCAAACTGTTAGGGACATGTGGCTTTACTGTACCAGACACCAATCAAAGAACTTTCACATAACACAGATAGTGAGGCAACACTCCTGAAATGGGATTTTTTTTTATTTTTTTTGTTTTTTTTTAATTTTGAAGAGAACTGAAACAAGGCCACCAGCTTAATTTAACTTGTTGATCAATACTGTTAACATGAGTGTTTGTGATGACCACATCTTGGCCACTGAGGCATAACAAATGGTTAATGAAGCACCTTGGGTAGGAGAAGTCACTTCAAAAATGTAACAGAACTCAACTGGTTGTCTCCTATCAACTATTTTATCTCTAAAACCATAGGTCACACCTAAGTCCTAAGCTGCAGTTAAACAGACTAAGCCTAGTGAGTACCAGTAGTACATATAAAATGTTACTATCGCTCCTAAATCACCCTGGGCTGCTCAATGACAACACCTGGCTTCAATATATACACACAGCTCTACACAAAACTGTAAGTGAAACCCTTTATTTAGTTTAGCTTTTTGTACCAAACCGCAGCTACTTGTTTACAGACATTAGACAAAAAAAACCTACCTCCTCCTTATTTCTGTGCCTTAATTGGCTACACTCTAGAACAACCCAAAAATTTCAGTAGGAGTAAGGAGCTGTGGGTTTGTCTAAATTTCCTAGCAACCAGAATCAGCGTGAGGAGCAGACCTTCCTATTGTTTTTATTCTGTCTATTCCACTGAGAAACAAAGACATTTAGACTGTCAAAATAAAAGTGAATTGACTGTAAGTACACCAAGGCATTCACTCCTCAGCCCAGAGAGCAGCAGATCTGGTGAATTTATCTAATCTAAATGTGTCAAAAGACAAAGTACTTTCAAAGCTGGAATGAGTGAATCATAAAGGCAGCCATTTTATCAGATCTGCACTCTGGGGAGCAAAAGTGAAAAGCATATACATATTTACATCTAGTCCTCTAGTCAAGCCACCTCAAAGTGAATAGTTAGAAGAGAAATTAAGGCAAATGGAGGGAAAAGCAGGGATAAGGATCTTCCTTTTACACAGTAAAAATATATGTAGGGAAATATTCTTCAGTAAAGAAGAACTTGAAGATGGTTCCAAGGTATCAACTTCACTTCTTAGAGAGGAGTACTTTGATTATAACTTTAACAATGACAGATACAGAAGAAAACATCAACATCTGCTAATCCATCATGTGTCTGCTGCACCAAAGTAATGTCTACATTAAAAAACACTCCACTTACCAAGTGCACTTATAGCATCCTCAAAAAGATTTGATCGAGATGTATCACATGTTGTACTGCAAGATGAAGACAAGTGCAATGGTAATTACA
>JAWWTY010000088.1:6668985-6680676 GCA_035222235.1 Margarornis squamiger
ACCACATTCAGTAGCTCAAATTACACTGTTAGCTGTCACGTGTCACAATGCTCATACTCTCCAGAAAGGCTCCAGTGTCGTCCTGAGGAGATGAAGGATGTTCCTGCAGAAGCATTCCTGTACTGACATATCTGAAGTCATGTTTCAAGACAAACGGTTTGTATACACACTTCTTGCTTTCTTAGAGACTCTCTCAATATGCATAAAATAAAGACAACCAATCTGTTATGAACTTATTGTTACAAGCTAACACCATCTTCTAAAGGGTTTTTTTTCCGTGAATATTCAAAAAACCTTTTTCATAAAACTCTGCAAGGGTACAGAACACAACATATTGCTTCCCTCTATGGGACTACACTAAAATAGGAAGCCAACTCTTTTTCCTCAGCAGCTAAAGAAGGGATGCTTTTGGTATTCGTATCATACGTGCCATCCCAGCATCTGCCAAATGCTTTGGAATCAGTCTCCAACCAGGCACTTGCTTTTCCACAGCACAACTAACAGCAGCTCAGTGCCATCCCCAAGACCTGAGGACAGCCAAACCATTCCTTGACTTAATAATGATTTGCTGAAAGCATCATGATTCTCATGTATTATTTACTTTACAAATGTCTGTCCTTATCCCTGGATTTACATTTAAAGCCTACTTCCTTGAAAACCAAAACTCTAATCTGTTAATTCCTCCCAAATTACTAAGGACAGAAGTCACCTTAAAAATGAACAGTTTCCTTAGGCTATGGATAAGCCATCAAGGAGTTTTTCCTGAACTTTCAAGTATTACATACTCAGGCAACTCCAGCTGAGTGTCCTGTATGCACTAGGGAAAATTAATCCCCTGAATCTTGCTATAAGCCTGATATGTTTTCAAATGCCTAGTTTTTAACACTCTGCCCATCTATTCTTATATTTATACACTTGTACCAATCAGTCAGAGATAATGTCTCAAAGCTACTTCTTTTATACTGAGTTACCATGTTTGTCATACATTTGTAACAAATATAAGGTGACTAACAGGTAGAGAATCTATTTTGAGGGAGAAAACTAAGGCTCGTTTTATGTCCACTGCATCAATCAAGCTACTGGTTTCAAATTTCTACTTTGTCTTCTTCATATTCTATTGTTTGAGTTTTATTCCACACCACAGGCTTTTTCCCCACAGGGAACAAAACCAGTCTGCTCTCTCAAACAACGTCTGGACAGCTAAATGGGGTAGTCTAAGTCAGGACACACTAAATACACATATTAATTACTATACAACAACTGGATCCACAAGAAGGAGTTAAGAGATTTACTGCAGTAAAATACTGACAGTAAAATTCCAACAATCCATTTGCCTTTGCTGTCCACCTCGTGTGCAGTGATTCCCCTTACTATGATGTGGTTGATATAAGTGCAAGTGAGCTGGGGCACTGTCCTTTTCCAAAACCTCCTGTGTTAGTCTGCAACAAATGACAGGACTATGTTTTCCATCCTTTGACAGGTGGTTCTCCTCTCCAGACATAGGCAAACTTCCATTTACACTATGGGGCCAAGGGAATTGAGAAAAAAACATGTGTTAGTTATGACAATGGCTGAACAAGAAGCAGGAGTCACAGTTAACCACATAATAGTTTGCATTGGAAGGGACCTCTAAAGATCCTCCAGTCCAACCCCCATGCGGTGAGCTGGGACATCTTCAACTAGATCAGGTTGCTCCAAGCCCCATCTAACCTGGCCCTGAACACCTACAGGGATGGCGCATCCACAGCTACTCTGGGAAATCAGGGTTTCACCATCCTTACTGTACAAAATTTCTTTCTTACATCTAGTCTAAATCTACTGTAGTCTAAATCTACCCTCTTTTAAAATTATCCCATGTCCCATCATAACAGGCCCTGCTCAAGTCTGTCCCCATCTTTCTTGTATCACAGAACACAGAACATTCTGAGTTGGAAGGGACCCACAAGGATCATGGAGTCCACCTCTTAAAGTGACTGTGGCCCACAAGCCCCCTTTAGGTACTGGAAGATGTCCCATGATCTTCCCAGAGTCTTCTCTTCTCCAGGCTGAACAACCTCAGCTCTCTCAGCCTGCCTCCATAGGACAGGTGCTCTGTGAACATCTTTATGGCCTCCTCTAGACCAGCTCTAACACATCTTTCATCTGCTGAGGACCATCAAGAGCATGAACCCTCAGGTTCCACAGGATTACACCTGGGAAAACTAACTCAGCAGACACAGGCAGTCTCACCCTAGTGGATATTCAGGAGACTGTGTTTCAGCTTTATAACATCCTTCCACAGTCCAAAAACCATCTTTGGCTCCTACTGCTGAATGACTGTGGTGGTCCAGGTCAGGACAGACTAAAGACATACACTAATTACTATGCAGTAATTGGATCCATGTGAAGGAGTTAGGTATTTCTTGCCTAGGTGAAGTAGCTCTTACTAATGCAAGTGACACCAAGAGGTTAGACAAAGCAGCCATCTCTGCTTTCCGTTTGCTGTCTGACAGGAGCAGGGATGTTGGTGCTGAGTTAGTGCTGCCAGCTGCCCTCACTGGGAGCATGGCAACTCCAGCTGTGCAATCCTCATCCCCGGCATTCCTGGAGGTCCTTCACAGACAGGCAACACTGACATAGGTGGTACTGAATACAGGAACAAACTACAGGTGTGCTCCTCAAAGAACAGAGACAACCTTTGGCTAAAGCCTGCCAATACAGGGCAATGCATCACTAGCTTCTTAAAGGGATTTGAAAAGACTGGAAATGCTGAGGAGAAAAGGCCATTACGGTTTTCAGTACTGGGGTTTATTCTCTGTACTTGCCATATACGTCAATCAGTTTAAGAACAGATCATATGCTAAATTCTAACACAAATTATTTCAGTTCTCAGACATTTCCCCAGCTGACAGCTTACAAAAATGTAAAACAAATTTAAGCTTAGCACAGCTCAGTTAATGCGCAGGATTTTGCCAATTATATCCAGAAACACATTGCCATTTGCAAAGGGAAAGATCATTAACACAGACCTCTCATTTAAGTGGACATTCACTCTACCGTGAACTTTTGCCATCTAAAGATATGTGTGTTATGGTGAGTGACAGTAACAGATCATGAGCTCCAAATCACAAATTAAAAATCCTGTAATGTCATTCAAGTTGTTCGTATAAAACTGAAAATATACCAAATAGTCAAGCAATTTCCAGATTGCATTCTAGAATGTTTCAGAGCATTACTTAACTGATTTATACAGAACAGTGATTTACATAAGGGAATCTGTCCTGTCTCAAATGGATACAATGCAGTGATCACACCTGTTCAAAGGAGCAAACAAAAGGACTTGTACTTAAACCAACTCTTAACTACTAGAGCTTGAAACTGCAAGGCAATGCAGTCAGCTGCAGACATCAGCATTCTCCTGTTAGAGGCAGAAGTTCAAGAAACATTCAGGCTAAAATAAACAGTGCCTGTGCCTGCCTGTTCTTTTGGCTTTCATTACTGCCTAACCTAAGAGGCCAGAAACATCTCATTTACAGAGTATAAAATACTAATTCTCAGGAAAAAAAAAAAAGGATAACATCAGAAACATTGAATTTAAAAGTAACATTCCAGTGCCATAAAATTGCCTTTTGTAGCTCTGACTGGAGTGACCAAAGACTTGAGAGAAAATATCCGTGCCATTAATTCTGCCGGGAGAAGGCAAGACAGCGCTCCCTAAACAACCTGTGTCTGACACAGTAGTCTGAACCACCTTCATTAAGATTTAAAACATAAATGTTCCACTTTCAAGGGGAAATTAAAAAGAAATTAAAAAAAAAAAAATTTCAGCAGTGCTCTTCAGAGAGACAGCTGCATTTTCCAGCTGCTGGTACAGTGAGCTGCTGAAAAAAGCAACATCCTAAACTTTGCCTCTAGCAAATTAGGTTGCTGAGAACCTAGACCTCAGTACAGCCATTGGTTCACTGTTAGTGAAAATTAATTGTGGGAAAGCACACCCAGCACACTGATCTGTCAAAATGAGAAAGCAGGTTTAAAATACACCGTCAATTTCTGCATCCATAGATTATGATGTATTTTTCTCATAAATACAGATCCATAAAAAAACACCTTCAGGCTACCTAGATTTATTCATCCTGATGAGAGCTCAAAATGTATTTTGGTCCTCAGCAAATCCTGTTTTTCTTCTGCCCCAATAAATTTCAGAGCATAATAAAGGGTACCCGTACTTCATGCCAGTACCTTTAAGAATGAGCATCAATTCATCTACAAACACTTACCCCAAAGGTCCAGAAACAGCACACTTACAAAGCAAGGTGATTTTCTTCTGTCCCCTGTGAATTTACATGTGAAACTCTCCCTGCTATTCAGCGACTGAACTGAATGCCATGTCCTCAAGAATATATGCCATCTCATTAAGACTGATAGCTGATAAACTGGGGCCCAGCCCCTAAGTGCATCCCAGCCAGGCACCCTCAAAATGGATTTCACAAAATCACCAGTGCTAAGTTGCCCAGTTGTTCCCTGCAGTTAATTTTATCCTGCTAAGCCAGCGGGCATACTGGGTTCCATCTAGGCAAGTAGCTCCCTTACAGCAAACACACTCCCTTCCCTCACACACCAATTTTCATCTCTCCTATCTCATATATATGCTAACACAGAAGCAGTAAAAATAATCAGTTTATTCAAGGACACATTTCAAAAATCCTAACAAAAAAGTGAACAGTATACTTTCATCAATTTTAATTTATATTTACATAGGCTGTACTACACAGGCAAGACAAATTGCTGGGTTCCTTGAGATCTGCAGAGAAACTGAATACAAAAATGAAAAGGATCTCTTCTGACATCAAGCTACATACCCACCTTCCACACCACAATCTTCATTGTGAATCTGATTGACCTAAAGACAAATAAGGTTGTTTGCTACTTCTACCACAAGGGTGCTATGCAATTTATTCTGATGTTGGAAGACTTTTCCTAATTTCCAGCCCAAATTAATTCATAGACTCATTTGTTCTTGAGCTACAACTCAAGCATGAATAGCCTTCCCACCTCTCATGGTGCTTGCCACTATAAAACGTTTATGCAACATAATCAAAACTTGTAAGTTTGGCAAGCCAGGCAAGGGCCCATTAGTTTCCTTTCATGTGACAGCCCCAGTTTTCCACAGGCTTCAGGCACCATTTGTTTTGCACCTGCTCTGCTGGAAATTCACTCCCCTTGGGAACAGGTGGCTAGCAAACACATAGCAGACCAGCATCACTGCAGGAGCTGTGATCTGAAGTGCTCACCCTTTAGCAAACCCAACTCATTTAATCTATGCTACTCATTTGAAAGCCATTTCCCAAAGTCTGAACCCCAATCAGGCAGGCACTAACATTAAACTTTGTGTTCTTCAGTTCCATCATGCTTCCATCGATTTGTACTCAAATTCTTATCAAATGAATAAAAGGACAATGAAGAGATGGATCACAAGACCAACTGTGGAGGACCTTCACTACCAAACTACCTATAGTTGAACTGTTTCTCTTTAAGAAGAAACACTGTACAGAGGGTTTTTTTTAATCTACTTTACAATTCTCTACCATTCTTCATCTTTTTCTGTAAAAGACTAATAGGTTTCTCCCAGACTTAGGGAAAAGTCATGGTTAAACAAGGACAAAAGCTTTCAGTCCAACAGGCTTTCCTCTCCCCTTCCTCTCTGAGGGAGGATACAATAGTCTAAACATTTCTGTTTAGAATTTAGGCATAATATTCCTGAGTTTTTCTCCTCCCACTGCCTTTGCAAACATATTTACCACACTTTATACTATCACAGTCTCTACTCAAAGTCAGGTGAGAACAATCCATCTGGGTTGAACAATAAAATTAAGCAACAGAGTGACCAGTGCAACAGGTTTTACTACCCTTAATCAAACTACGTGATCAGCAACTGATAAATGACAAATGTTGTGTCTACTACTGAAACATCCAGAGGACAAGAAACTACTCAGCTCATAAGTCAATGCTTTACAGTACTTTTACTGGTGCGAACATATTTGGTTCTGGGTACTTCCATTTACAAATTACAAAAGAAGAATTTTCTGGCACAAACCTATATTCTACTGTTCTCTTATACTGCCTTCCTAAACAGGACACTCAGACAGGAGACCACCTTGGTGGTTGCATGAACAGATTACTGTCCTACTTCAGACCCAAAGCCATAACAGATACAGTAATTGGAAAGAACCATAGGACAGGAAGAGCTTTTTGAATCCAGTGAGGTTTATGAGCTTATTAAGTGCCTGGAAAAAAACCAAAAAACAGTGGTATTCAACTGAACAAGGCACTTAAAATTATTTTAACATTTAAAAACAGCCTCACAGACAGGCTAAAGCATTCATAAACTTCTGTATTTACTAACTGTATTTACTGTGCTGCAGTTTGTGCACAAAGAAAGAAGCAGCATTGTCCGGAACTAGTAAGGTACAAATCCAAATTTAGCTCTGATATTTTACTTTTTAGGCAATTACCTCTGTCTGTCTAATTTCCTCTCCAAAACTGAGCTCATCTAAATCCAGGTGAAATTTATACATCTAGTAGTTGCTGTTATACACTGCACAGAGATCAACAGCATTAACTTCTGATCTCAAAGTTGGCCTCCACACACTTCCACCCTGCATTTCAAAATTGATCCAAGCCCTGCCTAGAAGAGGAGACACCAGGGCCAGTTTTCTGATGCAAGACAGTGACTAAAGCTGTGCACATGCAGCTTTGTACTAACACAGGAACACAAGGATTTCAACATAAAGCAGAGCTTTCAGCTATCTGCAGCTTCAAGAAAAGCAGAAAGATGCGGCTATAGACAGCCCTGCCTATAAATTCATGTTTTAAGGAGAAATGTGACATTCTCCAAGTGGATGACTCTTGCATGGTCATGTTGATTGGCATGAACAACCCTCCTGTACCTTCAGGCAGCCAGTTTCTACAACACACATATTCTCCACAAGCTGATTTACGAGTGTAAAAGCAGCACAGTGGTTTGAGTATGAAGAAAACTGACAAGACATTTCAAGTAATTATAAAAAGGCACTTCTTAAAAAAGCCTTTTCCACTGCATGCTGGTAAACCAGTTGGAGGAGTGCCTCTGACACAAAAACACAGGGAATGACAAAGACAGGGAGAACTAGAGAACAGCCTGTAGACAAAACTGAATGGGTGTACTCAAGAGAAGTGGCAAGTCCTTTCCCCTCCTTTTGCCGTTCCTTTGGTGCTCCCTGCAGGGCAACATGCAGAGGACAGCCATCTGGCCCTTACAGACACTAGGCAGGACATGCTGGACATTCTCATGTCCTGTAAAAGAAAGAGTAATTTTTTTTTAGTGAGTCCACTCCCTCCAAGGGAACCATGACCAAAGACACAAGCCTTGGTGGAAGAAGCCATGTCAGCCACCTCCTTCAGTCC
Organism: Margarornis squamiger; assembly: GCA_035222235.1. Taxonomy (NCBI): domain Eukaryota; kingdom Metazoa; phylum Chordata; class Aves; order Passeriformes; family Furnariidae; genus Margarornis; species Margarornis squamiger. The sequence continues at coordinate 6,676,408 of JAWWTY010000088.1, forward strand.
TCTAAGTTTACACCACCCTATTTTACACCCATAGATGCCCCTTCAAGAAGTTATCTTCCTGTGTTTCAGGAATTCAATTAAAATATTTTCAAAGGGATTGTCAGTAAACATGCCCCTGTAGGCACAAGGGCAGCAACTAGACTCTAGACAGCAGCAGCATCATCTGCTCATATTATTCTTTTTAATTAACATGTACTCTCCACTTTCTCCAAGTTTCAAAAGGAACACCTTCCAGCCTGTTGTTGTCCATATCAAGGACAACATATCCTTGCTTTCCACTCATACCTGCAAAATAGACTTTAAATATAAGACACAAGTATGTACAAAACTATCCTTAAGTGTGTGTAACCAGTATATTTAACTTCTGAGTCTTCTGGCCACCTGGGAATGATGGGCTAAGAAAGTCTGGATTGTAGAACACATAACACTGAAAAACTATTAAAAGAACAAAGCTAGCTCTTCATTGATGACAGCTAAACTGGATAAGAACATTATAAATAAAACAGTTGTAAAATTATGGTCAGAAAAAATGGGTAACATATAAAAACATACTCTAATATGTATAAAATAATTTAGTTGTATTAAGTAATTTATGCTATCTTATCCTTTCCTTTATTAAATTTTAAAGAAATATGTGTCATCCTGCCCAAAGATCTTTGGAAATTATATCAGAACTAGCATTTAAGGAAAATATTCCTGAACATGGAAGCCTGGCCTTCCTCAGCCAAGAATCAGAAAAACTTCCCCTGCTTGCAAATTCTAACTAGCCAGAAAGCCAGGAAAAGGACTACCTACCAAAGGAAGGCAATAGAAAAAAACAAACAAACAAACAAACAACAATCCAGACAGTTTATTAAACAAACATGAATTATCAGAGAACATAGCTCTCATAAATGCTGCAGTCTTCAAAGTATGAAAATAATGAAGGGAAAAAGAAAAAAAAAAACCGGCAGATGCTCCGCTATACTCTGGTAATCTCTAAAGTTACAATTTTGCAGAGTCATGTATCAAACCTCAAGCAGCGAGTACAAGCCCTTCAAATCCATACCTCCTCTGACTGTGCAAGTACATACCCACCAATAACATCCCGAGGAGATGCAAGAGCTACATAACAATCCTCCAGAAGAGCAAAAGAAAATACCTACTCTAAAAACCAAAGAATACTTAGAGAACAATACAAGGACTTGAGAGAGAAAGGCACCTCAGACCCAAAGGGGTATTTCTGGATTTTGAACAGGACCATGAGAGCACTTCTCCTCTAACCACTAAAAATGATAACCTCTCAGGGAAATATACAAACAATACTCTTACCAACAAGTGCTGCAGGATTAACCTGCCCTGAGACATGTAGGAAGGAGGTCATCAGAGTAGGTTCATTCTTCATGGGTTACAAGCCTTAAAGTCAGCTTTCACTATTTCACCCAGCAATAGTCTCTGATTCTTGAAGAACTGCTTCATAAATTTAATTCTTCTGACAAATACAATAAACTACAAATCCAGTAAAAGTAAAATGACAAAAATTAAATCTATTGCACTCATATCTTCTTCCATCACACACACACAAAAAAAATCACTTATGAGATAAATGTACTACTCCTTCTACTACACACAGTTTGTTCAGTTACATATTGAATTGTGTTAACCCTTGTTCTTCTGCTGGACCAGGGGTTTTTTTCCAACAGAAGCCCACGACTGATACCTTTTACAAGAACCCATTATTTGTTTCCACGCACCTTTCCTAGTCCTAACAGAACCAGAACTGATACAAAATACACCTTAAAATTACAGACTTTTAATACTTATCTCCTCTTTTTACCACATGCTTTAGTGTGTCTCTCGATAGAAAGAATAAATACAGATATAACTTAACAAAATTTTGTGGGTTCATATATTTGCTTTCGTATGGGTTCACAAAACATACCCTACCTCTTCGGACTATAGTCTGCACTAATTCAAAAATGTATCACTGCACTCTCTAAGGATAATTAACGCACTTGTACTTTTGACATAGACACCCCCCATGTAATTAAGAAGTACCTCATGTGTACCACCTCATTTGCTGCTACAAAGTCAAAATGTTTTTCACACCCCCTAGAAACCAGAAAATACATATTTTTTTCAGTTACACTGTCTTTTGAAAAAATAAAAGCAGTATCTCTTCTTTCCCTGAAGTATACCTATTTTATCTGGAAAAAATTAAGTACTAGCCAAACTTCACTTTTTCCTTATTACATGCCCTTTGGATCATGCTCCATTTTTGCTGGAACAGACTCCTCACACATTTAAGAGAACTATAGGTAGTATCCAGCCTAAATTTCTAAACCTAAAGACCAGGAGCTTCTAGCACTGAAGGGGTGCAATTTTAGCATCTGGAAATCCCCACAAACATGTTTAACAATAAAGCATAAACACACCATGCACGCACCAGAACAGAGAGAAGCTCAAACTCCCACAACTAAGTGTTCTGCTGACATGGTGTTAAAAAAGCTGGCTTTCCCTGGGTGCTCAAATACTGTGGTGGAACAGTGAAATGTGAAAGCCCATATTATGTGACACAGAGGCTGTGGCCGAAAGGCTCCTGACATCCTGAATGTTCCTTGCACTCCTCTGCATTTTGACAACCAGGTTTTTAGGTTAACGGCGCAGGGGAGGCTGAAAATGAAACAGGACAGACTTTCTTTCACCTGGCATTTCACTTCCAAAGGAAGTTAATAATGTTTGTTGAGATTTTTTGAAAAGCCTGGTTCATGTCCACGCAGTGAAAACTACAACAGAAGGGCTACATTTAGAAGCCTACAAGGTCAGCGCTGCCACCTCAGACGAGGGAGGTGGCTACACAGGCCTGCATCACTGTCAGACAGGGCTTATTACTTGCTCCTAACATAGTGCTCAGCATATTTACTTTCTCACAGACAGCCAACACACAGAAGCAGCAGCTTGTACAGATAGATACACGCTTCCATTTATCCTGGTTGAGTCTGAATGCCCAAGCCCTGAATGGAACATGAATGATCACCATGGGTAAATCCACTCCTCTATGGCACCCGACGAGTAGCAACAGATACCCACACAACTTAACAAAAATAGCCATGCCCACAAAAATCTACCATTTGATAACAAGACTTCCCCAATAACAGGGCCTGAGGTTAAATCTTTTCAATGTCTTTAGTCAGTCCTAGGATTTGACAGCAGAATGGCTTCAAGGCTAGGTTTCATTTAGTCAAAATACTCAGTTAAGCAATATTGTAAAACACATCTAAACCAAAACTAAAGTCACATTATTGAAGGCAAGTTTAACATTCAACTCTTTGATTTAACAGGAAGAAAAGATCAACTGTTTATGAAAAAGCCCTAAAAAGGCTAAGTAATTATAAAAAAATGTGCTGTTTCAAATTCTCACTGGAAGGTTTGATTAAATATTCCTTACTATTAATGACAGCTCTCAGTTATAAGCATAAGCTCTTTTTAGAATGCTACCTTGCATGGTAACATCAAGTACCTTCACATTAAATTGTTATTGATAATAAAGGGAGAAATTGCTAGAAATGGAAATCAGTTTTAGAAAACCAGAATCCAACTTCAGAGCAACAGGTTTCCTGTGTCTATCACAACTACATGATTTTGGCCTTGTCACAGTATAGGGCACAGCTCCAAGTAAACAAGTCTACCTCTATCTGAGAAATACACACATGGTCCAAAGACTAAAAGTAATGTTCCCCGAACTCCACTAAATATACCTGTTTCAAGATGCTAGAAAATTAATCTAAGAAGCCAATGCACTTAGCTAAAATTGGTGGTTTTTTTCAAAAATCAGCATGTCCTTTTGAAATACTTGCTTAACATTTTAAATTTCAAAGCATTTTCCAATTTTAAGACTTGGTTTCTAGCTAAAGGCTCAAAGAATGTTCTTCTCTTTACTAAGCTCTCCAATTTGTAACAAACACTTTCAACAATAATTTCTCCGTAATTTTATAAGAAGTATGCCAAGGAAATTTAAATACATTTTTTCATCTCTACAGCTACTAGTAAGATCAGGTCTTCACCCTGCTCTGCTCCCTTTGAAACAAAGTTTTCTTAAAATCCTACCCATATTTCCCTCCATCTTACCACCCATTCCTGGCCAAAACCTGAAGCATTATGCTCATGAGAACCATTCTCACTCCAGGCTCCCAAAACCAGCTACATCTACAAACAGAGAGTGCAGCCTCATTTCCCATAATCCAGCTCGTAGCCATTGCATTCTGCTGCCTCAAAAACCGGTGAGGCCTC
>JAWWTY010000088.1:6685942-6704406 GCA_035222235.1 Margarornis squamiger
GCCCCTTTAAAAACTCACCGGGCGAGCTTGGGGTGTGACAGGAGGTGAACTAGTACTTAGATTCTAGTTTGCAGTAATTGATACAGTGTAAATTAATTCACCCTTAATCTAATTCTGCCTGCTCTCAGGAGCTTTATCTGTCTGCTGTGGGCAGCATTATTTCTTTCACTACAGAGCTAATTTGGGGGGTTACTTGACGAATGAAAGTGCTACCAACCTTCCACAGTCATCCTCATTTATTGTGCAGCTTCACACCGTTTGTCACAACAGTAAAGATCAGCTGCCCAGGCTAATCAGCTAATTAGACAATGAGGTATTAGGTGGTAACATGCAGCAAGGTGGCCTTCAGCCACCACCAGCTGTGGGCAGAAGCGGGTCTGGATCTTCTTTTTCATTGGATTTGTCGGTGATCTCTCATGTCTGCACACCTCATGGTCTGAAAGAAAGAGTCATCAAAAGTGACTGGAGCCTTCAGACTTGGAGAAATCTCACTCTGAAGCACTTGTACTCTCTTGGATCAGGGAAATCATTTTCAGCAGCACACTCAGAAGCATGGAAATTCCTGTTAGAGTTTCTATCAGCCCTTAGACATCATGGATATTAGCACTGGAGCCTGCACAGAGCACCTGTAGTTCACATACACTGACAGAAAGTTAATGTGAGATCAAAAAGAAACCCAGCCTTTACTGATAAAAAGGGACTGAAATTTCTTTTATTACAAGGGTTCATACTTGAGGTCTTTTATTTTGAGAGCGGTTGCTTTTCTGTTGTTAACCTTCTAGCCTGATTGACACTCAAACTGCTGCCAGGAACACTAAGAATTCACTATAAAATAACAGCATGGCAAATGCATTAGACTATCATCTTGACAGGCTTGTATATTTATTATACTAATTATGTGGGTGTAATAATTATATTAGGAATATTTGGATGATGTCTCCCATCAGTAAAATCAGTACCAGCCATGGGAAAACCCACAAAAGATTTCGCAGCTGACTCCAATCTGCAAATTTTCCTTGAGCATATAATACATTTTCTCATTCAGTTCCTAAACCTTTTAATTTATTTTCCCTATACAGAGATTTAGATGCAGTAACTGTAGTAAGTATGTGAACTTCCTTTTTTGAAATCAGTGTTAATTCATTTTATACCATTTATTAAGGGAGCGAGGGACAACGGGTGGGGAGAGGAATCTCAGTTCAAGGAGTGGCTGCAAGACACACTGCCTCTGAGAGCTATTCCTGGAGCATTGCTGCTGACAGTCCAGTGTCACGCCAGCACTGTGCCTGCACTTGGAATCCAACCCATTGATGTATCATTTTATTTGTTTATAGGCTCTCTTGCAGTTGTATCAGTGTCACTTTGCTGCTGCTGGATATGAGGTTTGCCAAGAAAGGCCAAATGGGACTTGAAGTTGAGTACCAGCTGTGTCTTGCTCCAAGCACTTTAAAGGAGAATTCGTCTTACAGGCTTGTAACAGCCATAGCTAGTGACTCTGGGAGCTTATCCCATCAGTGTCAATGCCCTGAACACACTATTGATTGGCACTGGAATTAAACTCTGTAAATCCCTGTGTGCAGAAACTACTCATCAATTAGGTATTGAATTCTATATGCTTCAAGGGAGTGTATTTGGAAATACAAAAGTCTCTTTATCCATGAAAAGTTCCATTACTTAATCACTGGTTTCTTTGGAGTGCTAGACAGCTGCAGGGGTAGGGAATAAGGGCTTGACAGGTAACTGGTGTCTGTGTCTGTTTGCAGGAAGGGCTGTTGTGGCTCTAGAAGGGTTTACAGTGTTTCAGAGTGCAGCCTCTTTGCCAACTATTCTAATATTGAGGCTTTGTTTGAGCTTCTGTCTTGTCTGTGTCCCTGCCTGTCCTGTAATAACAAGGACAAATGGAAGGCTGGAGCTGTATATTGCCCTTCTGTGGTTCTCAGAACTGCTGTGGAAAGGCCAGACACCTGAATACCTCCAAATATTTCCAAAGCAAGGCCAATTATTGCATGAGACATTGGAGTGGCAAATAAGGCAGCCAGACAGAGAAGCCCATTGCTATTTCTGTGATTTGAGAGTTACTACAGGGTGGGCCTTCCCAGCTTCAGGGCTGGGCTCAGCAGTTGCAGAATGGATTTGTGAGTGCACCATAAAAAGCTCCTAGGGAAATGACATCAGAAGTCATCAGCAATTAATCTGGAACATCGATTCCAAGAAAAATATTTATCTGAAAAATAATGAATCAAATCCTACAGGTCTAGCTGGGCCTACTATGAATAAATTAGATCAGTTTATTTTTATATGAGTCATTAATCACATTACAGTCATCACTGTGGTTATCTGAAAGTATTTTAATTTAATCAAAATGCAGTTAAAACTCATGTAAACAAATTTGGCCTGAGTTGTACTGCCACACACACAGACTAATCTTTTCCACCAAAGTAGATCTTTCTATTGAGACCTGACTGTGAGTTTATGCATTATTTGATTTTGAGCATGCACTTTCCAGCACTTCACTCTCTATACTGAATGGCAGATAGAAGAGAACAATAGTCTGTGCTCTGAGGCTTTTGTCACAGTGTTCATAGCTTGTACAGGCCATCTGCTGTGGAGTAATGTACAGTACATTGCTTTCCTAGCATATGTGTAACCTGACAGCTGGGGAGTGTGAGCCCTCTGGATTCAACAGGAATTCACTTGTATGTGTAGATACTCTGTCCTCATAAACCCTTATGTAAAACAATACCAACTCTTAGGCCACAGAGAACACAGAAGTATTGTAGTTTGCATGGACATGGATGACTTCTACCCCAAACTTCTACTTGGAGGAGAAGAATTAATTCAAGAATGAATTCAGACCCTGGTGCTCATTGCTTTGTCCAACTGGATGTTGAAAAACTCCAAAGATCCCACATGCTCTTCTGGCTCCTGCTGTAGTGCATAATTATTCTAATTTTTTTTCCCTTTCTAACCATATGCTGAACCTCTGTACTTTCTGCTGATGTCACTTTCTCTTGTCCTCCTGCCAAGGAGTTGTACTTCACTGGGAAGACCATGGCTCCATCCCCTTGACCTCATCCCCACAGGCACAAGGCTGTGCTGTGAGGTGCCCCAAACCTGTTCCTGTGCCATGTTGAACCAGCCCCAAGCCTCACAAACCATCTTCTCAGGGGGATTATTTCAGTCCCACAGTCCCAGTGGCCTCCTCTGAGCCCTTCTGTGCGTCTCCTGCCTGGGACCCCAAACAGGTTGCCGTGCCCAAATGAGGCCTGATGGATGCTGAGCAGTGGGAATCACCTTTGCCCACTTCTCTGCACTCTGGATAGGAGAGAAAATAGGACAAAACAGGCATGAGTCTGTGGGGCCTGATAAGGTGCATCCCAGGGTCCTGAGAGAACTGGCTGATGTTGCCAAGCCGCTCTCCATCCTATCTGAAAGGCCGTGGCAGTCAGGAGAAGTCCCTGGTGTCTGGAAGGAAAGAAACATCACTCCTGTTTTTGAAAAGGGGAGAAAGAAAGACTCAGGGAGCTACAGACCAGGGAGCCTCACCTCTCTGCCTGGGGAGGTCATGGAGCAGGCACTTATGGACACAAGGAAGACAAGATGATCTGAGACAGCCTGCTTGGCTTCACTAAGGGCAAATCATGTCTGCCAGTCTGCTGCCATTGGAAGGAACTTGGGGATTCTTCTGGTAGGCATAAAGCTGGACATGAGCCAGCAATGTATGCTGGCTGCCCAGAAGGCCAGCTGCATCTTGGGCTGCATCCAAAGCAGCGTGGGGAGCAGGTCGAGGGAGGGGATTCTCCCCCTCCATGCTACCCTCATGAGACCCCACCTGCAGTGCTGCATCCAGCTCTGGATTCCCCAGCACAGGGAAGATGTGGACCTATTAGAGCTGGTCCAGAAGAAACCACAAAGATGCTCAGAGGGTTGGAGCATCTCTGCTGTGGAGAAGACTGAGAGAGTTGGGCTTGTTCAGCCTGAAGAAGTGAAGGCTCTGGGTAGACCTTTGAGCACCTTCCAATACCTAAAGGGGCTACAAGAGAGTGGAAGAAGGACTTTTTAAAAGAGCATGAAGTGACAAAACAAGGGGGAATGTCTTTAAACTGAAAAAGGGCAGTTTAAGTCAGATATTAGGAAGAAATTCTTAGATGGTAATGAGGCACTGGAACAGGCTGACCAGAGAAGCTGTGGATGCTCCATCCTGGAATTGTTCAAGGCCAGGCTGGATGGGGCCCTGAGCAACCCAGGCTGGCCCATCCAAAATCTGTGTTGTCCCTGACAGTCTCCAGAAATCACCCTACTGGCTTTTCTCTGCATCAGGCGCCAGGGATGATGAACTGCCCCAGGAGAACCAGAGCTAGGGACCTGAAACTTGACCATGGCAGGAACAGTGTATATCTGTGTCCACACATGGTGCTTCAGCTCAAATGTAGAATGCGGGAATACGAGACATGGCCAGGAGATCAAATATGAATCCCTGTTTCCTAGAAACATCTTAAAACAGATTAAAGTTGGGGGGTTTGTTGCTGTTGCTTAGTTCAGGGTATCTTAGTCCTTCATGTGTTTATGAGCAATAAATTGTAATGAGTCAAAAGCTCCCTGTTTTGAAACTGAATGTCATCCTGTCTCCGGTATAATGTTTGTGATCAGTTTAAACCTGTTTGGTCCTGGGTCAACATGACCACTCAGGTTTTCAGCGTTTGTTTGTATTCATGCACAGTAATTGTACTGTTCTTGGCTTTCATTTTGTGAGACTAAATATGCCCAATTTACATAATTTTGCCTTCTTTCTTATGGTTATTTTAGTTTCATTCTCTGCACCTGTTCTAAATAGAGTCAATCTTTCTTGGACTTGAGCTGGAGCCTGCACAGCATCTCACTAGTGTGATTCTGGATCTTGCTTTGCATCTGCACGATGAAAGCGCCTTTCTCACAGCACTCTCTTCTTACTGACACATAGATACATTAGGACCAGTTAAACACATTTTCCTGTCTCTTTCAACAGTTTTCAGCCACTGCTCTCTAGCTCAGAGCAGAAATTCTTGCTCTTGCTGCTGAAGGGATAAGTTTGAAGTCTGTACTGCTTGCATTTATACACCTTCTTCCAGTTCTCAGAGGCACATCTTCTTCCATGTGGACACTAAACTTTGAACTAGTACACTAAGTTTCTGCAAGGTGTTTCCACATTTTGCAACATTAAAGGAAATTTCCAGTGAGTCCCCGAAGAATTTCTGAAACAACTTATTCCCAGTCTAATGACTCTCTCTTGTCATTACAGATCTCCCTGTGCCTTTTCTTCTTACTCTTCCTATAGTCACCTTTTTACTTGCTATCCCTCAGTGGTACTGATCCCTATTTATTTTAGTTTTATTTGTTTATGCCAGTGCTGGTACTTATTTCTAAGACAACAGTGAGTTAAGTGAATACTGCTTCTGCTGTGCAAAGGGCATCAGCAGAACATCCAAAATTTTGTGATGGCTCTTGGTGCTCAAGACTATTTTTATATGACTGTAGTGGAAGGTGGTGCAGCCTATGCTCTGCTAGCAAGCACAGGTTTTGTATTGCTTCAGATGGCTTGGGGTGAATGATTCTCTTGTGCCCAGACACTCCCTGACACACAGGTGGATACACACACACACACACACACACGTATCCCTGTTCTCTACTTCTGCCTTCCCTTGTACATTGTCAGTGTCATTTTTTAGCAAGGCATTCACAGGCGTTTGCACACAACTGCCACAGCAAGTGTTTGAATGCTAATGGGGCAACAGACTCTCTGGGAAGCACTGCCTTGCTTCATTAGGTGACTGAGGAGCATACAGGGTGCTATCTTTAAGAGAGATCTGCACAGATTCTTAGCTGGCTGCAAGAACACATTCCAGTTGAGCACTACTTACCAGCCAAATTTCAAGGTTCAGCAAACAATTCAACTATGGCAGACGGAATAATTACAGAGTTGTGAAAGGCTGAAATGTAAAACAGATGAACAGATTGTTCCCTCCACCTGCCAGCCTTGGCAGGGGGAAAAAGTTCAGCTTCTCTGTAAGTCTATTAGCTCAACGGGGCCTTCCCTTTCTCCCAAGGCCATGAATGGCACTCCAGTGTAAGGGATTGCATTGCACACTTCAGTGCCACATCTTCAGTTAGCACGTGGTATATTTTTGATATCCAGTTTATCACCAGGATTCATGTGCACGTGGTAGCTGGTACAAATGCCAGGTGCCTGCAAAATACCCTGCCCAAGGATGCTGTTACCAAACTGAGTGCCTGTCCAACTGGCTGCTTCACATTTAGGGCTTGATCACTACTGAACTGCTCAGGTAAAGCCTTTTTTAGTCCTGAGGCAGGGATATGTCACCGTTAATTCATATGCCCTTTTCCATTACACCTGTTCTGTCCCTGTCTGTGCTGCAGTGAGGGATTGCAGTACCCATGAGGATACAAAGTTTTCTGATTTCACATGGCTCCCGGTAAAACAGTGGGCTGATTTCCTTGGGATCTAGTAGTTAGCATGCTTTTGCTTCTTTACTCCCAGCTGATAGTAATTTTTTTCTTCTACCACTGTGTGTTCCCGGGTTTCCAACTGCAAGTCTAAGACATGATTCAGAGGAGTGAGTAGTGTGTCTGACTGGGAGTAAAGAGGCCTTCCCACTAATCCTTCCCAAAGTAAATGATCAGCTAATGGTTTGGATATTAGCTTTCTGTGGAGAGCTCTGCAAAGCGCAGTGACCTAAAAATTAGCTTTGTGATACTTTTATTTTTTTTAATTAAAATGAAAGAGGAAATTAAATTACTATCACTGAGAACAAGAAATAACAGTCATCCACTAATTGTTTGTTGGAAGACAGGTTCAGTGAAGGGGAAAATCAAATTTGATTGGTTTTGCTGGGTCTGTCTTCATACTTTCTTGGCTAAATGGTGTTTTCTGAGATCAAGGAGAGGACCAAACAAGCAGCGATTCTGTTTCAGGATTTGTGCAGTGTTCATTTGCATGTCAGGTTTCAAATAGTGGTTGTTACAGTAACTCTTCATTTCTGCTACAATTGTCACATACAAATAAGATTATTGGGCATGCAAAAGGCCTGAAAGGGATAATTTGTTTGAGGTGAGAACTTTAAAAGCTACACAAACTCATTCAAGTGGAGCATAAAGGGCAAACACCAGATCAGGCAAAGCAGGCAGACTTTAACCAAGCTTTGGTGAGATGCCGTGGAGAGGTCGTGCTCTCTAAGTTAATTGGCACTGAGGAGAGAAATTAAAGGAGTTTTCAGGAGTTTTGAGTTATTCTTTCTCCTGATCATGGCTGTAGTAAGAGGAGAGACTGAAAGGATTCTGCCTCCCTGGGTGTGCACACTTACAAAAAAGAGCAGAGGAGAAGTGATGGGGTGAACAGAATGAAGCTGGTAGTGGAGCAATACTAGAACACGTTCAGTAGCACCTTACGATGAGCAGCAGAAAAGCTAAACTGGCCATAAACTTCAGCAGTGTACTGCTTCTTATGAGAGACAGGGCTTTCATGTTTCCAGCTGAAGCACCGGCAACAGACAGACAGTTTATGTGAGTTAGATGTTTTTCCATGTAAACACACCACCCAATGCACTCAAGATGCAGCAAATCACTCATACCTGCTGAGAACAGGACAGAGCACATGTCTCATGTATGGAAACCCAAGAGTTTTCAGCCTCAGCTATTCAGCACATCAGCCACACACCAGATTGCTGCAACTGGTTGCCATGGCTCAAGCAGTGCTGGGATCTTATCAGACGTTTCCAGCATTGCAGTAGACAGTCTAAATACACAGCAGGAGAAAAAGGAGAGAGCAAAGGACCATCCAAAAGAGCCAGAAAGCTCCACAGCCAAGACTACAATGGAGATAAATTGGCTTAGATGGAAGATTCATGTCTGTATTCCTCAAAGAAAGCAATTATAAAAGCCAATGTTAGTCACCTCTACATTAAAAATTTAATTGTAATCTGATAAGTGCTGATTTTGCCAGTATGCAAATATTGACTGTATTAGGTTAGGAAAATAGCTAGCTCATGCCTCAGCATACATTTCTCAAGTATCTGATTTCTGCTTCTGGAAGAATATTCCCAAATCTTAAGGCTCTCTTATTGCACTGTCTTATTTTTCTCTCCCAAGTGACATTACCATTTGCTGTCTGAAGTGGGGAGTGTCACAGAATGTTTACTGTTTTGTGTATGTTACGGCTTTTAAAGCTTGTCAGTGTGAAAGTCCAAACTTGTGGAGCAGAAATCTGGAGTCCAGTGAAATACACTAGAAATCTCACTTTTGTGGGTCTTCAAAGGACATAAAGTCCTTCGGAATCTTTTATCCCTGGAGTTTTATTTGTCAGTCTTCTGTGGTTTACAAGTAAGATGTAAATCTTAAACCATCTGTACTTGCAGTTTTATTGTAGTTTCTTCTCATGTCTGTCAACTTTGAAGTGTAAGCCCTCTTGCTTAAAGCTAGACTTCAATGCTAACTTTAGGACCCAAACTGAGAGGTTACTGTCTTGAAAGAAGTCTTGCTGGAGAAACTTTTTCAAAAGCTGTGAAGTTGGTGTCCAGTTTCCTCTTTCTTGAAATGGTTATTCCCTCTTTGCACACAAGGTGTCGATTTCCTCTCTTATTCCTCTTTCTTTCATTCCCTGGAGAGCTGTCCAGTCCTAAGAGGGATTTGTTTTCTAATTCTGTAGTTACTTTATTAGTTGCCAGCAGTTGTGAGGGCAGGCCGTGCTCAGATTTGCATGGGGGCATGGTGAAATGCTCCTCGGGTATATCAGGATCACTGCACTCTTTTTACCCATCCAGCAGGTGGCATCGAAGCTCCAGAAACGTCTGCCCGTCACTGTTGGGTCCTGCACGGGTTCTTCACGGCTTCCACATTTTTGGTTTAAACAATCCTGGTGCCAACAGGATTATTTCAGGAGAATTCAATTTAGTTTGCTGTGAACTTAAAAAAACTTATGATGATAGTATATGTATATATATTTTTAAAAGCTGGTGATCTTTTCCCTGAAGCTTAACATTCAGGAAATTTTACTTTTCTCCTTCAGGATGCTTATAAGAAATTTAAGAATTTATCTTATAATGCTTTTAAATGAGGTTACATTTTATTTCTCAGTTTAAGTCTATTTTTTCTACTTTATTATTAGACTGTCTGCATTCCAAATATATACAGAAGTCTGGCTATTATGAATATTGACTTAGGTAAAATAGAAGATGTTTATCACATGTGTTGAAATAATATTATTTCTAAATCATAATGCTTCCTGATGTTCAGTTTCACTGTGCTGGCCCAGTTCATGCATATCATGCAATAACTTATGAATACTCAGTGCAAAACTTACATGCCTTAATAAAAAAGCCCATTGTGACTACATAAGATGTAATAAATTCAGTGGCACAGTCATACATTTATTAAGTTGACTCTGCTTTCTATTCTTTGTTAGGAGAAAGGAATTTGTGACTACCACTTCACTTCTTATGAGAAGTAAAATATAACCCATTTGCTCTTTCATTTCCAGGATGGCAAAAGACAGCTGGCAATCTATGTCTAATCTCACACAGACCAGTGTTCACAGAAAGTCTCTTGTGCCAGTTTCTTTCCCAGCAAATAGTCTTAATGGGTGCAAAAAGAACAAGAAAAAGTATTAAATTAGTAGGTTTTCTTCCTGGGTTGTTTTTGTTGTTTTTTTTTTGTTTGGTTGGTTGGTTTTTTGTTTGTTTGGTTGGTTTTTTGTTTTGTTTGTTTGTTTGTGTTTTTGTTTTGGTTTGGTTTTTTGTTGTTTGTTTGTTTGTTTGTTTGTTTTAAACAAAAGCATTTTAACATTGCACTACCACAGGAATATTAACTTACACATGACAGGGGTCCAAATGATTCTTGTAGTTCAATGTAAGTCATGTTTGGTAGAAGAGTTTTCTTTCTGAACTCCAGAATATGCAATTCAAATAGTCCTTTAGCAAAACAAAAAGAAAACAAACAAACAAACAAACAAAAAACAGATTAAAAAAAAAAAAGGCATTGAGTCATTTATCATCCTGTAGGGATGAAATCATTGATAGGCAATTATAGCTCATCCCTCATTTGTGCTATTTAAACAAGTATATATGTGGTAGTCATGTATCTTTTTGTGTCTTCCTGGTATGAACAATTAATTAGATAAGAATTTAAGAAGTGAAGTCCCTTTGGCTATAAACAAGACCTTTTCTGGCCATTGGATTTTCCTAACTTTCATAACCACAGATTGCATGAGCTGTACCTAGACATTGGATAACTAATTTTTGCCTGTTCCTTGTTTATCCATTATAAATTTAGTTACTGGTGTTGGTAAAACATCTACATCTGGATCAACAACTTTTTACATCCCTCAGTGGCGTGCATTCTGATCCATGTATTCATTAAATATTTCTTGCAGTGTTAGTGACAGTTTGGGCAGAGGTTATACAGCACATTCAAATGTCTTCTTCTGTGATTGTTTTCCATATCATTAAGAATTACATTTGATATTAATTTTAATTCTATTATTATAAATTCTTCTCTTAATAACTATTCTAATGCTCTATGATTAATTCTGTTTCACTGAGATTATCCATGCAGGCTAACAATAGGTGTTTTTTTCAGATATGTAGTATGACAATTTATCACATCCTTAGTAAATAAATAATATGTTGGGTGTTGCTGTTTTTCATTTAATGTATATCTACATGACTGCATACTTAATAACATTCCAAAGAAGACAAATAATATCCATTCTTAAAAGGCCCTTTAAAAGATTTAATTTTTTTAAAAAATTATTCATTTAACAGACATATTAATTTAATTGATACTCCACCACTGAGATAAACAAAACAACAACTGTAGAAAATGTAATGTGAAGTTCTGCTTGTTAAATATTGAAATAGATACTGAGAATTGGTAGTTTAAGGGATCATGTGGCTGACTCAGTAGTTTGCTACTGGAAGCCAAGCTTGTTCTCAGAACAACATGCAGGTGTGAAGAAGGAAAGGCAGGTGCAGGGGAATCTGGTTTTGAGGTTTTGAGTCAGGCTGCTGGACAAGGTCTCATTGCCAGTGGCCACTGATCTGTCTGAACCCTCAGAGCTCCAAATGCGTGTCCCCTGTGACAGGGCAGCTCCTCCCCAACACTGCTCCCACAGTCTGCTTTTCTGGGACATAGGTTTTACCAGCTGAGAATGGGCAGAGGGCTCCATCTGAGCCCTTAGCTGCTGCTGCAATACAAACAACAAAGAGTTTTCTGTTGTTCTGGCAGCATTCCTCCTCAGAGGAATCTCCTAACGGTTGGACTTTTAGGAAACAGAGGGTGGTAACACCCACATTGCCAGTTCTGCTGCAGAACAAGTTGAGTTTGCAAGCATGTTTTAGCTGCAAGCTCTTTCTCTGCCATCATCAAAGCCAGTGAAATGGTAGGGAGGGTCAAACAGAGGAGAGGTTCAGTCACAGTCAAATTATACTGATGTCCTCAGCTTCTTTCTTTGTCATGGAGGCAGTGCAGAGGGCTGGAACTATGCTTGGAAGGCAAGGTTCAGTCAGCTTCCACTGTCTCTTTCTGTGCCTGCTGTACAGAGTAAATGACCATTAAAAGGCCTTCTCTGTTCCTTCAGCAGGTAGCTTTGGTTCATGGTTTTATCCCAACCTTAACTGTCAGTGAAAAGGATCTTTTTCTCCTGCATGTTTTGAAATCTCAGGTGTTCACCTGCATTAGGCCTGTCTTAGGTATGAATGATCATCTCTCAGAAACACCTCTCTAGTTCTTTATTTCTCTACCTCAATTTACTAGAGAAATAACATCCTGACCCACAACAAACCGTGCACAGGCATCCAGGACAGGCTCTCCAACTGTGCTTTTTGCAAGGAAATCATCCCTTTGTGAAGGCTTCATCTCCTTACCAACAGTTCACTCAAGTGGCACATGGAAGCTGCTATCCATCCTTCAGCTACCCCAGTATTTGCTGGGGAAGCAACAGTGGTGCACAAGACATCTGCCTTTCTGTTCTGAGGACACAGGATATCCTGAGTGCTCTTCAGGATATTACTTTTACCAATAATGAAGACTTTCAGGCAGCTTTGCCTACACTGACTCTAAGATTGTGAAGTATAAGTTTCAAAGGAGGTTGAGGAAGACTAGTAGGAGAATAAAGATCCTGAAATGAAGAAAGGCAGATGCCAGCTTCCTCATGAAAGTGTTAGGAGAGATCCCATGGGGGACTGCCTTGAAGGGCAAAGAACTCAGGACTTCTGGGAGATTTTCAGAGGCAGTTTCAAAGCATAAAAGTGGTCTACACCCTTCATCAGAAAAAGGAACAGTCCTAACAAGAAAACAGCCTGGTTAAAGAGTGAGCTACTGAAGGATCTTCAACATGAAAGAGATACGAGAGCGATAAAAAGGTGAGAACTCCACAAAGAAATACAGAAATATTGCTCCTTCATGAAGAAATGTGGTTAGGAAAGCAAAAGTTCATCCAGAGCTCAAATTACTAAACAATGTCAAACAGCAAGAAAAGCTGTTATTGGTATGTTACAGAGTGGAAATACGAGGAAGCCGTAGGTGTGCTGAGCAATGGGGATGGAAGGTTAGTTAAAAATGCCCACAGAAAAGACAAGAGTACTCGGTGCCTTCTTCACATCATCACATCAGCCCCTACATCTCTGCGCTGAGAAGCAATGACAAATATACGGCTTCCAGTAGTGGGGGATTTAAGAACCATATCCATAAACTGGACATCTATAGATACCTCTCCCAGTTTTAGGGAGGGGAAAAAAATCACTCTGAGTGTAATTAGCCATGGGAGCCAGAAAAGTTGTTGACTTTCCTTGACGAAAATATTCATAACTCAGTTCAGCAGAGGTTGGAGAGCCTAATCTAAGGCGCTACTTTGCATGGAACTTTGAAATCCCCTTCCAACTTGGACCTTTATGTCATTTTTATGATCCTCTCTGGTTTCTGCAGAAGAATTACAGTGAGTGAGGAATAAGTGATCTGATTACACAGCTGTCCAGCATCTCTTGTGATGACTTTAATAAACACTTGTGCATAGCTCATCCCTTCAGTTTACACTTTATTTCACTTTTTCTTCCATCTCTGCCAGCCCTCCACTAAAGATCACAGTAGTTTCTGTAGAGAGAGAGGTTTTATTCCCCAAAGCACTGAATTTTTTATTCTGAATTATTTGCTCATAATGTTCAAGCTTTGGCTTCTGCCATTAGCTATTGCCTTCTATTTTGGGGTCACTGGAAAAACAGTTTTTCTTAATGATAAAGTTTTTTTTTTTAATTTCTGGTATTTGCAGCTATTCAGCAGGTTATGCTGTGCAGAGCAAGATGTCATAACTTTTTCACAGCTCCCTCTTGAATCATTTCTACTTTATTGTTCAGTTGTTTTGGTACATCCACCTCTGTGTTTTGGAAAGCTTTTGTGCTGCCACATGGAAAGAGCGAGGCAAGACTTTGTACCTCCATTCCAGGAAATTCTGCCCTCAAAACTCTCCCTCAAACATTTTGGCATGTCTCCTGACTTTTGAGGTCTCAGCGAGGAACATCTGAATTTCCACCCTGAACCAGTACAATATCCACCCAGCTTCTGTGTTTTCCCAGTAGTGAGTAATGTTTGCTTCCCTGAGGTGCACTGGAGCTGATTGGGCTCTCACCAGACAGCACTGCTGTGCTTACCCCCTGAAGAGGAAAGGTCTGTGCTGTCACTAACCTACATACACTCACCCAAATGTCTTCTGAGTCCCAGTGTGCTGAATCAATTTTGCTGCCATTCCAGGCTCTGCCTCTGTCTCCTGGACATGCCACAGCCTTTGTGGCAAGAATTTCACAGGCCACCCTCCAGGACCGGTGCTGATACTCACTGTGCTCTAGCTAAGCCTTTCCCACAGCTGCCAGTCCGGGAGTTCTCTGAGCTTACCAAATGGTTTTCCCAGGACACACATGATTTCCAGCAAGCCTAATTACTTTTTGGCTATTGCAAGAAATACAGAGGAGAGAAAAACAACTACAAGAAAGGGGCAACCTGTACACATTAGCCTAACTCTGTGCCTTGTAGCCAAGCAATCTTAAGTTTAGGTTAAGGCTTTTAAAGAGTCTCTCGTTCTTCCTCTCCCTTTTTGCTCCTGAAAGTGGTCTTTCTCTCTTCTTCCAGCAGCTGTTTTTCTGCTCCCAGTCTTTCCTCATTTTTTGACATGACTGAAAAGAGAACCCTTCCTGGACTGTCATTAGTCTCCTTGCCAGGAGCCTCCCAGATCAGACCTGTCAGATGTTCCAAATCTATCACCACTTCATCCACAACTTACTTGTTACCCTGCCGAGTTTCAGATTGGAATAATTAGTTTGCCTTGAGCCATTGCCAATTATTTTGCTGCTGTATGATTAAATGGACTGTAATTGAATAGCTGATCACCAGGATTTAATGACCCTCCACTGTTATATCTAGCCAAGTTAAACTTTTTTTTTCCCTTTCTCTCACTTCCTGGGGGACTTCAGCTGAATCTGGAGGCAAAAGGTCACAAGCCTGTACAACAATGAGAACAGATTTTGCAATGTCATATAGAATAACATAGACAGTCCTTATTATCAAAGAAAGGTTATTAGCAGAGTGGCTAACAGGTTGTTTTGCATGCACAGACACAAATAAGAAAAGTGCAAAATGGACTTCATTGCAAGAATTATGTCTTCTTTCCTAATTAAGAAAACTCTCTTATTTAGTATACAACCCAGATGGACCAAAGCATACTCTTAAAGTTATATGCTCAAGAAAATGGATGCTTCATCTATGACTAAGATTCTTATAAGAAATTAATGTTTGCTTCCCCAAATACTTCTCCCAGGACAAAGACATTTGTAATCTAGTTGTAAGTTACCACTTCACTAAAAGAAAGGCATAATCTCTTTTTAATGTGTCTATGCCGGGTTTTATTTAATGTTATATAACTCAGCTGTTGAAACTGTAGTAAAAGAAATTTGTTTGAGTACCTGACAATTAATCTATGGTCCGGACCACTGGACCAGCACATTTGAGCACATCAGTGAAAGGATATCAATGGTTCAGTGTCTTGTTCAGAAAAGAAATCAAAATATGTATATATGTGTGTGTATGTGTATATATATATATAAAAAACAATCTATATTATCTATGTTATGTTATATATGTTATATATGATCTATGCTATGTAAAGCTTTCAGCAGTGTTTGCTGTAAAGTGTAAAGCTTTGTTTGCTTGTCACCAGCAACAGCGTTGATATGATTTTTGCAGTTGGATGTAGATGTATAGGTCTGATCTTAAACTGATCCCTACACGCAAAGCAGTACTTCCTACATCCCTTGACACAGCAAACAGCCAAGCAATGATTCATCAAACCAATGTCCTTCTTCTGAGAAAAGCACTGGTAGCCTTCTATGTTCTGATTAATGAAGAGAAAGATGTTACCATTCATTCACATTCCTCTGGCATCTGAAATATGTAGGTACTGTCCACGCATGACCTGCATGTTCCTTTCCCTGAAATGTTCATGCTGCCAGGCACCACCACCAGCATCACAGCATCACCCTGGCGGCTGTGCATCCCCAGAAGGCCTTTGGCTGCCTCTCCCCCACTGAACCCCTCTTCTCCAAGCTCCTCTTTTACAACCAGGATGAAATGCTGAGTGCCTGGACAGGGCCAGCTGGCACAGTCTGGTGGCACACACTGGGTCAGCGAGGGTGGGGGGCACTTCTTCCTGCTGAGTCAAAGATGCTGCCAGACCTGGGGGAGAAGCTGGCACCTCTGCCAGGGCCTGGGGGCTGTGCTATGCTAGCCCCCTGGGCTGTGTCATATCTCACCACAGAGAGACCAGCCCTGAGCATAAGGAGCAGTGGAAGAGCCTTTGGGTGCAAAGAGGCTGGCAGTGGGGTGCACCCTGGCCAGCAGCAGGCAGAGACCCTTGGACTGGGGTGGGTTTAGCATCAGAAATGTTGGATCTTTGAATTCAGAACAGTACTCTGGCTGTCTGGAGAGGTGGAACAGGTTGGGAGGGGAGAAAAAAACAGACAGGACATGCAGGAGGAGCACCCACCTGAGCTGGCCTTGCCAAAAACCGAGGTTCCAGAGAAACCACACCTAGAGACCTGCCATGACAGTTGAAAGGACAGATTTTTCAGGGTGTGTTCATGATGACTACATTGTGAAAGTCCTGGATCACTGAGATAGGCCCATGTTCAGGTTATCACAGATTTTTTTTTTGTTCGTAAGTGGCTTTGTCAGGATTGACAGGACTGTTTTTGGACTTCAGAGTTTTCTCAAATCTTCAGGATAAGATGCTAAGAAGAAAAACAAATACCTATTAAAAAAAAAAAAAAACAAACCTAAGAGTCAAAGCAGATGTGAAAAAACCAGATCTGATTTAATCAATGTTCAATGCTACTGTTGTTGAAGAGAAGCCGTGTAGGTAAGGGAGTGTTGAAATGAGGTACAATGGATGCATTTACAGATAAGTTATGCAATGAACAAAAGAAACCCCAATTCCGATTGTGTTGCCCTGCATGGAAACTCCAATATCCAGTGGGATAAGGCTGTGGAGCTGGAGAGATGCTGTCACAGTTCCTGTCTCCTCTATCAACCCATGTATTTTCACAGATACTATGGGAAAACTATTGCCAAGTTTGGATGAAATTTGGACACAGTTTTGGAGGTCACACAGACTGTTTCCACAGAAGCTAAATCCTAACAAGAACTAATTAAAGTGAGCCCAGTACACTTGCAGGTACTGCTGTGTATGTGCGCTAATTAATTTTTGCTATTTATAATTATTCAGGTGCAGGTACAACTGTGTCTGGATTTAATGTAATCAGTAGGCAAACCTGGGTGGAAATCAGAAACTCTTGTTTTGTGCCTTCAGAAGTTGATTGTGAGCGCATCCATCTGTGCAAAAGAAATACGATTCCCTCCTGCAGACAGCAGATAAATATCATGTCAGGTCTCCTCTGCTGCAGAATCCCTGGCTGATCCTGTTATCTTCCTTTCATTGTTATTCTCACTGGCAGCAGGAGCCCCTCAGCAGTCCTTACTTTGGGCCCTAAGTGGGAGGTGGTGTGTGAGGCACTCAGCCACAGCACCCCCAGGCATATCCTCATCTCTGTTTCACCAGGAACCAGCACTGGGAACCTGAACACAACACTTCATTTGTGGTCTGCTGGCTTCTTCTCCACATTTTTTGTTTCTCTTGTCTATTCAGCCTGTAATCTTTTCAAAGGCTGGGGCTGTCTCTGACTGTCTAGACACACAGGACCTATTACAATGGGACATTGATTTCTGATGGGGTCTCCATCTGCTTACTCTATTGCAAATGATTGCTGCTAACTTTAAAAGAGCTACATTTCAGCATCAGGGTTTCAGCAATAATAAGAATGTTTGGACTTTATTGCAAATATAAATAATTCCCTGAACTAATGAGCAGAAAAATAATCTGTTTCAAAATCAGAGAAGTTTGTAGGTTAAAGGTGGATTATGTGGCTTTCATGCTTGGATAATGATGTATGCTCTTACTTTCTTTCTCTGCTATCTGCTGAAGCCAACTGAAATGTCTGACAAGTTGCTTAGTTTTTTCTGTGCAATATCTGTAATATATACTGTTATTTCTTATCACCTTTTTGTTGTTCTTATCACTACAGCCTCTGAATGTCTCAAAACAGCTCAAGAATTTACTCATGGTACATAAATGTTATTGTACCCATTTTACAACATGAAATAGCAAGCCATGAAGTGATGCATGGACATGTAAAAAATTATCTTCTAGGAAGAGAAATCCAGAGGCCCTGTCTAATGCTTTAATCGTGAGTCTAGCCTTTCTACAGTACAGGATTTTATTGCAAAGTCTCAGGGAAATCTCTCCTTGACACATGAAGAATAAAAACTGTGATTCCTGCCAAGGTTTGGTTTTTTTTTGAGCTGATAAAACCATGGCCATGTCAAAACAGTTCTCAGAATTGCACCTTTTGTCTGATTTTCACATCCTTTGCCTCTGCTTATGTAGACAACAAGAAGATCCTTTTCAGTTGCAGCTTCCTTTAGAAATATTCCTTTCTCCCCCACTGGTGTGACCACCTAGTAGGGCAAAGGAGAGGCACAGGACAGTGAGAATGTTTGGCACAGGGTGGATTAGCAGCAAGAGATAGCCCACTGTCTCATTACAGGGTAACAGCTGCAATACCGTCACAGAGAAGACAGAAATAATGTGTTTGTGGCCGATTGTTCAGCCTTGGCAAGTGACCCTGGAGATTCAGTGTTAGCAGCCATTGATACCAAGAGCAACGGTCTCTTCCTGCTTTTGTAAGAGCACACTTTGCATTACCCAGGGTGCCCTGCAATTTTGCTTTTGAAACATGCCCAACTCACCAGTCATCCCAACCTAGAGTGGGAAAAAAAAAAATAGAAAGAAAACCAGCCCCCCCCCCACAAAAAAAAAA
>JAWWTY010000088.1:6733408-6785796 GCA_035222235.1 Margarornis squamiger
TTCTGAAAGCAAAATAGTAGGATGTTCAGGCTTAACTTTAGGTAAAAAAACTCCCTCTTTGACCTCAAGGGAGCGTCAGCACGTACATAGCTACAACAGCCAGGGAGCTGCCACACTCTGAAGGCTGCTGTTCTTCACCTTCTTTCTAAGCGTATCACTATTGGCTAAACAATAGAGTGAGGCAGCCTGGATGGTCCTTGAACAGAGCAAGTGGCCTCATCATGCTCTGCCCATGCAAAGTACTCTCCTTCCCTGAATGAACTCGTGGCAGAGGTGTGGGCAAGTGCTCTACAGAGCTGGCTTTCACTCTGAGAGCACTTCACAGAGTCAAGTTTTGAGCCCAGATCCAGGTGTCCCAGTGCAGAGCCGGCAGCTCCCTTTTACAAAACCAAGAGAATGAACCAGCTGGACAGAAAGAGCGGAACGAGAACAAGCATCTGCCAGTGTCTTTCAGGAAGTTTCTTCACTGGAGAGGTGGTCTCCTAGCAGAATAAATCTTCCAGGAGATAATTCTCCCCACTCTTACCCTCATGCAAAGTGGGAATACCATAGTGCTGTGGGAGGCAGTGGAAATCACATGGGGAAACCCCAGCTACAGTCAACCAGAGCAGCTTAAAATTTAACTCAGTAGGAAAGAAAATTTTTTTGAGGAAGAGAGTAAGATCAAACAATAGGAAGCCTACTTGTGGTCCACTACAGCCTAAACATCACACTGTGATTTCTCATATCAAAGTGATGTCTGCTACCAAAACTCTTTCTGCTCAGGGATGAGCTTTTAAAACTCAAGTCTCAGCTGAAAATAAATGTTTTCATTCAAGCCTAAAGATTTGGTTGTTTCTAAATGAGTTTCTTTTTCTCCACTACTTTTTGCCTTATAAAGGAACAGTCAAAAAGAAAAAAAAAAAAAAGAAAAAAAAAAGGAATAAAAGATAGCTTTAAAAAATGTCACATGGCCACTAAGACTAAAATAAGTGTAAAGAACTATTTTTCACAAAGTTCCATGCCTATTAATCTCTATAATAGATAAGACACTACAAGTTTTGATATCTCTTGTCCTTTCCCTATCTTTAACCACAGAGCTTATTGGCATATGCTAAAACACACAGAAGAGCTGCAGATTCAAGAGTGATGTAGGAGGACGGGCCCAATGAATGTCAATGGCAGTTCAGAAACCAAAGCGTTCTGCAGTGTTTTTAAACCTTAATTTAAATCTGCAACCACCCGAATAAATGCTAAGTGTAAACCTTATGTAGCCCCCTACACTTCAGAAACGCAGTTGTAACAAAATGAGGAAATAACCCCTTTTTTCTCACTATGTGCTGTCTGTCTCTCTGGCAATGTGTCTATTACACAGTGCAAAAACGTGAAATATCATTGTAGAGGTGGTGATCTCAGACACATCCAATACTACAAACAGGTTTCTGAGGCCTCTCCTGGTTTCCAGCTTCCCCAGACGTGTTATAAAGCAATAAGGAAAGAGGCTACCAAAATCCTTAGAGGAGACACCCTTTTTTTTTGTACTTGTTTGCTGATAAAACTTTACTAAACCCTCCAGTGTTAATAAGCTATTAAAGACCATGTTTGTACTGTAATAATAATTAAAATATCACCAATGGGAATCTGGCCCTGTGTGAACAAATCCTTGTATGACAATTAATGTAGTAGTGAGATTTGCTTCTAGAAACAATTAAGATATAATTGGATGAGTTGATCCAGAAAGCATATGGTTTATTTATAAAGAGGAGGAGGTGGAAGAAGCAGCTACTTTCAACAAATTAAACCATGAGAATAGACTACATTGTTGCACTCTAATTAATTGAACTCTTTAACATCTACATTTAATTTAGTTTTTATCACAGGGAGAAAATTGCCTAATCATATGATTTCACAGCCTCATTTTCACCTTCACAACTCCTTATGTGGTCAGATGATGTCACCCTCAAATAGAAACCCCCCATTTGCTGCCTGCAGCTATGCTGCCACTGCCTCCTTTCTCCTTGTGGCCTTGTTTCATGGGGTCAGCTTCTCCTATCTCTGAAATAACTTAATGCAAGTTGGAGCTCATCACGTGGGGACAGGAGTATGGCTTGGCAGTACACAAGGGAGCTCGAGCTGTTGGACATAAAAGAAGCCTGGGGGACAGCCAGCTACTAGATTACACACTAAGCCTTTCTCCTCTCTGCCTGGCCAGAAGTTGTCTCCAAAAATCTGACAGGAAGAATATCCTGGGGATTAACCTGCTCTTCTGGGAGAGAACCCATTTCGTGTCCTTTGCTATGCTACAGGCATCCCTACTGACCAAAGGCTGGATTCACTGATTGCCTTGTCTGTGGACTCTAAAGTAAGGTGATCTTGAAATCCCAAGTTAGATTAATATCTAGGTCCATTATGTGATTTTCTTGTTTATTAAATATTAAATATAATATTCCTATTTATTAAATAGAATGCAAAGCATTTTCCTCTTCCCAGAAGTTTCCAGGATAAAAAAAAAAAAAAAAAAAAAAAATCAAAAGAAAGGTCATCATGTGCGCAAATTCTACTATAAAACCACAAGAATACAGGTAAGGTGTCCAAGGTGCCTTAGATAATTTGTTTCAGGATTTAGTACAGTATATCCTGGAAGAAGGGGGAGGAGATCCTGTGAAAACACCTGCAGTTCCAGGGCTGGGAGGTCACTGATGTCGTGAAGAGGCAGTACTAAAACATGGCTGGGGAGTGAAAAGTGCTGGTCTTAAAAACCTCCCAGACTTCCTCTCACCTGTGCTTGGACCTCTTCAGCTTAACAACAGTCTTTGCTTCTGGATTTGGTGGTTATCCAAAACAGGACAAGACCATTAATACTCTAAAAGCATTTTTTCTCTTGGAAGAGAACCAGCACCCCAAATCCCACAGTGAATAAGGGTCTGAAAGTTAAATGTAGCATCCTCTGAGAAGAGCAAGATGAGCTCACAACACCTGGAAAAATCTTTATGTCCATGATGGGCAGAAAATGCCCAGATTCAAAGAAATTCCCTCCTCTTTGATATCCTCTCCACAGCAGGAAAATAAACCAGGGTTGGGTACACACCAGTGCCGTGGATCTGAGACAGTGCATCAGGCTGGAAACCACTGGAAGGTGCAAGCTACACTCAGCCTATGCTGATTTTGGCTGACTGGTGTCTCCTGGTCCCTGGCTGGGTGTCAGGAGAGCAGCCAGCAGTGCAAATAGGAGTGTGTTTTGCTGTTGGGCAGGTCGGCTACTGCCTGCTGGATCTAAGGTAACTTCCCCCATTGGAAGTAACACTTACTATCTCAGTCCTTAGAACAGACTAAACAAAACTTTGGATTATTGCAAACGAAAGGTTAGACAGAGTCAGTTTGTGATTTGTCCTTCAAGTTATCTTTAAGCGCTTCTTCCAGCTGCTCTGGGTCCTGCATGAGGAGTTTATGCAGATTTAGCCATGCTGGCACCAAGCATTTTTCCCAAGTAGCAACACCACTTACAACTGCAGAGCTGTTTTCCACACTGGATTGTTTTAAAGGACAGAAATCTTGCCTTCCATGTGCTGTCCAAGGGAGGCTATTTACAACCCCAGAGCAAACAAATTCCAGCGTAGACCAAAAATCTGGCTCTTGAAACACACCTGAGTGCATGCAAAACAAACTTAATTGAGTCTGTATCCAATTGGAAATCAGGGCTTAACTGCTACTGCATAAGGAAAAAGAATTCTATAATGAAATATATACTTTGGAGCTGAATCAGCCATGCAACTTCAGATTGGCAGGGTAAGCTATATTTACAACTTGGTGCATTTTGTTAAAAAGGTGAGATAAAAAACGTAGGTCCCACAACTGAAGAGTTCTGAACTTGAGTAAACTATCTCAAGCCCTGAAAAAGTTGGAGGTTTCTTATATAACAAAGCAGCAGCTAAAAGAATCAGTAATAAATAGGTGTCTAAGCCCATATCTTTGGCTGGTAGAACATGCAGACACTTCCATTATCACCTTTTTTCTTTTTATATGAGCCCTTCCACCTCTGGCTGTTGCAGTAAGAATGGATTCAAGAATCAAAGGAATTCATAGGAGCAGTGGGGAACACAGAGCCCTCTATAATGCATATGAAATACCTGTGGTAACAGATAGTCTTGGGCAGTCTGTGTAATTAATGGTGAATGTTATAGGAGGTTTTGGATCCCTGTCAAGCAGTAAAATAAAGTGAAGGAATAATACTACTAAAGTTCTGTCCCTTTTCGATGCCGAGTGAGTCACTGTACTCTGGCAGTCTGTGAAAGTCACATTCCTGGTTATATTGCTTGGTGAAGAAGAGATTCCTGATGTCTTTAGCAAGTCTGGTGAGACCCAAAGCCAGCGTGAAACCTCAGCTATAAACCAGGTCTGGGTATAAACCCTGCCCCCTTCCCTTACACGTACCCCTGATGTGATGCACGTCTGAAATTGCATTTTCCTGCATGAGGCAAAACTGAGACCTCTTTGTGTGCTTGCTTTTAGGGAGACATTTTTCCTGTGAAACAGAGATTACTTTGGCATATTAAAAAGTCAATTTGCAACCATATTCGGATAAAGGGTGTTCACCATTTTTTATTCAATGTTTTTATTGATTTGAGGGACTAGAAAGTAGGTTCATTAGTTTGCAGATGGTAAGTGAGAGGGCATGTGAGCTTTGCAAAACAGGCTGAGAATTCAATTTAATCTTGACAAAATGGGAAATTAACCTGAGAAATGGATTAGAAAAGTAATTTGTCTTAAAAAAAAAAATAAAGACAATCAGACAGGAATAATCAGTTGTACAAATACAGTTTAAAAATACGGGGGGGGGGGGGAGGGGGTTATAGCTAATCATGAGTTAAATGTAAGCCAAGAGTGACATAAACAATGTATGTCTGGATGCAGTAATACAGATGTTATGTCTAATACACCTGAAATCATCCCTCTGCTTCACACTGGTAAGAGTTTACATGCATTTGCCTATTTCGTCATTTTTGCGCATCAAATTTCAGGAAAAAAATGGGAGTAAACTGCAGTAAATGCAGAGGGGAGCGACAGTGTGAAATCCTGACCTGCAAAGACAGGCTGAAAGCATGGGTGGAGGTATTAGGGTTGTCCCCAGCTGCGCACTAGGCTACTCTGAGGAAGAAGGGAATAAATTGCTTTCCATTTCCATTGCAGATGGGACACAAAATTACCGCTGTCAGTTGCAGGAAAAGGTCGTAAGCTCCGACTTCGGGGAAAGAAACATTCAGGCAGCAGAAATAGCTGAGCCCTGGGGCATGTGCATCACACCTCCACCTCTGGAGAGATCGAAGAAGAGATTAGACAAACATCCCTCCTGGATAACTCCGGCAAGGGTGAACCACCCCTGGGGCACAGCGATGGAGTAGATATCTCTTTCAGGTCTATGTTCTCTGGTTACCAGTTTACAAATTGACGCTTTAAATAAAAGTACCTTCGTCAGAGGATTATTTTATACTTCGCTGTGTGAATGAGTTAGTGGTGCTCGAATGAACACCCTCCGTTTCTCTCAGGCTGGTTTGTGGATTTGGCACTGCAGGTGGCCTGAGAGCAGGGTTTTCCAGCCATCTGATCACTGTGAGCATGCCCCTTGTTTGCAGAGTGACACAGCTGAGGGTGGTGGCCTCAGATAATGAGAGATGCTCACCATAAGTAAGGTGGAGGTATCCCGAAGTCTCCGGGATCCATCACATGGTGACATTAATTCTGTTTAATGAGTTGCTCAGTGTCAGCTTGATCCACAGTAGAACTGAAAGTGAGGGGAGAGATCTGCTGTGAGGTTGCTGAGCTGGCCAGTCTCAGCTGCAACAAGACAAGCATTCCCAGTCCTGAGACACCACGCCTCATCTGGTACCAGGCATCTCATCTGGTACCAGTCATCTCCTCAAACCATAGCTAGTCACATACTCTCCAACTCTTATTTACTCATGAAGAGCTTGGAAACCTCAGGGAAAACACATTTGGAAAGATCACACTCCTCTCAGCCCTTCGGTGATAGAGGTTTACCTGGAGGCAGAACTCCAAATTCTGCTTGTGTTTGGTAGATGTTAATGTATGACTAATGATCCTTTATTCCTCTCCCTAAATATCATCATATAATTCAACTCCTACTCCCAGCTCTTGTGAATTTAGTAACTGGGAGTGCCCAACTAGGAAATGATGGGCTTGCTTGCCAATTGCGGGGAAATCAGTGTGAAATCAAGAGTTTGAAGCCCTGTGGATTGTGTTCCTGAAATGGATCATTTCCTCTGTGCTGAGCGTTCAGATGCAAGATCACAAAAGCCAATTTAGATAAGAGGGAACTTTGCAGCAGGGCCCTGTGATAAAAGGATCCAGAAACCAGTGCTGAGGGGACAAGAGTAGAGTCAGAAGAAGGAGGGGGTAGGTGGAATTTCCTGTTTTACACACACACACAAAACAGAACAGCAGCTAGAAACCTACAAACTTATGGCTTACCTCAAAGCTGATAACCACTTTTACTACTCCTTAAGGAATAGGAGGGAGGCATGTACACATCCTATGAAAGGACAGCAAACCATCACCCTATCCAAAGGCATTGCTCCTAATGGAATGACACCCATCCACACCTGTAGTTGTGGTTTTTTTAAGGACTTTATCGGACTTGTGCCAATTGTTGGATGGGAAATCTTCTGTTCCATCCATCAGTCTGAGTGGATAAGGGCCCACATCCTTAGCTGCTGTCCAAAACCATGATTGTCTATACAGATATGCTTCCCCAAAACAAAGCCTAGCTGCCTGCCAGGAAAGTTCCTTCCCTCTAATTTTGGACTAGAGATAGGAGAAACATTCCCAACAATGTTGCTGTAGCACTTGGATCAAAAGGAATGCTACCAGAGAAAGGACAATGAGGAATTAAACAGGGTTTTTTTTCTGTAGCATTTCTTAGTTCTCCATATCCCTTTGTCTCATGGCCTGAAAAATTGTAGTTAGAATATGTTTTGTCTTGGTTTACTTTAATTTCTTTAAGAAAAATATAGGCAGGGGAAAACCCTCCAAATCACTAGCACAGAAAGCACAGCAAACTTTCCTCTTTAGGATTTTCTTCAGAAAAAAAGGTTCATAGGAAATCGCCTTTTTCAGTTCAGAAAAGCATGCAGCAAGTCCTTCTTTCCCTTCAAATACAGCATTTCTCTTGGTCAGTTGTCACACTCAAAGCAGCTATCAAGAAAAACCCCAAAAGTGTTATTTTCCCTTAGGAGTTCCAAAGCTTTGAAGTTCCTCTTAGACCACATGTGATACGATCACTATTACTTCATTTCTCTGGCAATAGCACCTAGCAACCCCAACCATTCTGGCAGATGTTATGCAAACATATAGGTCCATTTACACTGTTCTGCATGTCAGCCTCTAAGCTCTCTGAGCTCTTCCTTTATTGTTGGGACTTATTTGCATAGCTGGTGAGTGTTACTATGCTACCTGCCTCTCAGACACCCTTGTCTCAGCCAGATCCCTCAGAGAGCTTCTCTGAGTATCAGCAAGCCAAGACTTGGTTGAATCACTCTCTTCAAACTGTCACATTCCCTGAGAGTTTTTTTCCCCCCTTTTTTTTTTTTCTTGCCTCTGGGCTGCCCTTTTTCAAAATTGGAGGCACCAATGCAGATAGATCAGAAGAGCTCAGTTCTTTCTAAGCACTTGCCCGTCAGTATGTCGTTTATATTCCCCTCACTTTTAGAAACCCTTCTCAGGGCTTTGTTTGCTTTTCAACTGCTGCCAAACATTGTCCAGATGGTCTTAATGTCACATCACTGTAGGTCTTTTATTTTCTAGTCTGTGCTCTGTTTTGTCCTTCCTTCTAAGCCAATGTCTCCAAGACTATTTTTGGCCCCTTACTTCACTTCCCCTCCCTTCTGTCCATCAAGCTGGGTGAGTCACAGTCATCTGTCCAGGAAACCTCATCTATTACCCCAATTGTTCTGGACTGAAAGGAGGAGAAGAACAGACATCTCCAGATGACATTGTTTGCACTACCCCAAAGTAGCTCACCAAGGGTTTAGGTACTTAATACCAACTGGTTACTCCACACAGACACAGGAGGCTGCCCTAGCAGCACTGACTGCACCTTCAGGAATGTGCTTTGGAGAGGGAGCAGCTTGCCAGGACCCTGCAGTTATCACATGGTCCTGTATTTTTTAACAATACCAGGAGGTCCAATTCTCACCTATACATGCGTGCAGAAGGAATCCACACATGCCAACAGAAATGTCCAAGCACAAACATTCAGCTGACATTGCTCCTTCATGCACAGTAGCTAAAGAAAGATGCACAGTCTTTGGATCTCAAATCCAGAACAAATGGACACTTTTCTTTAGCATTTTCCTTACCAGCCTGATCATTAGAAACCTTCATTTCCCTCCTTTTTAGTTTTTCTCACATATTACAAGGAAGTATCTACTTTAAGTATAAATCCATCATAAGGATCCCTTTTCCATTCCTTCAGTCCCATTCTGAGGGAAGAAAGTTCTTCTGACTTCTATCACTTCTCTCCACATTATGAGGACATTTTTCCAAGCCTACTGTTTTTGTCATTGTCCTTAGTTTGGATGCTCTCCTGCCTGCTCAGTTTTAAAATCAAATCTTACCTAAATATCACAAGCCTCCAGAACAGGCAGCTCATTCTTTGTAATGCAATCATCAATATCAGCAAACATGAAGGCAGAGAAATTATTTAAGCCTCAAAGAACAGCTGCCCCTACCCTCCAGAGGCAGAGGAGTAGAGAGGAGTCTTGTAGGATTTGGAAACAAGGCTGTGCATGGAGGCAACCTAAACCTGTAGATAGACCCACTTACAACCCTTAGTTTAACACCTCTGATTCATGACAAGAGTAGAAAATAGTCCTGACCAAAAAGAAAAAAAAATAAATAAGTCTGTGTTTTAACTCTCTGTTGAGGAAGGACAAGGTCAGGTAGATCTCTCACCAGTTTGCTATCAGGCTCCAAATAACTTGTGCCACACTCCACCCACAGCCTCTATTAACAGAAATGCCAGCTACAATGACTAGTACTCATCATTTGAAGTTGCTCCTACTCCATAAATCCATTTATTGAGACAAAATAGAGCACAAGGATGCTGCAGCTCTTCATTCAATGCAATCAATACAATGTGAAACATACTCAGCACCTCATTGATGCCTTGTTGTATTTCAGTGAGGTGAACTGATGTGTCTTAGTGGAAGTCTAATGTTCTGCAACTCTAAGCACTTGGAAGTCAGGTCCCATTTATGTAACTGGACAGTTTCTAGGAGGTGAACTTGGTGTTTTGCTCTGACATCCAGTTCCAGGATTATGAAACCAGCTCAGAAGCACTGCAGAACTTTCAATGCTTACCAGCATAAAACATGCAGCAAGTGCTGCAGCCAGCAAGTTAACAAGGGAGCGAGGTGCTGAGGGTCATAAGGTCTGCATGCAGATTCATCTTGCTAGGGAAGGTTTTCCCTTCCAATAAATGAAACAAACAAACAAACAAACAAATAAATAAATAAATTTTAAAAAGGAGAAGAAATCTAGTTCACAGAAACGCCAGGCTGACCTGATTTTTCTGAAAGTACCCAATCCCCCAAAATCTAAAGCATCTACAATCATTCAGGACATCTGTGAAATCAGGGCAAATCCTGGGCTTTTCTTATTTTCAAGAGTAATATAATACAGCAAATACAAAACAAAAGATCCCTCCCAGCCTGCCTAGTAACCTCCTGAGAGCCATCCCATACATCCTAAGACAATGGTGTCAGTTGGGTGATGGGATCAAATAGCATTGTAGTTATAACCAATGCAATCCAGAGAACAATGATTTCAAACTCACCCAGCTGGGAAGTGGAGGGTATGGTGATCCTCCTTTTCTTTTTTTTTCTTTTTTTTTTTTTTTTTTTTGTGACCGTAGGAATATTTTTCATGCTGAGAACATGAGAATGAAACTCTCAAAGGTCACCTTGCCTGCCCACCAACATGAAGATCTGGGTGGGATGTAACAGCTCCAATGACAGAGATGGCCATAGGAGCCATTCAAGACCATATTTAAAGCAGATACCTATTTTACAAGATTTTGATTAAAGGAAATGCAAAAATATGATGGGGTGTTTTAAAAAATCTTTCCAATTCCACTCTCATTTCTCACCAGACTGTGAGTTGTGGGGGGTTACAGTGTTATAGGCTTGAGACTGCAGAAAGCAAAATCCTCAGGCACAAAAATTGGCTTTGGACTTTTCACTCCCTCTGTCTACAACACAGATTTCAATTCTAGAAAGCAGAGTCGGTGATCCCAACAACTTTGGTAACATCCTTAAACACTGGGAATTTTACAGCGTTCTACTGTTTCAGGATTCCTGGATCCAACCATCCTGAATTCTGTGCCAAGGCTGCAAGTTAGCTTCTCCTGCAGCAAGAATCAATACCAGTGCAGAGATGTTCAACAGAAGAAAGGCACATATAGATGGGAAAGTACACAGAGCCGACAGAGCTATTGGTCAACAGAGGTCAGCCAGTGATCTCTGCACTACAGTGGTAAATGGTATGCAGTCTTATGTGCATGGGTGAGCAGAAAAATCTGATTTTTGAGGTGTTATCTTCACTGAACAGGCAAAGTCAGAGCATGGCCTGGATAGAGAATCCCAAATCAAAAATGCTTATAAACAGTTCCCTCCCCACACCCCATTATTACTGCTGTTATTGTAATTATTATTGTTGTTGTTATTATTTCACCAGTTCTAATGGCTACATTTATTCTCCATCTGTCAGACAGCTGCTGCAGAGCAGGGATCCTCTGTGTATATACAGCTACTTTAGTGACCCGAGTAATTACAGAAGTACTTCATAGCTTTTTTCCTCCCTAGACACCATGGAGATGACATCCCTGAGACAGCAGGATACGGGTTTGGTCTGCGACTGTGGATCATCACTAAATTGTTTCCTGAGCTCCTGTCGCCACCCTGTAAAGATTAATTTGAGCGGAATGGAAAGCAGAGTTTTCCTCTCAGACCTTTCACTTCTGCTGCTTTCAAAGGAGGATGAGCACATCCCACGTGGTCTCGGCACTTGAGGCAGAGCACAGGAGCCTGGCAGGTGAGAAATGAGGGCCATGTCACAGTGTGTTGAGGCACAGTGAATCGGGAGGTCACCGGCAAACTGAGCGGGCACATCGCACTTCTCCAGGCACTTCTGGCAGCGGGGACACACTTCAGCAGGGCAAGGCTGAGCCTTGGTCAGGGACATATCCTGGTCAAGAGGTACAAATTTCTGGTTGTCACACCATCTAGGGAGGAGAACATGCTGCAAGTGCTACCATTGTCGCGCCATGTGCTGAATCCTTCATGCCGAGGAGCTCTCAACCTCGGGAGGCAGCACTCAAGACACAGACAAACCCACAGTACTCACTCCACTCCACACACAGACACTCAGCGCAGCTCCGTGAGGACACTCAGCTTAGCAGAAATCTCAGCAGGTAGTTTGTGCTTTTGAAATGGTGCATGCAGTGAGCTCCTGGAAAATTCTCAGTCTTTTGCTTCTCCTGATTCTTGGAGTAACAACTCTCAGACCTTTGCAGATTTCTGAGCCACAACTCACACCACTGCAGCCACGGTTAGAAACATTAAAGAGCTAGATTTAGCTGCCTGTTTGTAGAGGAACACCTGAGCACCTTCCAAAATGCTCCAGGCTGGCTCATTTTGTCACTGGAATCAAAGGATGGAATTTCAAAGAACCTGATCATGCAAATCTGCAACTCTGCATACCCCACAGGGTAGCAAAGAGCAGTGTGTACCTCTGGCCAGATCCTTGGGGGCACAAAGGGAAGTAAACCCATCAGTCAGTGGAGAGGTGCTGATTTATTCCAGAGGAAGAGCTGATGCCTTAGGGAAAACTTCACAAATGTGTTAGTCACACATTCCAGTCGTCCAGGAAATTTCTCCTGCAGAGACACTGCAAGATGCATGTGTGTGCATGTGTGAAGCTAGCAAAATCTTTTCCTGCAATTGGAAGGGAATAGCTTTATCCAGGCTCTTTAAGGCCTGTGAGACAGCTATTCAAACACTAGGTCTTTCCTATCTTCTAGTTCCATGCTCTGGTGTCCCCATCTTTCCATGTTTATGGCCCCCACTAAGCCTGTCCTTGCAGGGTCCTCCCCTTTCCCATTTCTCCAAGCCCAATGCGTCTTCTTAACATTCCTGCACCATCTACATGCCACATCTCTGTCATGCAGCACTCATCCTTGCAATGCCTCAGAACATGATATGGAACAAAAACTTAGTGCCACAGCTGCTCTCATCACTGATCAGCATCTTCACTGTCACTGCCATAGGCTGGGAAACACTCAGGAGGTGTCCTTCCATTGCATTGTTTTTTCTCTCTTTTCAAAATCTTCTAAATAAATACTTTGGGGTTTTTATTGTTTTTATTTGGTCTTCCCAGAGATAATTTGGCAGACGTCATAATCTTCTTTTTCTGCACTTTTTCTATTTAATGCCTGGGTTGTCCCTCTGGCAGGGCACAGGCAGAGGAAAAGACTCCAATTTTCAGGCAGGAGCTGGTGGTAGGAGACCACAGGGAAGGAAGACAACTACTGTGGGATTCTTGCAAGTCTAAAGGGATGCTCCAGCTCCCTGGCACATGGGTGTTTTTCATCAGAACAGTGCGAAGTGCATGCCCTTCTTTAGGATCCAGTTAGTGCAACTCCCTGGTATGCCTCCTGGGCTTCAGAAGGTGAGAAACCGAGCCTGGTGAGGTCATGGAAAAACACCAGGGAAGTGTTGCCTGACATGATCTGCCTTTCCTCAGCCTGTGCTGTTTCTGTAATCCTGACCTCATCCTTTTCTCCGGTGTCCAGCCTGGATCCAGAGATGGTAACTGAAGCTTGTCATCTCAGTTGCCTGCCCCTTTACCAAGCTTCAGAGGAGCTGTCATGATGAAGGCACTGACTCCTTGCCTCCCTGCTGCTGTGGCTGAGATGCCAACAACCTCTAAAGCCCCCTTTTCCCTGCACTTCTGCTCCAGGTCCACAGGGATGAGATAACAGGGCTTTAATCCCTCCTGTTCACTGTGCTCCCACCAGGCACCCCTGCCCTCTGCAGTGGCTTTAATAGAAACTGGAGAACATGGATTCCTGCTTCAGAGTGTCTGTTTAATTAAGTGTCCAGATGTTAAAAGGTATCGAGTGTCCTCTGTGCTGACACAGGTGGATTTGTTGGACCCAGTGAAACAGGAATGTGTGAAACCAAACAGGGCTGTTTGGGGCAGGCAGGAGTGTCCCCACAGAGCAAGGACTGTGAGAGACCTCCCCAGAAGATCAGGAGGCTTGCACCTGCACAGAGAGGCACAGAATTTCAGGTCACATTTGTCACAGGCACAAGGTAAAAGGTGATTTAACCCTGCCACCCTCCACAGCGCTCCCCACCGAGGGGCCCAGAGACCCATAACAGGCAGTGCAAAGGAGGAACTGGAGTCCTCAGGCACCAAATCCCAGGGAAGGAGCAGCACCAGCTCTGTGGCAGGTCTGAGCAGCTAGCTCCCCCCAAGCCAAGGTCCCTTCTCAGCCCCCACGGATGGTGACAGGTGGGAAGCAAGTGCCACACATCCACATAAAGAATCCTTGGGACCACTCTTATTCCTATCCCTTCAGCTTCAGCTCCTCACACACACTGGCAAACAGCTGGAGCCAGGGTAATGATCCTTCCTAAAGAGAAGGAAGGGATCTGTGTTTCAGTCAAAATTAAAATCCTCTTCAAATTGAACTTTTACCAGAGTATTGCTTCTGAGCAAAGGCCATCCCTGTCAGGACTTAAAACAAGTGAAACCTTTCACTGTTTTGGTTTGCAAGGAGATTCCAGCCAGAGAAATGCTCTTGCATGGCAGGTTTTCACTGAATCTGCACCTCCCCGCAGAAAACCTTGCCTTTGGAAAGTTTCCAACCATCACTGCTTTGGAAACAATGCTTAGGGCAAATCATGCTGCTGCATCAACACTGAATCATACCTCAGATGGAGATGGAAGCCTAGAGGGTTTCCAGAGCAAGTTTTTTCACCACACCCTTCATGCAAAATCCTTTTTCCATTTCCAGTTCTTCCTAGGGCAATGGGCTTTGTTATAAGTGTTTATGCTGTTGCTCTCTGCCAAACTGACATTATCACTCTCACCACCACAGGAGCTTCGAGGTGATGCTAGTTGCTCACAAGCGACAATTTTAGAAGCACTATAAGCAAGCAGAATGCGTGGTTACATTTAACTATAACTCTGCTTCAACAAACAAGCTTCGTGAAAAAGTCAGAATATCAGACACTTCCAAGTTTCCTAAAAGCATGTTGCTTTAAGCACATTTTTTGTTGCTCTTTGGTCTTTCAGATTTCATTCCACATTCACTGTTGCACCAGAAGGTAGGTAGGGAAAAGTAAGTAAAGAATCACCTAAAATACCAGCCCATGTTGTGAACTAGGTTTACACAGAATATTTGATGGTTCCCTTTGCCCACCTTGAACCTCCCTAAGGCATTCACTTCCACCATATCCCTGCTCTGTAGGAGTAGGATGGTATTGTCACAACTGACTTTAACAGGAATCATGGTGTGGTGTAGGAAACTGAACAGGATTCATCAGAACCTTACCCCCAAGCCTGACCTTTAAGACTACTTTTCCTCTTTCTGCTGCATGTGGCAAGTCTTGATATATCATCATCAGGGGGAAACCGTAACCACACTGGAAGAGGAAAATAACTGGGAGACATGTGAGTAACTGAGACAATGCAAAACTGCCAAAACTATGGCAGCTGCTGAGGGCAACACTACAGGTTGACATTATGTGCATCCAGGTGAATTATCATTTTGATATGCGTTCTCCTGTGGGCACGAGACCCAGCACAAACATACAAGGAATTTTTTTATTATTATCACTTTGTGGAGGAAGTATTGAAAGCTCCATTTCACCAGGTACTGTTTCTGGAAGAAGAAAACCGGAGGAGTTCTTCCCAAACACCCTGAAGTGGGTTAAATGAAGGTATTTCTTCAAAAATGCTAAATCTACCATAATAATACAGGGAATTACACAACCTCTTAGCCTGCCAGAGCATATTTTAAATCAGCTTCTCCGAACTTTTCTAAAAGCTTTCAACAATGATAACAGGAGCCTAAAACACTGTAAACAGAGTGTCTTTTCCATGACAAGCAACTTAAGAACAAAGAAA
Source organism: Margarornis squamiger (assembly GCA_035222235.1). Lineage (NCBI taxonomy): Eukaryota > Metazoa > Chordata > Aves > Passeriformes > Furnariidae > Margarornis > Margarornis squamiger. The sequence goes on from JAWWTY010000088.1 coordinate 6,748,598, forward strand.
AGTGAAAAAAAAGAGACAGAATCTGGAAAAGCGGTGGAACACCAGTTGTCTCTGTTGGGACAACTCCTCATGCGTGGTCAGAGTCCCTCAAGGCATCAGCAAAATTCTTCTGCCTCAAGCCTTGAACTTTGCCAGACAGGTCCCTGGCTGGTTTCAGCTCCTGCTGTTCCATTGGGTCTTCATCACCCTGTAGGAGAAAGCACTTTCCCTGCTCTTTGTGCTGAGTGACTTCCTGCAGCTTCGTAAGAGCTGGAGCAGCGTAGCCCCGAGCCCCTGCTGAAACACACAGTGCTGCCTGAGGGACTGAGTTTCCTCAGGCTTGTTAAAATCAATGTCTCAATAGCCTCCAGGCTGCCTGGAAAGTTTTGGACAAGCCTCATCAGCGAGATAGGATGAAATATACCATCTTGTGGTGGAAATATTAATTAGTTACTGTTTCTGAAATGTATTAGATGTTATGGTATCTCTGTCTTTTCTTATCTGCAATATGGGCTTTCTGGCCCCTCTCTCTACCCCAACCAATATTTTACATAAACCTGGAGAGCAAAGCCTGCACTGACATATTACAGGATGAGCCAAGTGACTATCATTCAAATATTTATTTCATGAGAAGTTAGAACATTTTGCACTTTCCTCCAGAACTCTTTCAAAATCAGCTCATTTCTTCTTGCTGGAAGAGAGCCCATTGTTCATTTGACACTAAAGATAGGGCTTTGCTGCTTTCTTTTAAGTCAGCATTTGGAGGGTGGACAGCAAAGAGGGAGTTAAGCTTTATTATGCTGCCTTGTCAAAGGATACAACATTATGCAAAAGGAATGAAGTGGAACAAAAAATTGCTTTATTTTCCACTCACTCTCTCTCACTGGCATACAGATTTCAAATTATATTCTTCCTTTGCTTTGTCTGGTAGATTGGATTTCAGATGGCTGTGTCAATTAAATGGCAAGCACTTTGTGCACCTTGCTGCATCAGTTGTTAGGGAGCAGCCAGCAGTTTCCTGTTGCCCTCAAAAATTCTAAATCAGTGGGGCAGAAGGGTGGTGCTGTTTGTCTGGTTTAAAGCCTCTCTTAAATATGCTTTTGCACACTTCAGTGTTGGAGCCTGTAGTCTGGAGCTGACAATACTGCCTCAGAGTGAAGTCAGGCAGAGTGTTACACCCACAGAAGGACAAGAAGAGCACAGAGGGACCAAGTAATCTCTGCCTGAGGTTACACCGAGACTACACACAGGAGCAGGGACTCAGGCTTACAGCTCCCCTGTCTTTAAACTGGAGGCAAACAGGGAGGGACTGTGTGTTCTACCAGGAGAAAGGAGGACAGGTGGTTTGTTTCTTTCTGTGCCTTTGTAGGATAAACTAGAAAACACTGAGTGATGCCCCTCCTGATTTGTTTTCCTAAAGATGTGTCCCTACCTCCCAGCTGGTTGACTTGCTGCAGCATCTTGTGCAGTGAGGGGTCTGAAACACAAGTGTGATGAGGAGCAGATGAGGGAGCTGGGGGTGGCTCAGTCTGGAGAAAAGGAGGCTCAGGGGGCACCTTCTTACACTCTGCAACTCCCTTGGGAGTGGGAGTCAGGCTCTGCTCCCAGGGAACAAGTGACAGGACAAGAAGAAAGGCCTCAAATTGCACCAGGGGAGGTTTAGGATGGATATTAGGAAAAAATTCTTCACCAAATGTGTTGTCAGTCACTGGAAGAGGCTGCCCAGTGAAGGAACAGAGCCAGCATCCCTGGAGGGATTTAAAAGATATGTGGATGTAGCATTTGGGGACACGGGATCAGTTTAGTGGTGGACTTGGCAGTGCTGGGTTAATGGTTGGACTTGATGATCCCAAAGGGCTTTTTGAACATAAACAATTGTATGATAGCTGACAAAGTGTTTCTTTGTGTCTGTTTATCATCCTTGAAAGTGGAATCCCTCATGGGTAGCATGGTGCTCAGTGAGGAACCTGTGGCAGACTCCCAGTGAAATCCAGAACTGAACATGATTAGCTTCCCTGTACCTCTGAGGAATAGTACCAGGAAATTGCCAACACTGTAAATTGTCTCAAGTATGCACTTACTGAAGCCTTTAAGGAGAAATTACTATATGTTAACTGAACACCCATCAACTGTAAAAACAGCAGTTATGTGGGTTTAATAGGTATATAAAGGAGAAAATCTCACCACCCTACAATTAGTTCTAAATCACATAAAAAGTGTAACTTGTACACTTATTGCTTATTAATACATAAAACATGTACAGCATGTTAAAACATTTAATTAGCACTTACATAACAGGCTAAAAGTTAAGTATCAAATTATCACTAAAATACTGTTGAGCTCTTCATTAAACATGTGAAACAACCCCCCAACATGCAGTACTTGGATTGTTCTAGCAATTAGGTGATTTCAGCTACTGTTCAGTGAGTTTAGATCAGCTGAACTCCCTGCTCTGTTGGGAACAATGATATATTGCCCATTTTCACTGACTCCAGAATCAACTTTCTTACAATGCAGGACATTCCTGAGAAAGCCAGAAGACAAAGAAGGGAGAGCAGGAAGAGATGATCCTGAGCAAGGTCTTCAGATCTCATCTCCATGAAGCTGTGTTTAAAAATGCAGAAAAAAAGGTGTGGTAATGGCAATTCACAAGGTGCCAAACTTTATCAGAGGTTATAAGCACATCAGGACAGAGAGGAGGGTAAAACTGCAGAGAAGGTCCATGCAGTGGAAGAGGAGATTTGTGGTAAATGACATCAAAGGCAGAGACCAGAGGGGAGAGAAAACTGGAGATCTGGAGGCCTCCAGCATCCCCAGGAGGGAAGTGAGTGACTAGATATCAAAATGGGAGTTTGAAAAAGTAGAAAAAGGGGGTGAGGGCTGGCAGAGCAGGGAGTAGGGTCGCACCTTAGACTTGACTTGCAGTCAAGATGGAGCCTTACTAAGGATCCCAGAGGAAGGAAAATAATAGCTGACATGTGCCATTGGGAGCTTCATCCAATCACAGTCTGTTGACAGAAGGAAACCACAATGTAGAATTACCCTTTGTTTAGTCTAAGTCAGCTGCCAGTATGCACATACACCACATGAAAGGCGAAACCTGAACATGTTCCCAGAACGTCTTCCTGAAAAAGCCATCTGCTGCCCAAGCTAATCTTACCATCCTCCCCATCACAATGAGCTTTGGAAGCCTAAATTCCATTTTCCAGGCAAGATAACGTCCTCACTCCAGCAACAAGCCTGCCAAGTGCAATCAAGAGCCTGGTTTCTTCACAGGGGTCCTCAGCTATTGCGTGCAGGGTCACACAGGAAGATCAGGTACAGGAAGGGTTTGCATGCAGCCAACACATCCCATCATTCTTGTGGGCTCACGAAGGGCTGTGCACTTGCCCCACAACTTCAGAGAAAAGGGGGACTCCTAATGGTCAGCACAGAGGAAGGCAGAGCTGCCAGAAAGCTGGAGGAAGACCTGTGGTGCTTCTCTGCTTGCAGAAGGAGCTGATGGAGCTGGGACATCCAAACAGCCCCCGATTTCTGCAGGACAGGTGTGAAAGTACCTGGTCAAGGTGAAGGTTCATCGAGTGAGGACCTTCTCTTAGACCTAAATGCTGGGATATATGGTTGCTTCTCATTTGAGTGGGTAGAAAAGCTTCCCTTTGCTCAGAAGCATCTTCTAACACACTCCAAGGAAGTTTGCAGATTTGTTCCCCCTCAGAGACAGGATGTCCTCTTGCAAATTTTGCCAAAATTATTTGACAATATTTGATTACGTTTTATTCACCTAGATGGCAAATCTGAATTTATGGTCCCCCACCACATTCAAAGATATGTCATACAAAAAAAAAATATTCAAAAAAGAAACAACCTGTGTGATTTTCATGTACAAAGGTTTAACTTAGAGCAAATATTTAATGGAAAGCATTTTCCCTCTTGATGTAACTATGTCTGGGCTTTTACCAAGAGGACCGACTAAAATCTGAGCAATTTGGGGACCAAGAGATGGATAGCTCTTGTGGTAGGCTGGCCTTGACTGCCTACCAAGTGTCCACCAAGCTGGTCCATTGGTCCCACTCCTCAAGAGGACAAATACACTCCTAATCCCTGGACATTGAATCACATCTTCAATAACCATCAGCAAGAGCACCCTGATATCATCTAACCCCTCAAGTAAATAATTTGTGCCATTACCAAAAGTTTGGACAACATGATGCTGCTCAAAGGAAACAGTTTGCAGCAGGAACAGATTTCTGCTCTCTCCTGGGTCTGTCTTGGATGTCAATGGAGAAAAATGGATTTTTTTACTCTACAGCACAGTATGTCAAATTGCTAGTCCTTGTTTAGGGCATGTTATTTTTGGCCTGGTATTTGTTGCCTAGTTCTGAGGCGAGCTGGGTGTCCTTCCCTTCAAAAGGGCAGATGTTCAGTGCCTTTTCCAGGCCTGAACCAGCTTTATAGTTAGCTTAGCCTGTCAGGATCCAGTTCCAAGATGCAGACAGTTCCTTCTAGTTTTACATTCTCATTCTGGTAAAAAAGAAGGAAAAGTCTTCAGACTAAGGCCATGGACAAGGAACCCAACTTACCAGAATTTATTTTCAGGTTTTGACAGAATTTCTCAAAACAACATCCTTTCCTCTACTTCCTATCCCAGTTCTCCTTCTAGCAAATGGGGATATTAAAACCTTTTCCTGCTCCAATAGTAAGACACAGCTTGTTTGTCCCAGAGATTGTAAAATTTTTTTGGTGAGGGTTTGTGCTCTGTTCATACTACAGCAAACACTATAAAAATACTTGTTTTAATATGGTTTCTTTATGCTATTGTCATGTAAAAAAAAAAAAAAGATCACTCTTTTGTTCCACTTTTTTATACCATCCTCTAATTACTCTCTTTGAAAGAGCATTAATAAGAGGATAGTAGTATTAAATACTAATGGATTTTTGCTCAAATTGTAACTACTGTTGGTGAAAAGAAACATTAGATTTAAAATAATTGAAATACTTCATTAACTACAGAAACCTTCCTTGCACAACTGATCCTCCATGAAAAGGACCTTGAAATGGTGATAGGAGACATTTATACATAGTTTTAAGCCCTTGTCTGTCACTGGAATATAAACAGGAATTAAGGTTTAGGAATTTTGAATGCAAGTTTGTACAACTCTTCCTGCTTTGAGAAACTCAAAGTCTAAGTATTGTAAATTTAGTGAATGTTACTCACAACACAGTAAAGTTAGTGAAGAGGGAACTATCACTACCTTTAAAAGAAAGGAATTCCAGTCTGCAACTGGACACAATTTGGACTAACTAAAGCTGTGCTGGAAACCTGCTATTGCAGAAGCAAAAAAGATTCCTTTCTGCTCAGAGACAGCTAGGGACAGACTGGAAAACTTTGTGCAGAGTGAAGCAGTTCAGCAATGAAACAGCTGTAGAGACAGGTTATTTAGGAATCATCAGTTTAGATGTCCAAATTAGATATGGATCTGAGCCACAAAGTTTTGATCAGGATTCAGATATGCTGCAAATATGTTCTCAGTCTGACCTACTCTGGGACTGGGCAGTGTTCAGATCCTGATGTCTCCCAGCCTGATGCTCAGTCTGGTTCAGAGGGGATGGGTTACACCAAGCTCTGGCTCCACAGAATCAAACATCTCAGCGCTGAATAGAAGTACCTCACTTCATCTGCTGGTTCAAGGTCTGTGTGGAAAAGGAGTGTGTCAGCAAAGACAGCAAAAAAGTTAGGAAGCAAGCTTGTACCATGACTCTGTTTTTGTGTTTTTCCTTTTCCATCATTGGCTTGCAGATTGAATTAGACATATGGAAAAAATTAGTATAATGGCCACGTTTGAGATACTTCAGCTTGGTGAAAAGGCAAACCACCTTTGTGTGCATAAGAACCAACCACGAAATGGAGTTCTTGTTACTTACAGAAAGTATGACTGAAACACAGAATTAGCAAACCCTCATAAAGCAGGCACTCACCTGAGTGCTGGAGAACAGCTCACCTGTATTTCACCCTTGCTGTGTCATTTACAGCATTTGCTGCTGTTCATTTCAGGATGGAGCTCTCTGAGACTGAATCTGAATGTTTTCATTGAGAAATCCTGGAAGCTCGACTTATTCAAGGCTCCCCTTTTGCATGTAAAGCAAAATGGTCATCTCTTCCCTAAGCAGAATTACCACCTGTAAGCACAGCATATTTCCATTGCTGACTGGTGGGGGTGCATAGTCATGCTTCTACTTGAATGCAGGGTGTGTAATTCACAGTTTGTTCTCCAAGATGACACTGAGGAGAAGATCTACTTTTCTTCACAGGCCAAACCCAAAAAAGTCTGCAGCAGATGACTGACTGAAGCCCTCTGCTCCAGGTGAATGGAGACTTCCATGAAAAGGGACTCTTCCATGCCTGCAATCAAAAGGAAGTGCCAGGAGATCCTGTTGGTCACAAGCACACCTATAATACCAACACCAGTATTAAGCTCTGAACTCAGACTTCCTGCAATGGAAAGCATGACTTTCAGATGTTTTAAAAACCACTCAGATGCCAAAGGATGCCAAAAGATGCCCCTGAGACTTAAAAAATCTCACGCTGCCATCAGGAAAGTTGCAAGGCAAGGAGGCTGTCAAGGAACCAGTGCATTTGCTTACTTTTGCTAACTCCTGTATACCCAGCATAATAATTTATAAAGCCTTGTCCTTTATTCCTCTCTTCCCTCTCACTCTAAGGCTCTTTCAGGCTGCATAGTGTCCCTGGGAACAGGCCACTGACTCAGCGCCATCATCCATTTGATGTAAATTAATGGGAAAAAAAGCATCTCCTTGTCAGCTTTCCAATTAAATTACATGGAAAGAAATCTAAGTTACAGCATGAATCCCTGCAGAATGAGGTCCTAATTGCTAAACATGCACTTTAAATGGATTAAATAACAACATACATTTAATCTGATGGTAAGATGTAATTATACTTGCTGCTGTTACTTGAGTGAATTACACAAGATATGATATCTACATATGACCACACGTCCTTCCTGCTTTTGGCTAGTAGGATAGAGGTCCAGCCAGTTCCTCAGAGAAGGATCAGGCATGTTTAAATTTGATGACCTCACAGAAAGCTTTTTTCTGCGACAGAGCTTAAAAAGTACAAGTCCTGTTTGCACTTCTCATCCCCTCCAGAACATATCATACAGGCTGATGGAGGCAAGCACAAGGATAGTCATTTGTTGGCCAGTGGATCATGTCTGGTCCCAGCTGGAGCCTGGCAGTCAACTCCCTTGCTGGATGCTTCTCCCTTCTGGGCAGGGACTGTGTCCCAGCCTTGCTGTACATGAGCCTGGGCTTCCCCACCAACAACCATGATAATGATTCCTACATACAGTAGCCCAGCTCCTACCAACTCCAGCGTGTCCAGTGTTTGCCATCTGGTTACTGGGAGCAATCCTGTGAAGGAAGGTGGGAGAGGTGCTTACAGGAGCAGCTGAAGAATGGGGGAAGCAAACATCATTCTCTAACCTGTTTTCCAGGAGGAGACTCCTAAAGCATTAGCAAGAAATACTCTGCAGCTGCAGCAAAATGGCTCAAAGGTCTTACATCTTTCTGCAGGCAACACGCTTTTAGTACTGGATATTTATTTATCTACGAGAAACCAAATCCTTTCTACTCCTTTTCTCAGATCACGTGGTTTCAACAATCATATGCCTGAGGTCCTGAAGAATCCAAGCAGAGGAAAACATTTTTTTCTGGAAATAACACATCAAAGGCTTTGCTTTACAGAGCTTGCCTGCTAATTATCTGTTGGTTCTTACAGACCAAAACTACAATTCCTTTTACTGCAGCATCTCTGCTAGAAGCCTTTGGTGACTTTGGCCTAAATGATTCCACAAAGACTTGAAGCAACATTTGGCTCAGTAGCTAAATGTGGATTCCTTCAGTTGCAGAGAAAAGTTAAAATTTCAGTCCAACATTTTCAATACAAGCTAAATTAATTTGAGGCATTGCTGGTAAATCTCTCTCTCTCTTTAGACGCTACCAAGAGCACAACAGAACAGCTGCAGAGAGACACATCTCACTTAGATTTGGAAGTCATGCATGTACAGTTGGCTAGACTGTGCTAAGCAATTCATTAATAGAAGCGTAAACTCTACAGAGAATTCAAGAATCAAGCTGAGGCATATTTGCTGTTACACCAAATATTCAGAGGCAAATTATTTGAGAAGAAAAGCGTGTCTTTTCTCATTCCAGCAGCTGACATAATTTTTTCCTAAGCATCCTAGCTGCAATGAATCAATTGGAATTCTTGACAGATTATTTTATGAAAACTGTACTTTAGGAACAATGCGAGAATAACAGAGTTCACAAAACTAAGTTTTAGGAAGCATTTCTTTGTAGGATACTAAAATATAAAAAAAAAAAATTAACTCAAAATATTTTACCTGTCAGTTCTCATCGGAGAAACCAGGAGTTCAGTAGAATTTTACATTAAATTGGTAGCAGAAGTACTGTAACTTCTATTAATATAACACAAAATGAATGTGAAAAAGGTAGGACTTCTGCTTCTGTGGCTAAAGCTTTCATTAAAATGGATTAAGATGAGACTTTCATTAGGGAAATACTATCTCTTTCCTGCTCACCACAGGATTTTCTGGTTATTTTGTTGGTTTTTTTTCAGTCAGCAGTCAAGACACCGAACCAGAGAGAGAACAGACCTGATCTGGTCAATTCCCATGTTCTGCTAGAACAAAATAGATCTCAAATGCGGCAAAAGGAAAGCCAGTAGTGCTACCTCACACTTAGATGCACACTCCATCTGTGGGTATACAACAGAGTGCATTGCATGAGAAGTAATCTTTATTTTGCTTATTTTTTGAACCTTATTTTTTTCCAAGTTGACAGAACTTTGAATTGGACTCCTCCGGTTGTAACAAGCAAGAATACTGGCTTAGTCAAAAAAGCAAAACAAAACCAAAATCTCACCACAGAGACACTATTTTGTTGGATATTTCAGTTGATTTGTAGCATAATGTGTGTGTGTTTCAGAAAAGGAATTGTAGGATCCAAGTCAGAATGAATTAAAGAATTTGGGCCAACATGAAATACAAACTGATATCTTCTGTGTGATAGTATTCTTCCACATCTAAGAGCTGCTCTGTGCTGACCCCTGCTAATGATGCCTACAAAACCATAGAGAAAGTCTGATAGAATTCACTTTGGTTCTGCTAAGACATCACTGCCTTAGGTACGTTATGGGTCACTGAGCATACATTTAAATGCTCCTTTATTTGCTCATACATTTAGATTTGCCTTTTGGTCATAATAGACAGACAGAAATGCTGGTCAGAGAAGAGTTGTGAGTCAGTGAGTGTGCCCTCAAAGTAGTTCACATTTTACCAAAAAAAGTGGCCTTGCAAAAAAATCAGAGCCAAGCTGAAGAAATCAAATGTTTGGAGAACACCAAGGAAAGAGGAATGGGGAAATAGGCCTGTGAGGAGATCCAGAGGTCTCTGGCTCAGCCTCTTACCAAAAGCAGGATTACTGCTGACACTAGACCAGGTCAGTCATGGCTTTGTAATCCTGCTGCTTTGGAGCCAGACAGATGGCTTTCTTGGTGGAAAAGCACTGTGTTATCAGAAAATTACTGAAAGGAAGACACATGGACCAGCTTTTACTGAACTGAACATCTGCAACTGTGTTTAGATACTTTCTTGAAGCCTGAAGACTGGCTATAAGTTCTTGCTGTGAGAGTTCACCTAAAGTCTTCTCTGCAGCACCAGTTTTTCCAAGACAACTGGACCACGAGTATCATTATTTCACATAGTCCCTTACCACTTCTTGAAGAGTGGACTTGCCTCTGGAAACCCTGCAGAACCAGATTTATATGTGACCTTGCCAATGGCCAGTGTTAGTCCCCCGAGTCACAGGGTAACCTCAAATGCCCAGCTCTTCTCCAGGGGGCTTTGCAAGGGAGGGAGATATGGGGCTGGCTTCCCATGGCAACTCCTGCAAAGCCTTTGCACTGGTGCGAATACGAAGGCAGGATCTTTGCAGGGGGAGCATTCAGGCACTGCACCTCTAGCCCAAAATTAAATGCCAGCAGCCAGAGAGCAATAATGTGGCAAACATTTACCCAGACTTCACAAGCAAAGGAAGGACAATGAGCCCGGGAATACAGTGTGTGCTCCCTGTGAAGCCCAGGGCTCTCAGCTGAAAGAAAGAGAATCACCCATCGAGGCAGAGTACTAATGTGAGTAAAGGATCATGTTAGTAACTCTTTCCCTCTCCTCTTCCCTCCCACTCCTGTGTTGTATTCCAGGCCATCCATCTCAACACAGGTGATCCAGTACCTGAAGGGAACTTACAGGAAAGATGGGGCAAGACAATTTACAAGAGAATGGTAGCGACAGGATTAGGGTGAGTGGGTTCAAATTGAAAGAGAGTATGTTTAGATTAGATATTAGGAAAAAATTCTATAATGTGAGGGTGGTGAGGCCCTGGAACTAGTTGCTCAAGGACGTTGTGGATGCCCCGTCCCTGTAATTGTTCAAGGTTGGTTGGATGGGGCTCTGAACATCCTGGTCTAGTTGACCAACCCCCATGGCAGAGGGGTTTGAATGAGATGATCTTTAAGGTCCCTTCCAACCCAAACCATTCCATGATTCTCTGATTATATGATCCAGTCACATCCAGCCTGGCATCTAAAACTGGGGAAATTGAGGGGTTTGTTTCAAACTCGCACAGTCCTGCCACTGAGGTGGATGGGATAATGAACTGCAGTAATCCAGAATTCATCCCAAGGTCTTTCATTACATCAGTTACGTAATTCTTATTAGTGACATACCACTGAGCAACCCTTCCCTTTTTAAATTGGTGGATGTGCAGGTTAGCTCTGGGCTAGAACATCTATAATGTGAAAATTATTTGTAGGTCTCCTTCCTGAGCAAATGTTTCCAGAGATCACTAAAAAACATAATGTGTAACAGCGTAAAATGCATCATTTTTTCTTTCCCCTCTATAAACACAGGACAAGGAAATAACTATTTTAACAGAGAAATGTATCTTGTATTTATCTGATTTTTTTTTGACTCCTAGGGAGAAAGGTAGAACCATGTAAAGCTATCAGGTGATCAAAGATTTCATGCTGTTTCACAGCATACACGTTCCTTTGGGATCCAATTCCAGTACAATTAAAAAGCTACCTCAACTGGAAAACAGGATGTGATTAAAAGACACCCACGAAAAAAAAAGATCTGAAATTGCACTTAAAAACTTGTATTCAGCAAAGAAGGATCCCAAGACAACACAAGCATCACTGTAAGTTTTCAATGGAGGTAGAAAGCCTCCTGCTCCAGATTACTGGGTGTATATTCAGCTCCAGTGGAGCAGAGCCTCAGTGCTGGATCCAGTCAGTCATCAGATATTGGGGACTACAATATTGCAACTCATGATGAGATCGAGCTGGTAACGCAAATACCAGCCTGCCTCCTTCTATTTTGATCTTTCTATACAGCCTGCAAAATTCCTTCATTTCCATGTTTGGGTTCAGGAGGAGCCAGCAGACCTTGGCAGCGCGCCCTTGACCTCTAATTGATGTTGGGCTGGAGCATATTCAAGGCATTCCTTGGGGGTGTGGTAGACCCTAGACCTGTGTAAGCCATGGCAAGTCACCCTCCATAACCTGCAAATCAAAAATTCTCTGTGAAACAGGGGAAGAAAGGGTGCAGGAGGGGATAAAGGGCGCTTTGCTCCCTCCCAGAGATGCTGATTGCAGAACCAGCCACTTGTACAGACGTGTCATCAGAGTAGCCAATACAAAACCACACACAGACGAGCACACACTCTTAAAAAGTTTTTATTAATTTTCATTGTTTTTTTTTTTTTAAAAAAAACAAACCCGTCAGTGCAACAGTTCAGTATCCCCTTCCTATCCCCCATCAGTAAGCAGTAATTTTAAAATCAGGAAATACCGAGTGCTGAAGCCAATGGGTTAGCATTTTGCTATTATTTCCTTCTGTCAAACTCTGAAAAAGTCCTCTGTATAAATTAAACAATGAAAAAAATGTTATTTTCAATTCTATGTCATTACAGTCAACAGAATCATAATAATGCACCTAAAATGTGTGTCCACAATATATCAGGTATACATTTTTGGGAAAAGAAAAAAAGGAAAAAAATATGACATTCTAAGCTTGTTAAAAGGATAATGGTCCCATATTTTTTATTACAGGTTAGCAAAACAAAATCCAATGGATTACAATATTTACATGTTATTTGAAAAATTAAGTAGTGATAAAAGCATGTCACAATCATTGTTTCTTTTTTTTTTTTTTCTTTTTTTTTTTCTTTTTCCTTTTTGGTAACCATTACAAACACCCAATCCAGGTATGGAACTGTTTAAATACATTTGAAATGAGGCCAATTAAAAAACAAATACAGACACAAAATGTGTATTTATACTTGTCCCTCCAATGTGTTTTTCTATGACATTCCCTCCCTATTTCAAAAAAACAAAACAAAAAACCCAACAAAAAAATTTAAAAAGGATCCCCCTTACACACAGTTGATGAATCCCCAAAAAAGCAAAACACCATGCTTCTCAAGTAGCACTTATTCCACAAATGCAACATTTTTTGCCATCATTTTTAAGTGAAGCTCTCTAGGACACAATTTCCTAAAGAGCTTCCTATTTTCCCCGCCCTCCCCCTCCCCCAGATCCCCCCCAAAACAAAAAAAACAAACGAAGACACATGCATTTCTAAAACTAGGTTTCAGTCAAGTACTTTCTACTTTTTGGAAAGAAACTTTTTTTTTTTTTTAGCTTTTGTTTTTTTTGTCTTTTTTTTTTTTTGTTTGTTTGTTTGTTTGCTTTGGTTTGTTTTTTTTTTGTTTTTTGTTTGTTTGTTTGTTTGTTTGTGGTTTGGTTTTTATTTTTTTCCTTTCTGCTGCAGATCACTCTGGACCCATAGATGAGGGAAAGCCCTTAGCTAATGCAATCAGAAGTGACTCTGCAATTATTGGAGGTAATAGGGACTATAAAAACTCCATACGAATCTGGTTTTTTATAACTGTGAGTCTTTCAATACTGAAGTGAAGTCAGTTTAGCTTTGTGTGCATAGTAAGAGGTCTTCATTTTATTGCAACTGGTACACAGAAAAAATCAAGCATTGTTGTAAAATGCGATTGATAGCTCTCATATATTCTTATTACATACATTTATGCCATCATTGTTTCTATATATTTGAACATTCTGCTGAAAAATAAGACAGTAAGAACAGGTTTCTGACCTGCATAATACTGGTGTCTATGACTTAAAAATGTACTTGGATTTATTGTGAAAAATAACATTTAGTTAAGAAAGAGCTATCTTTTCTTTGTGATTTTGCCAAAAAATTATCTTTTGCTCTGCAGTCAAGTTCAAAATCTTCTTCAACAGATCTGAACAACAAAGACTTTTTCTTGAGAAAGTGAGGTTTAACATTGCTCAAATCAATCCATTGACCGTGTGAGGAACTTTCATCCTGGTTTCCCATTTGGAAAGTAATGTCCTCTTGGACAATCACTGCCATTGATTTACAGCTTAAAACCAAAACACATATTAAACTAATTATAATAAAAATAATTACTCTTGGTTTGAAATATCCTTTTCCCTCCATTTTCTTCCTAATTTTTTTGGTCACTTTGATCAGCTCAAATAGAACTACAAATGATCATTCACAGATTTTTTCAAAAGCTTTTTTTTTTCCTTTTTTTTTTTTTTTTTTTTTGCAGTCGAATAAAGGCAGGACCATGTTCAGTTACTCCTAAAGTGAATAGGTTGATAGTCCCTTTACTTTTCATGCCTGTCAGGACAAATAGGGTATAATGCTTAGGATAGATGTGTTGTGCTTAAAATACAGGACAAATAATTAGGATTTACAGGTTCTATTACTATGTCTTTCTGGCTGATTGTTCTTAAGACAAGATCCATCTCTTTTGTAGTTGGGAAGCCTACCAGTTCTGTCTCTTTAGAAGGAATGAATAGTCCTTAAGTCCTTAATCGGGACAGTTTGGGATTGGGAAACCTCAGAAGAATTTAAACTCCTGTTACTGGTATTGGAGGAAGTATGTCTGTGTCGGTTCAGTATTTTTCTTTCAAGGAATAGTGTTGTCTTCTGTGGAAATTATCACCTCTGAGAATTTCTGGTAGTAGTCCAAGAGGAGTAGAGTCACTCCTCTTGGGAGGAAGTGAGGAAAAGAAAAAAAAACAAACACTTGCTTTTTATCATTAAGATGGCATTTTCACAGTGTATTTCACTGTTTCAACTTGCGTTAGTTACCTTGATAGAAGGAGGGCAGTGGGAAAAGGTCATCCCCTTTGACGTTTAAATTCTGAAAAGGTTTACTTTCAAACAGTTTTTAAAGCCTTAGGAGAGAAATGAACTAATGGAATTTAGCAGAATAAAGCTATCAAGGCTTCTCACTGAGACTAAAAGTGCTTAATTCTAAGGAAAGTGAAGTTAAGATAAGAACCTTCAGTCACCTGTGTGTCTGCCATTTAAATAATACCTGCTATGGTCAGTGCATGCCAAAAGCACACTGCATGATTAGTGGCCTTTAACACAGTAATAGCAAAGATACTAAAATAAGAGATAATTAAGTCTAGAAGCTTCCTTGCTTGTAAAGTGATACTTATGTCTGTATAATTTTATACACACAAACTCAGAATTTTACCATTTAATTCAAAATTTTAAAATATTATTTCTGAGCTCCTTACATGTCTATTTTTGTCAAAACTTGCTTTACTGAAAACATTAGTATTATTTTGCATAAGTATCTGTAGATAAAGATCACTATGTACTAGGTAAAGGTGTGGGCAGGGATTTTTAAAAGTAGTCACAAAAAATAATTATTTAACTTGAATTTACAATAATTACAATCTTTTAAAGATGCTAATAACCTTATCATTTTGTTACACGTATTTGGGAATATGCACTCACAATTTTTCTGCTGCTTAACTATGTTTGTTTAAAAGTGAAAACAAAGCAAGCTGTACAACATTCAGTAAAAGTTTAAAGTACACTTCAATGAGTATAACTGAGAATGGTACCAGTTCAGCTACTTCGCATAAAGTAAGTTTATAGAAAAGCCTTTACAGAGAACATCTGCTGTGATTATGAAACAAAAGAATGACTATTCTATTTAATCTAAATAAGAAAGATTGACTTGTACTGTAAAGTGCATTTCACAGAAGCAGATACCATACAAAAACTTTATATTCCCACAATGATGGAAAGATGCTTATATCAGAGGACAAGAAAAATTACATACTCTCATATTAGAGAACAAGTAAAATGGCATGTTCTGAGTTCTGGATGGTCTTTTTTTTTTATTTACAGTGCTATGGGACCATGTATTTTTTTTTATTTTTCTTGCAGTAGTGGACAAGTGTTACAGCAGATTATCCCTTTGTCTAGTATAGCTGATCCACTGCAATAAAACTGTTTTCAAGACTCCTTAGTGCTTTTGCCCTCCCAACAGTCGTCTTGCTTTCTACCTCTTTGACAAACATGATCTGTTTCCCTTCTGTTTCATTTTTCCTCAAATTCCTTTCTTGCTCAGCCTCTGACTCATGAACCTAAGGGCCTGAGACTATTATGACAGGATGAATGAGGAAGAGAGGAGATAGGTTGGGAGTCTGTGATATAGACTTTCCTTCTTTGTCCTGCTTTCTGGCCCATATGTTATTATTTGTCTGTCCTTTCTCATGATTTTTTTTTCTCTTTTCTCCTTCTAGGTGTGATAGCAGTAGTGATATTCATCCTACTTTGCATCACAGCTATAGTAATACGCATTTATAAAAAAAGAGGCATATACTCAAAAAATGAGGCTAAAGGATCTGAAAATGAAGACAGTGCTGAATCTGCATTGAAAAGTGAGCTCAGCATGCAAAACACGGCCAATGAAAATCAAAAGGAATACTTCTTCTGATGTCATTAATGGTTTAATATAATCATATGACAGTCTAACTTTCCTGCTAAGCCAGAGGCTCTCACTGGACAGAAAAAGCTCTTGCACACTACACTAGATGCAATGGATTTGAGACTTACTATACTTAATATGTTAAGTCTCAGTGATTGCTGTAGGGGGCCTCTTTGAATTACATGCATTCCTTAGCTATTATACAGTAAATGCATTTTATGTAACAGTGAATTAGATATTGTAACCAATTTCATTGTTGGTAGTTTCCAACTGTTCTGATGTGACCTTCTACAACTGAAGTTTAATGTACACACTGAATATGATTTTTGAATGGGAAAATTGTTATGAAGTTATTCCTATCCTTTTCTTTAAAATTTGATTTCAGGAGTTTTGTTCAAGGTAAAAGGTGTATTCTAATACTTTGTGTTACTAAAGAAATTCTGCTGTGCTGCATTATGGTGAGCCCTCTTACTTCCTCAAACCGAAAATGGCTTTTGAACTGCTGTTGGCTAGCGTCAGCATCTGCTTGTGAGCTATGGCATTTGGTGTCCAAAACAAATGGTATTTATTTCCCCTGGGATGTGACTGATACCACCCTTCTTTTTGGCATGTTTAGCAGAACTGAAGAGTGTACAATGTGTTGAAATGTTTAAAAATCTCTTTTGTAGTAAGTTTTCCCTTACAGTCAAATGATGGCAGCAAGGCACTCATGCACATTCTGACCATTTTAAATAAAATTACGGGGCCCGGGGGGCAGATAGAAGAAAGCAATATGTTTGCTTGGGAAGATTAAGTAATAGACTAACAATAGTTAAATTATCATGACTAAAAACACCAAAAGATGATCAAGGTTACTGTCCCTGGAAATTAGCAATGTTGCTTCTATCAAGAAGTAATGCTCTGTGCGCTATCTGGGATATATGCTCTGTGTTTAGATGTAAATGTATCTATGATCTGCTCCAGACCTCAAGAGTAAGTTGTTCTAAATTACAGAAATTATACAGTGTCTGCTACATGAATACTTTTGTGGTTAACTCTTAATAGTACCTACTATACCTCTGGGAGATAAGGTCTGATTATACAACTCAGAATTAAACAGATGCTTACTGTCCTGACAGAGTAATTAAAAGCTGTCTATGATGTACAAACAAATTTTTAGATATGAAGACTAGGTTTAAGTTGTCTAAACAGAAGATTGTAAGGTCACTTTAGACACAATAGAGTATCTGAAATACCCATGGGGGTGGATGTGAACATCACAGATTCCATAGAAGGTATGTGTCTTTTGGAAGACACATAGGGTAGAAGACATCATAAATGACATTAGATACAAGTATTTAGGTAACTGACCCACACACAATGCATTTCTTGTTTTTTTGCAGTTAGATGACTAGGTGCTTAGAGCTTGGAAATAAGGAAACAAACAAGAATTTTATGACCTTGTAGACTTGATTTTAGAATTTTAACATCTTTCAGAATTGATTTTTTTGTCTACTTTCATTGAAATCAGTGAGAACAGTCTTCTCACTAGTCTTTCAGTAAGAAGAATCAAAGCTAGGCTCTGGATTATGAAGTTTCAAAAATGTTTATCACAGAAGTCTAAGACCATTACAAAGACATAGAAACCTGGCATGGTATGCCAAAACTTTTAATATGTCTATTTCTTTACATAAATGGTAAGTATAAGTGTCCAGCAGATCTTTATGTTTAAAGCTTATTTTCTTCCATCAGTCTTTACTTTCCTTTTTCATAATTCTACCTTTCCTTTCTGCTTCCTCCTACTGAGGTGGAACAATTTATTTGTTTTGTTTTGTTTTGTTTTGTTTCTTTTGGGTTTGGGTTTGTTTTCTGTTTGTTTGTTTGTTTGTTTGTTTTTGTTTTTTGCGAGTGCCTGGTTGCTCTTCAACCATAAATTGTTCAGATTAATATGTAGTGCTTTCTTGTTCTCATTTTTGCAACTCTCTGTACATCTCTGGTAGATTAATCAGGCTGAGGACCCAGGATCAAGAACTGTATCCATGTGGTATGTATGTTAGTATATTCACAGATATAGGCTGGTCTGTCATAAAAGGTCACCTTTAGAAAGGATGGACATCGGGATCGAATAATGCTGGACTGTTCCCACTAAGTGATATGGCTGAAAATACCCTGTGTGTGAATGGGGAGTGGAGGAGGTGAAAGCCTCACATGAGTCATAAAGAAGAAGACTTTGAATTGTTAAATTTGCTACTTTGAACCTTTTCATCTAGCTAAACTGAATCCTCTTTTCAAGGGTCTGACCTAAATTTTATTGAATTCAAGCACTCTGAATCTGAAGCAGTTTTCCCTTCCTGTTGTAGACATGTTAGTATCCAACTTTTTGTGTTGCTTATATCATCAACAAATCCATTAGCAGTGAGGAGTTCCAGTGTAGTCCATTTTTATCGTTGTGGGATATAGTAACCATGTAGAACAAAACCTTGTAAAACAATGTTGGTTATAATACAAGCAGATATTTTGGTTGAATAAGACAGACTGTCTTTTATCTTAACCCTCATATGAGAGTTGCTTGTACTAACCTAATAAAGCCTAAAGGTTACCCACAACAGGACAAGTTGGAAGAAGGTAAACTTAACTTTTCAATCATTTCCCTTTACTTTTATTGCCTTGTAAAGTTTTATTGTGTGTCTTCATGGAACGAAAAGTCCCTTCCCATACTTTGTTTTCTTCCAAATGAGTATTTTCTTTCTCCATTCCTCAGAATTTTTAAAAGCAACAGGAAGGGAAAAGCTAAGTAAAATTCCTATTTCACAGACTAGCTAAAAAAAAGGTAGGGCAGTATAAATGCCCGTGTGAGTGGCACATTATTTCATTCAAAGTCTCCTTTTAAGGCATTTTATTGTGTGAAGGATGCTAAGATGATAAAGATAAATGGATTTTGTTGAATGCACATCTATCTGTAGATTTGTAGCATACAATGATTACATCTCTCTGAAGATGTAAATGCCCATTTTCATCTGTAGGAACAGTGATCATATAGTTGTCACCTTAATCTAAAATATACATGTTCGAAGTCAATGAAGCAGCATTTTTCATTTACTTGCTGCAATTCTATGGGGATAAAAAAATGGTGGCACCGAAGTGCGATAAAATGTCATACAACATTGTGCTGTCCCTTTTTTGATTCTCTATTCCAGTATGTGACTTTTCACCTCACTGTTAATAAAGACTTTTTAAATAAAGTGAGGAAAATATTTTTAAAAGGAATTTGTATTAAAACTGACAAAAATATACTGACTTTTTTTTTTTTTAAACAGTAAAAATATGTAGAAGTGCACATAATATTTTGGTGAGTGTGGTTATTTATAGATATTTCTGAGTGTTAATGTGACAAATTTGCTACGCATTGACACATTTTCCATGGCAAATATATTTTTTCTCAAGTACATTAGAAAACAAATAGCAGCATGTATGCTAGTACATTTCTAAAACTCTGTGTGGACACTACTAGAAATGCATTATAATTATTTATGTGTTAACATTTAGCACATAAGTATGATTTAGTTAGGTTTTGAGAAGACATTTTCCAATAAATGCACTGTTGTGTAAATGAAGAATATGTTATAAACCAAGTACACAACTTAACATGAAATGTAGTCACAGTCAAAATAAATTTGCAACATCGATATTCGTGGCAGTGATGTACAAGTCAAAAAGCATGGGAATGACAAGACAGACAGAATTCCTGTGAGAATCCACAAAGATTAGAGTACACAGAATTAGAGTTAGATGTCAGGAAGCCTGCAGCACTGGTATGGTATAAAATCAGAAAATGCAACTATTACAGGTCAGCAGAGGATTGATAGGAAAATATCCTTTTGAAATAAAATTAATTACCTTCAGAAGTAATTGTAGTTGTTTACACTCCAGAGAGAGATATAGCTGTATAAGTCATGTGATGTTACAGGGAAAGAATGTTCTTTGTGACAGAAAAATATTTGCTAACTCAGAAAACTTAATGCTGAAAAAGCATGTGCCTCTGGGTGCAATGCACATTATCTGGAGTGAGCATACAAAAATGTGGCATAATTCTGAGAGTCTAATGCTGCAGCCAAAAGTATGATGATTCTCCAGTGTTTCTGATTATTTAATGAGATTATTCATCAGAAAAAAAAAAAAAAAAAGAAAAAAAAGAATAAAAGAATCTTGCATAAACTAAAGCTGAATGAAAAGATACATGTATAAACGTATGGAAATAATTTCATTGGGGTTTTTAAGTACACTCAAGAACATCCTTAATAGACAAGGAAAAGAAAGGAAGTTCACCATAAATTTACTCTTTTCAAGACCTTCTTCTGAGTCTTTGGGAAGGAACAATTTAATGGCTTTGAGTACGGAAATTGCTAAAGACGCTGTTATGAAAAACAGATACAAAATCACAAAGGTGTTCATAGACTGCTTTGCTAGAAAGTTATCCTTATTCTAGACAGACTGTCTGCAAAGTATTTTTTGACAGAACTGGCACTGTTCTTTGGATGCATTTCCATTGTTAAGAAAGGAATCAAACATCACAATGTCATCACAGAAAGATGGACACCTTTACTTCGAACACTGACCTAACATCTCATTTAAGTTCACATGAATTGCTAATGTATCATGAAATGTTTATGTTTCTAAGATTTTGTATAAATAACACTGAATAAATCACACATAAACCCCTTATTAAATAGCATGATAAATGCACAGTAAAAAACCTCCTTCAGCATATAAGCAAATGTATGTGCACATATATGCGCACACACATATTCATGTAAGTGGGCTATGAAGTTAGTGCTAAGATTGTTTAACTTTACCATTTTCTTTGTATTATATCATATACTGAAATACATAGCTCAGGACGATCCTTCCCAATTTTTGGAAATATTCAAACCATTTCAAGTAATAGTTAAGATTTGAAGTACTTTTTCCAGGGGGGAAAAATATTAGATCTTGAAGTTTCTTCCACGACTGTAAGGGGAAGATAACCAGACTGCTGATAGAAGGGAAGAGATTCTAGCATCTCTCACACAGAGAAAGTATGGCGTTTGGAGAGGTTTTTGTTTGTTTGTTTGTTTGTTTGTTTTTGTTTTTTTTTTTTTTGTTTGTTGTTTTTTTTTTTTATTTACTTTTTCCTGAGTTAAATCTAGGATTTGAGAAATCATTTGACTGATAGCAAAATAAATTTCACATGCACACAAAAATCACTACATTGCACAATGTATTTAAGCTACTGTCTAATGCATGTCCTATAAAAGCCCCAATTAATTAGTAATCTGTTTAACAAACTAATATGTACTTTATCAAATCAACTGAAGTGTACTTCTCCCAGTCAGTTACCTGGCTTTTAGGTAGCACCAAGGCTCATGCCTTTGGATTAGGTGAGGCAGTAGGCATCAACATAAGATTACTAAATCTGCAGAAGAAAGACTGATACTCAAAAGCCTTCTGAAGTCCAAGAAAATTGAGGACAAATTGTCAGTGAGTTACACCAGATTTCACAATTAGGAATTTAACAGCAAAAAGCACTCTATTAAATAATGTATATATTATTCTGCAAACCAACTGATAACAGACAAGACTTCATAACCTTTGTATGGTAAACTACTTAACACAACACAGTGGGTTTGTTTTCTAACTTATTCTGATATATGCAAGAACTTAGTAATTCAAATACAATGCATTATTTTTGGCATCTATGAACTGATGATTTTTTGTTTTGAAAAGCAAAGGTGCCTTGCAAACAATTTATAAGGTCAGTGATCTGAAAGCAGCTGTCATAAAATCTGAATTAAAGTGAAGTCTGCCAAAATCATCACTCACTACATAATAGAAATTTAGTGATAGACATCTGCCTATAAATTATTTAACTAATTAACAGGCTTTTGGCATACTTCACACTGTGTGGATTAAACTTTCAGAAGCCTTAGAATATTCATCACACCCTTAGAGTTTTGGCCTTGAAAAGAAAAAACAAAAAACATTAGTCTTTACACTCCCTTTATAAAATAATAAGAATATATCAAAGTTTTTACTAACTTGATTTATTAATATCTGTGAAGCCCTTCAAAGATAGAAGTTTTTATATAAATAGCATGATAATAGAAATGAAACTCATCTTTTATGGAGAAAAAAAAAAAAAGGTAAGTAATATTAATTATCTGTATTTATTTTAGTAACATTTATTTTATGAGATGGTCCCTTTTCTTTCAGTCAGAAATAATTGCATTTTCCTGCTCATTTATGCACAGAGTGATTCATTAATAAAGAGGAGAAAAACACAACTTAGACAGACTGAGTAGTATAGATTTGGTGTAGTATAGATTTGATTGCATGTCTTCTTATATCAGAAAATTTAGAGCCCAGAACATTTTCATCTAACTAGATGAAGGATACTTGATGTAAACAAGATAATTGTCATATAGATAAACAGAAAACATACATATAACACCACACCTACATGTCTACAAAATGTTTCCTCCTAATTGATTAGCTAAAAAGGGAGTATCTTGTGTAGAAGTTTTAATGTAGTACCTTTATCTGCTTCATTAATCTTATTTGCTGCTATTTTTAGTTATCACAGAGTAACCATCAGTAGTTGCTGATATGACATACTATATTTTATTTTCTAGATAACAGGATAAAATATGTAGTGTTTCCCTTTAATATCTTTAAATCTAATACCTTTAAATCTATTGCACATAGGAAACACTTTATCCAGATAAAATAACATTGTGTATTCTATATGAAGCAGCAAACTGATAGGTATGAATGTGGTGTTTGGGTTTTGGTTTTGTTTTGCATTTGGTTTAGTTTGGTTTTGGTTTTGTTGGGTGACTCATCCACCCAAACACCCCCGCAGTAAACAGAAAATGGCTCTACACCTTTACCTTAATCATATCCTGCTTGTGAACAAATTATTTTAAAAGGGATGTTAATATTTAATTTTTAAAAATATAGACTTAGTAAGAAAGCATTCAGAATGTTTCAGTAGTTGAAGCCTCAAGATAAATACTCTCTATTTCTATTTTTTAATTGCCTGTATTAGTAAACACTCCTTATTCAATGGCACTAGAAACAGAGGTTTTCACAATCTCAAAAATAGTAACCACTCAGTCATGATCCCCTCACCATGGAACTCTAAAAATTTACCTGCAAAATAATTTGATATTTACAGGTAGGAACAAGAAATCGTTTAGCTGTTACTGTGGTTTTGCTACAAAGCATAACGGGTCTTATTCTTGCAAAGCAAATACTCCCAATGAAATTAATATTCAATTGAATTTTTAGTGTCATGATCTGTAAATCAGCAACTCATATTTGAATTATTAGTGGTGCATTGCTATGATTTTGCTTCTTTGATGTTCAAATTCGAAATATGTACATCTGATTCAAAGTATTTTTCAATAATTCATGTCATAGGCATAAAAATGCTATGTTTTAGGTGTTTTACTGATAAATACTACTAGAAATTAGCAGTTTAAAGTATATTTTTTTAAATATGTCTATATTCCTTTACATGACACATTTGGAAAGTTCATTTATTTTTACAGAATGTACTACAAGGGATTTATGATTTATTCCAAGAAGATATAATGGGAAAAAAAGGCAAAATTCATAGAAAATGAGAGGTATATAAACAGAAATTTGTTGATAAAATTGTTCTTATTTAAAGCCCTGAAAATTTTCTTTTATGATACTGTTGTTACAGGTACTTTTCAATTCACATTAAGTGCTTACTTGGGATCATGTCATCAAGCATATCAATTTTAAATTATTTATTTTGTAAAAACAAGCTAACTAATTTTAGTTTCAAGCTGATATCCAGCTGTCTGCCTCAATAAAGTACTTCAATCTGTAATATAAGCACAGCATGCAATGTCCAGTTATGTAGCTTCTCTCTATGTCTAGTACCTTTTGTCTGCAAAATAATAGCAATAATTAATAGTCCCCTGAAACAGAAAGATCTTTAAGTGTCTAGAGTTACTTACATAGTCTTATTTTATGATTACAAGTAAACATATTTAGTTATCTAATTAAGAAAGCATTAGTAAATGGTTGTTATTCAGTAATCTAGAATGGTTAAGTGCTATATTTGAGAAATGAAATTATTTTCAAATGAGTCAAATAGTGCATATTATGGCAGTAATGCTACCCTTGTGTGGTATCTGCCTGCCCACTGTGGCACTGATTAGTCATTAACAGTCATTTCCCCACTACCAAATTCACCTTAGGGTTTTTATTGTTTCCCACTTTTTTAATTCTTCGAGGAATATCCTTATTTTTTGCACCAGTGATATGCTCATAATTGTATAAGTAGTGAAGAATCTAGAATTGTAATTATATGTAAGATTGCTGCAATAGAAATAGCTTCTTCTTAAAGTGTCTATTGTACCATGAGTTACCTCACAACAGGTCTCTGCACTGTCAGCCAACACATCTCTCCTATTTCCATCATGCTGAATTGTGTCCTGCCAGATTGCATGCATTTCAGTACCCCTGGGCTGAATTCATGGGAAAAACTCCTGTCACCTGTCTTTGGTGCACAAGTCTCCTAAGCACAATGTGATCCATTCTAGCTGACCAGACATAATCAGTCACATAGCTCTTCTTTGCAGTTCTAGGGCCAGCTGGAAGGAAGCATGCATACTGCTGTTTCTATAGGACATTATGCTGCAAGGACACCTTCAGCAGACACATATGGATACGCCTTGCCTAAAAACTTTTTCTTAATTCATGCTCAATAAAGGGAAGGAAAGCCAAGGCTGGCAACTTTTGCTCAGGCCCCAGAAAGGAGGTACACAACCTGGCAGGCTGTCAGCATGGAGGCTGCAGTTCACCCTGTGGCTGACAGTGACCTGGTCTGTCCAGGAAGCTGAAGGGAAAGGTGCAAAGGAGGAAAAGGAGCTAATGGCTTCTTCTCCTGTTAGTGGAGAAAAATAAAACAGTAATGTAACATTTCATACACTCTTGAAGGCACTTCTGGAAACAATAAAAACAATTTAGGAACCACACACCTCAGCTGAGCACAGCCCTGTCCCTGTAACTGATGAGTTGAGACAGAGTAAGGATGCAACACAGCCTTCCCAGAGCATGTGATGTAGTAAGCAACAGTACATTTGGCAGGACTTTACAGTGAAATAATCTCTTAAATACTACCACCCTCAAATTTCCACCCTGCTGCGGCATTATTTAAGAAATGCATACATAATACTCTATTCTTTGAGTTAGGTCAATAAGCTTACATCATCCTAGCTGCTTACTTCCTGCTGAGAATTGGGACATCTCACGCAAATCTGTTTGCTCCGGGTCCAGGAGACAAATGTCAGACAGTACCTGGCTCTGTTCCAGAGACAGCAATATGAGACATGAAAACAATACCTCATGATGCCTTAAGAACATATTCCCGGAAGTCAGTCTGCCTCCTTCAGGATACACAAGATCTTCAGAAGCACTTATGTTGATCATGGAGCAGGTACCTGTTCAGCACTTTGAATAAAATTCCTAAACATTCATTTCAAAGAATCACAGAATGGTTGAGGCTGGAAAGGAACTCTAGAGGTCATCTGATCCTACCTCCATACTGGCTCCACCTAGAGCCAGATGCCTGGAGCAATGTCCAGACTCCTTTTAAAAGTTGCTAAGTATGGAAACTTCACAACCTCTTTCAGTAACATCTCAGTCACCCTCATAGCAAAAGTGTTTCCTGATGTTCAGGAGCACTGTCCCATGTATCAGTTTATGCCTACTGTCTGTTGTTCTGTCACTGGGAAGTACTTTACACCCTCGCTTCAGTCATTTACATATATGAATGAATTCCCCTCAGAGCATTCTTCGTCGGGTAGAACAGTCTTTTCAGTCTCTCAGGTTTTGTTCCAGGAAAGACTTCCAATGCCTTCATGGTCCTTTCATGGCCTCTAGTGCTGAGGGAAGAAAGAAGGATCAACTCCATCAACCTGCTATCAATACTTTGCCTATTGGAGCCAGGACAACACCATCCTTCCCTACAGCAAGAGTACATTGCTGGCTTACATTCAACCTTGTGTCTACCATGATCCCTAGTTAATTTTCTGCAAAACTACTTTCCAGATTAATCGCCCCCATCATATGTTGGTGCACGGGATTATTTCTCTCTGCAAATGGAGATTGTATCCATAAATTGATCATATTGATTAGATGTTCTGAAAAGCACACCATCAACATTATAAGCATCATTAATCAGCCAAATTTTTTGCAAGTATGTTTTATTAGCCTATAGAAGTATCTAACTAGGATATGTAAAAAGATAGTATTTTAGCCAATGCAATCAAAACAAATTTCAGCAATCATTAGATTTCAGATATATTTTTGCAATTGTCTGTATGCCATGTATGTGTGCAAACCTGAATGGTAGAGTGAATAGTAATGTTCTGGTTTTCATTTTGACTGTGGTCATATCTCTCACTTTTTATTTTTTTCAGGCTGGAAACATGAGATGGAGGGAACAGCGCTAGGCAAATGGCCACTACCTTTTCTCTTTATGTAGATTCTAGGTGTCAGATTCTTCTTAACCAGTAGCTAATAAAATAAACCTATGGCAATGATAAATCAAAGTATGTCACATAGTACTTTTTTTTTTTTTTTTTAAGTGTAAATTGTGTAAATATTCATCTTGCTGTAAATTCTTGATTTAGTTTGTGAATACATTTCATATATCAAATTTTATGACATTGTTTCAACATATTGTAAAATTATATAGGTTACAATAAAAGAAAAGGTGACTTAAAAGCCTAAAGAAAATCCAGTTGAGAATAATGAGAGTAATATGTAATAACAGACTGTCAAATATCTACATATCTTTAGGATACACTCAATATAAGGTCAAACAACAAAACTTTTAAACAAGTTGAAACACTCTAAAAAGTTTAAAGATTCTCCTTTTTAAAAAATAATATTTAATGTAAATTGTCAGTCACAACATTTCTCTTAAGTGCCTCAAGAGAAACATAAATTGTCTGGTACAGTGCAAATAGCTTGCAGTGCAGTTGATATACATGCAGAGTTTAGGAGATTAGTGTCTCTGATGGCTTAAAAAATTTAACAGTGCATTTCCCTAGACTCTGTAGTCCTTATTTAATATATCATTGGATCTTTTTATTTGCTTTATTTTATTGTCTATTGTCTGGCAGAAAATTCAAACAACATTTGAATTTTACATTTTTGTCTTAGAGGTGCTAAGATATTTCAACTTACACAATGAACCTGGTGTGGTAGTGGAAAAATACACATGCATGCTGAGGTACAGTATGAGATAAATAGTGTCTCAAACAGTCTATCTCCTAAATGTCAGACACAGACAGAGTAAATGAATGACCAAAACACATGGAAAACTGACAGGGTTGGAAGTTGATCTCTTGTCTCCATTTCTTCTCCTTAACTAACAGCCCAATTTGCCTCCACACTGAAC
Source organism: Margarornis squamiger (assembly GCA_035222235.1). Taxonomy (NCBI): domain Eukaryota; kingdom Metazoa; phylum Chordata; class Aves; order Passeriformes; family Furnariidae; genus Margarornis; species Margarornis squamiger. The sequence goes on from JAWWTY010000088.1 coordinate 6,775,980, forward strand.
ATTTCTTTACTTAATTTGTCTTATATATGCATCATCTCCTCTAATTCAATAGACAGGATTTATAATTTGATTGCATCTCCTCCAATGCAATATTATCAAATATAAAGTGAAAATAGAAAAAAATATACATCTTTATTTTATGGTTGATTCTAATTTAAAATACTGCAAAAGGTTTTTGAATTATAAAACTAGGAGATTGTCATTAGGCACAGTTCTTTAAACAGCAGAAAATAGTACTTAAAAATTATTTTTTTGTGCTGTGTGTGTGTATTTTTCTATATTTCTCACTTTCTCAGAATGTTGGGAGCGACTTGTCAGTGAACTGGATTCTTTGATGACCCAACAAACACTGAAAGGTAATAGTGACAATACTTCATATGGAATAATTACACTGATGGCCCACTCTCCATTAGGCTGTGCCATTCAATATTTAGGGGAATAAGGGCTTACTCATATATTTCCTTTGTAATTCAGGATTTATTTCTGTGAAATACGCTGGAATAATAATTCTGGGATATAACGTTTTTTATGTCTGGTCTTCTAGCTGAATGGGAGCTAAAACCATCAGGCAGTCATCAATGGCAAAACTGTTATTGTTAGCACAGCTGTTTCTGTTTTGTTTTTGTTTTTTTTTTAATGCAGATCATAAATAGTTTCACCATGTGGGTGTATTTTTAAATATATACTTCCCAAAGTGATTATTTAAAAGACAAGTCCTAAAACAATAATTCCTGAAGCGCATGTGAGCTTGCATGTGACACAAAAAGAGATCTGTTAAACAAACAACTCTGGATGATTTATTGAATGGGTAAGAAAATTACATTTTCAAATACTACACTGCTAGGTTAACCATCCTAATAATACTATTCTTTTCTTAATGTTGCTGACAGGCAGTGATTGCCCTGGGGAGCTGACCTTGACTCTGGGCATGTTCTGAGATTTGCTGGCAATGCTCTTTGGAACTGCTCCCAGATGAAAGCACTGGTGAAGGCAAACTAAAGCCTTAATCAGTGTCATCCTAAGTAAAGCCAGACAGGGAAGTCAGTTTAGAATGCCAGTACTCAAGCAGTCAGCATCTGGCCTTTTTATTTGAAAAGATATTCTGGCCATCTGCACATTCAGGGCAAGAGAAGGAAGTCTAAAACAGCTCAGACCTTCAAGGTGGTGAATATATGAACAGAAACAGTGAAAATACAAGGACTCTTTATACTAGTGCAAGGCTGATAGAAGTAAAACACTAAAAACTGACAATTATTCTTGAGTTTTAACAGAATTTTTATTGTCTCATCTAGTCATTTTGCATTTTTAGTCTTTCTTTAAGTTATTTGAATTTGTTATTTTCAATCTGGATAATTAAAATGATTTCACAAATCTTTGCTCATGTAAAATTGCTAATAGTCACTGAGGACTTAGACAATTACATAGGACATATCTGCACATTCAGTTCTCGACTTTACATAAATACCTTTTTAACTGGAAAAGAATTCTATGGGAACATTAGACTAGTATTTTTTTCACTGAAGAAAAGGTAAGGTAGTCACTAAAAAATAAAATGTCAGCTGTTTCTGTTTTTTTGGATTTTTTTTTAAATGCAGACCGTGTGTTATTTTTCAATGAGTATGGAAGCCTAGTAATACAATCTCTTTTGTAGGTAAAGAGGTAAACTTTATATTAACACAGATTTCAATCAATATTAGAAGGGTTCCTTTTAATACTCAGGTTAAAGAAGTCCAATGTATGGACTACAATAGGTTAACTGCAGTACATGACAGTGTTATTTTCCACTGTATCTTTACATCTTCCTGTCTGTTTATTGTTGCTTCAAATGGATCAGAGGATTTTCTGTTTCATGGAAACAGCATTTTGAGAGAAATATAGAGCCTGAAATGAAGAAAATTTGAAATAAAACTAAAAATACTTTCTATGTACTAGTCCTTCTTTCCTTGGACAGATAAATTTGTCTTCATATCACTCTATCAGTCCATTATATTCTCTAAAATGCTATTCAATTATAAAAAAAAAATAACGGAAGTTAAATTCATGGAAGACCAGGGCTAGAGTATGCAGAAAGCTAACAATGAAAAAAAGATTAAAAAACCTCTTCCTTTTTTTCCATAATCTTATATGAAATAATGTATGCATTTTATAATCTATACTGAAACCATTTGGCAGTGAGCAAGACCAAATATGACTGAGTTAACAAAGTGCCCTCTGTGGAGAATCAGGACAAAGCCAAGATGGAGCTGGCTGCGTGCGCAACACATAGGTACTGCTTACACACTGCATGTTGTGAACTGATTGGTGAAGGGGACGTATGCTGGATGCTGGGGAGAGGAAGCATGCTTGCATTTACATGCTGATTGGAGAATTGTAACAGAAACTGAAACTAAACCGGATATAAATAAGCACATGTGCTAGACAATGAATGATTTTTCATTGCACCAACAGAAGGTTCACGAATGGTGCCCTGAATCAGGGACTTCAAGCGAAATGCTGGGTGAAAGGACATCTCTCCAGTGGCAGAAGTTTAGCCAAATCAAGGAAAAAGGGAATTCCTTTAGGACAACACTTGCCCAGCACCTCCGGGAGAAAACAGAAAATAACTGGCAGGTGAGAGGCTGGGAACAGGGGAGGTAAATCCCAGGAACAAAAGCAGAGCTTAGAAGCTTTAAACCACTTGTTATATAGGCAGAATCAAGAGCTGTCTGAAGTGAAATTAGTAACATTTTTAGACTGTATTACTTTGCATGTACCTGGATTCCCACTATACAGGACCTCTTGGGAGAAAGTTCAATAGAAACTATAAGAAAAACAGGGTTTGGGGATCCCATGGTGTGTAAGCACCTGGTCATGTGGGGAATGGTCATGGCTACATTGCAGGCAGCCCAAAAGGAGGCACGGCTAAGGACTGTCTCCTCTGACCCTCCTATCTCCGGCCGGATGGCTGAAGGAGTGCAGGACGGCTTGCCACCTGGGGGGACATAACCCCCCACAGTCATGATCTTTTGTGTTCCCGACCATGGGCTTGGACAGCAGGCATGGCGATTCTTTTGTTGAAATGGAGCGGGAACCAGAACTTTCTCCCTCCACAAGAGAGCACATTGATCTTTATGTAAGCAAGTGGGAGAAATGCTGGGAGGGAATGTTCATGAGTGACTGGAAACATGAAGCAGGGGGTGAGACTGGATGCCCCAAAAAATCGATCAAATGAGGGCCTGAACTTTCGGTCTGCAAGCTCTCCCTGGCCCGCTCCACTCTGTGCAGGAACGTGGCTTTCCTGAACTGAGGAGTTGTGCATCTCTGAGCCTGTCCTACTGAGCTCTCAGTGGCAGCCGAGCCACCTGAGGGTGGGCAGATCCAGCGGTGTTGGGTGGGGCACTGTTGCCATCCAGTCTGCTGAGAACAGGTCGACCGCCAGCTGCCATAGCTCCAGGAGTAGCACCATGGACTTTCTGGAAGAGTGGACACCCAAGTGAAAGAAAAAGGGAGGGCATGGGCCTCAACCCTGGGCTCCCCCCGCATGGGCAGCTGTCTGCATGTGAAAACACATTGAAGTGAGAGATGTGGGTGCTGCCGGGCTCTTGGAGACTGTGGCGCCAGAGCTGCCCCTCGGCTCATCCCTCCTTGCTGCCTGGTTCGGTGGTCCCTGGCTTAGCTTGGGGGGAGGGAGCACAGTAAAGCCAAACCCCTCTCCTCTCTTCTTTGTGGGGGAAGGGAAGGTCCCTGTTCCTGGGATCTAGGAGAGGGGCAGATAAGTTCCTTGTTAATCTGCTGAAGTGAAGACAAATCATTTATGGCTAATAACCTGGAAGGTTTTTAGTTTTTCTCCATGATCGAATGCATACCTGGACAAAAAGTTTGAGCCACTCAAATGATGTGAAAAGCCAATTTCTATATGTATCTACATATTATATGTGCTACTACATATTTCTATATGTATTACACTTCTGTAATCCAGAAACAGAAGACAGCTGCAACAGAATTAAACACTATAAAATAAGTGTGTGGTTAATATTTGCTAATATGTTAAATGAATAAAGGGGGAGATATAGGAAGTCAAATATGAGAATAAGAAAAAAGAATGTTAAGCTCTCAGTTTGCAGTCACAATATGTAACAACTTAAAAACATCCAAGTCTGTCTGTCTGAATGGCAAGATCTGTTTGCATGAAAGGCAGCTGCCGAGTGTGATTTTGTGCAAATATAGGAGTATATGACTATGTAACTACAGACCTATTCCGCTGTATTCACATAACTACCCTCAGATAAAAGCTATTAGCACAGAAATCCTAGATCATTAACTTTAAAGTGATTTATTGGTAGAAGTAGTTTGCCTGGTTAGAAGTTCTCGAGATTGAACCTTTGATTCAATGGTTATTAATGTTGGGATTTTTTATATTGAGACTATTTGTTTTGATGTTGATACATATTCTTTGTTTGACATTCTGTGTTCAATGAATGTTTGATCATAGTTTTATTCATGACTATGCAATTAAATACAGTGTTCGCCCTGCAATTGTTAAACCAAAAAGGGGGAAATGTGGATAATCATGAAGGAGCTGGTTGCGTACACACCACGTGAATACTGCATACACACTGCATGTTGCAAACTGATTGATGAAGGGGATGTGCTGAATGCTGGGGAGAGGGAGCATGCTTGCATGTTACATGCTGATTGGAGAATTGTAACAGAAACCAAAACTAAACTGGGTATAAATATGCACTCTTTCTAGACAAGATATGATTTTTCACTGCACCAACGGAGGGTCCATGTCTCATCTGCCACAGCTTTCAGCACGTTTTCATGGGTTATAAAGTTCTTAGAGTACCTACACACATGATAAGAATCTACTGAAACTTGTAAATTGCACAAAATAGACATCAATAGCTCAAAAAGTGAATTTCTTTGCTATATAAACCATATAAGAAATTATAACAATCTGTCAGCTTCTAAGAAGTACTCATATAAAGAGTTTTAGACTAAGATTTTTTGCAACATGATAATCTTCTTTGAGGATTAAAATGAACTTGTAGGGAGTTTATGCATCCACCAACTAAAAAAAAAAAATGCTTTGGAATCAAATTACTGAAGCAGATTTAGTGACACTTACTGCAGCTCTAGCACTGAGTAGGAAGATGAAGCCTCAAAGACCCGTTTTTTCCAGGGTCTGAGGCCTTTCTCAGTGCCTCTTTTCACTTAATTGAAGAAAATGGAATCCTGTGGTGACCGTTGACTAGTACAATGAGTAGAAAAGATGGTCAAGTGGCTGCTGCTATTCTTCATTAAGGCTGCTGGATCTGTGCATTACATTCCCTACACTCAGTGTACATTTAATGTGCCATAAAAAAGTGGAACAGTCTTTGGTGGACATTCAGTCAAATGGACAAGATAATCTGTGTTCTACCAGAAAATATGACAACAAATTTACTAGTTTATGTGTCAGAACTAATTCAATACAGAGCAGAGACAGCTAAAGAATTGATTTTAAGGATTTTTAAGGGAAAGTTAGTTTAAGAGATTATATAAACTAGTAATAACATTAGAGTGGAATGAAAAGTTAACAGCCTCCTAGATCTATCTAAAGGAGGTTAAAAGTCCACAACTTGGAGAAAAACTTGCAAATGATAGAAAGCGTAAAATTGTCTGTCTTTAGGATTTAATTGTCAAAGTTTCTTCATGGCCTCATCAACACACTGTCATATAAATTTTATATATATTATAAATACATAGCAACTCTATTCATATAGTGTCTTGCTTCCTTGCCCAGTCTGCGTTTTTATTTTGCCTCACTTTCACTACCTCTAGGGCAAAATACTTCCAGTTTCACCACTTAAAAGATTAGAGTAGGCATGTTGATTTTGTAACTCTGTCACTTAAAAAAGAAATCCATGCTTGCCTCGCACCACCCCACAAAAAAAGAGCTTTCTTTTGAAAAATAAATTCCTTCCCTGCAACATTTGGTGTGACTTCTAATGGAATTTCAAGTTTCTTAATACCATTAGGATTTTTATCTGTTTCTTACAGTGAAAAAACTGTAGAAAACACTTTGTGAGGTTAAATTAGAAACAGAAAGTGATTGTTCTGTGAAGCAGTATGAACAAACTGGGACCACTTATAACATAAACATAAAAAATGTACTGTAGTGACATGATTATTAATTTTCACTTTTCATTTAGAATTGACTTATTACAGCAAGAGCTGGAAAACACTCATGGTAAAAATACAGCAGCATACCTTGTAGAGGTTCTGTTCTTAGCAGTGAAGCATGTGCTGAAATATTCTCATAAATAATGGCAACAAAAATGTGTTTTTCTCAGTACTGTTTCCCAGATTTCAAATATCCAAGAGCAAAAGCCAAAGTAACATGTCATGGTGCAAGACAAGAGGGACATGATCAAGGTAGGAGTTCAGCTGACTGTTTCACTTGCTTGCAGCCAGATCCTTTTCCCTGTTATCAGAAGTGTTGTTCACTGCCCCAGAGCAGACCTGGGAAGTAGGAACAGAGGTCACTGGGCTCCCTGCAGGGAAGAAAAAAATAATCTAAAAATAAAGTTAGCATTTCAAACACTGCTGCATCCTAGTGGAAATATTTTAGTTTTACATGCAAGTTAGCTATCTCTAAAACTTTCCTCTTCTATTAATTTTCTGTTCTTTCAATTGCAAAATCTGAGAGGTGTTTTGAGAGCTCACCCTTCATTATATTAATAGAGAATGTTTAAAAATAAAGCAGAACCTGCAAACTTGATTTGCTGGTATGAAATTTGCTGAGAAGCGTTGGGATATTTTTGTAGCCAGGAATTGATTTGTCCTGTGTTGTTACAAATAAATAATCTTACACACAGGCTTCGGCTAATGGCCTCCAGAATAAAATCTGAAACAGAAACCAGGTAAAGAATGCAAGCACCTGAGAAGATATGCTTGTAAGTCAGTAATGTGTCCTTGTCTCTGACCTTTCTACAGTTTCCAGGGAGAAAATGCATTAATAAAGAACGGGGTTGGATATACTATATGTTAGTGTTGAGTCAAAGTTCACGTTATGAACAGACAGTGGAAAATATGTAAGTATTTCAGTCAAAATTAATCAGATACTAGCTTATTTCCAGTTTCACAAACTCTCAGGCAGTAGTAAAATATAATACCCTTCTGTGATACCATGGGTCAGAAGGAAAAAAAAAAACAATAGATTATGATGCTTAATACCTTAAGGAGAGATACTGCTATTGAAAATCTTTTTTCTCAGCCAACCTTAATAGTAAACTAATGGCCCTTGCAAACAGTAATATCCCTATCCCCTGGTTCTATACTCCAGACACATTTTCAGACTCAGTTCAGTCTTTGGTACAAAAACAGAAAGAGAAATATCCAGAATTTATTTTAAACAAGGACTCGAAGTTACCCTATAAAATACATTTTAAAGTCCTTCTATTTTGCAGCTGAGAATCTGAAAATACATAAATCTAATTTGTTAATAGAGGATACACTTTGTTACTTTTGCCTTGCTTAAAGAGGAGATACTGTAAAATATTAAGTGAGAACTAGTAGTCAAAGGTCAATCTTCTTTTTTTTTTTTTTTTTTCTTTCTAGAGAGGATGTAGTGACTTAAAAATGAACTAGGAAGAAAATATTTTTGTTCATTATTTGAATAATCTGTGTCCTGTGCTGGACTAAGGGAGAAAAGTGATAGACAAAATTGAAAAGAATACGTAAGTCTGAGGGGGCAAATAAAAACTTAAAAGGAATAAGAATGAAATACACCTTGGCAGTGAATTCATCCCACTGGCCAATGTTTCTTGCCCCATTCCCAGAAGTGAGATATTTTCTGGGTCAAACAAAGAGGATCCTATTAGTGGCCAAAGTTAGTTCATTCAAGTCTCTTGCAAATAGATGGAGATACATAGAACAAAATCATCTCTGACGAACAGAAAGTAATCTAAGGTAGATGGTGCAGTCAGCATTACTGGTTTGTTATTCCTTTTTGCCTAGTCTTCCTTAGACACTTCACACTATTTTTCAGTATGCAACATAATGTCATGTATTTACAGCAAAATATTGAATTACATATATAGTAGTTTACTGCATTATATATAGTAGATTATTATATATATAAAACCCACATAGTCAATACTAAGATACTGTGCATATAATATATTGTGTAAGACAATGTTGCCCTACTTTTTTAAAAACACCGAGTAATTATTTCTGTTGCCATTATCAAATGATGAAGTGACATTTCATAACGCAGGAAAATACGCAGAGTCAAATGAAGTTTTGCAGCCCTGTATGTAAATGACATCTAAACTTTCAGGTTCGGTCTCGTGGGATTGACTAGATTATTTGCTTAAATCATAACCATATTACTCAGTAACTGTTACAAAATACTGCAAAAAAGTAGGAGGTGTGTTTAAATCCTTTTCATTTCCTTTTTGCAAAGTGTTTTGTTTTTTTTTTTTTTTTCTTGAAAAATACAGGCTGTGGTCTTAGATATTTCCAAAAATAATCAAGTTTGAAAGAATGCTACTCTAACATCTGATAAACTTCTCATTATCCTTATAACAGATGAAAAAGGATTAGGCCTGGCAAGATACCTACTTACAGAAGAAGTTATGTTTCAGGTTAATCTAATAAATTTTTAAAAAAGCATTCACCATTAATCTCTGTGTAGATTCAAATTTCACTCTCAATATGTTGTGAACACAAAGCTAAATATAAATATTTTTCAAACTTATAATGCCAAACTTTGTTCCTTCTGATATAGGAAAAAAACTAACCTTCTTGACAATGTTATACAGTTTCTTCTAATCTACTTTTTAGGTTAATTCCATATTTCATCATTCCTGCAGATTTATGAGTTATCAGTTTGGTTCTGTTATATACCTTTGACATTTAGCTCTAATAGTGTACACACATATCCATAACACTGATAGCTCTTGAAGCAAGCAACTGGTGCAATGTGGTGCAGTGTAATATATTCAAATGTTGAACTGTTTCTTTTTAAGAACTTTATATATAATGGTAAAAAAAATATTTCACTGACTGAAATGTCATGTCAGTACTTAAACCTTAAAAAAAATAATAATTCTGTGATCTACTTGGTAGTTATCTAAATTTGCAAACATCTGGCAAGCTTTTTTTACTGTCTACCACCCAGAAAATAAGGAAAAGGCAAAGCTTTTTGGGAGCTCCCAAGCCTTAAACACAGATATTCAGGCAAATATAGTGAGAGTAAATAATTTGTAATTTTTCCAGAGATGTGTTAAACCTGAGGATCTTAGTTTTGAAAATTACCCTTTTCTTATGGTTCAAGACTCATGTGATGCAATTTCAGTCTCATCTATTCAAATCTCCTTTTGGATTGGAATAATAGATAGTGTGTCCCTAGAAAATTCAAAATTGCTGGAATCTTAGAAAATACAGATGATGGGATTTATCTCCTTAATAACAACTCCTTTCGGTGATTCATTTAACTGCTGATTTGGTAGTCTACTCAAAAGTAAGTGATCTGAATCTGAGGTAGTAGCAAGCTGAAAAAAGAGGATCTGGAAGAGAAGAGGGTCCAATGGTGTTTGGCACAGAATAGCTCTGACCACGAGCACTGCCGCCAGAGATAGGACAGCAGTCTGGTCAGGCAATACAGAAATGGGGCTGTTTCTTACCTGCCTTCTGTGTTATTGCTGCTGACAGTTCTTGTAATTTAAAGATGAGGGTCAAGGTTAGGGAAGAAAGAAAGGTGCACCAGTATCATGCTCCCCCCATCAACTGCTTTGTGACCTATGTGTCCCACACCTAGAGACTTTATGACAGATTTGGTTTTGATGCT
>JAWWTY010000088.1:6817241-6833967 GCA_035222235.1 Margarornis squamiger
AACACCCCCCAATCAAATTATCCACATCCCCCCCCCCCCCCCCCCCCCCCCGAAAGAACCCTGAGTGCTTTACCTCTGGTTAGAATAAGATACAATGAAAACATGTTCCACCTTTATCAAAATATTGCCCAACAGGCAAAGAGGGGTAGGATACAAAAAGCAGGATTTTCAAATGATGTCTCTGTAAGAAATCCTCTGTTGACTCACCTGGACTGCCACAATCACCTTACACCACTGCCCTGATAGAAGCATAAATGCACTGAAATGCTTGTTATACGGACCAAAGAGGTTGTTATACATCCTAATAACAACTGTAATTAGATTTATTGCTGCGAAGGATAGGTCTACCTAAAACTTTCAGCACCTACTCCACCTCAGCTTCACTTCCATGAAAACTATGTCAAGCATCCCAAGACAACTCTGGGATACACAGTTGAATACTTCAGATACATTTGCTCCTACCAAGACAGAACTGAAGGAGAGGAGCCACAGAGATTTAAGTACATTCTCATCTTTTAATGAATGGATCAACCTAAAAGAACAAAAGAAGTGTTCTAAGGCCCCTCAGGGAACAATTTTTGCAGGGCAAATAAAGCCATGAGCAGAAGTTCCCCTGGGCTGCTGCCCCAGAGCAGCTCAATTCAGACATGCACTCTGCTATTACAACTCAGCACCCTTTTCCTTCTCCTCCATTTTCACAGTGCTCAACAACTGACAAGATGAGGAGTTCTAGCTCCTCAGATCTCCCCAAGTCATCCTGCTCTGTCTCCTATTCCAACCACAGTATTCACTCACAGACAGGAACAGACCCTTTCTGCCCCCCCCCTCCAGTGATACTAGCCTGCTGCACAGCTATCAGCCTACAAAAAGTTCCTAATGATGTGACGCAACCTTTGGTCTGCCTTGCACCTCAGCCCTAATTCAATTTTGCATCCCTGGTGAATTAACTTGATTACAGTTCACACTGCAGGTTATTTATACACACTAACAGACAAAATCCAAGTGCGCTACACCACATGAGCCCTTCTTAATACTGGTTCCAGCTGGACCTAACAGTCCCCATCACACAGACCTGCATTGCCTATTATTGGGACCACTGTTTTACCTGCTCTTGCACACCACCTGCAGCTGACAGGCCTAGGCCACGGACACATTCAATTACTCCCTTCCAAAAACCAAAAATATGTGATGTCATAAGAGCAGCCATCACCAACTTGATCTGCAGCCAACTTTCTAGTGTAAAAAAAAACCTACTTAAAGCAGGTTATTCCTTCCTCAAGCAATGCTGAAAATGCTAACACGATTATTATAACACCTGTACTTTCCTGACCAGCTCCCCAGTGGGTGGCTTCTATTATTGTCAAAGTGACTTAACCATTAACCCCGTTTAAAGATCATCAAGCTAATTGGGACAAATTCTGCCTTGGTTTCAGGCTGTAATCTAGGTAACAGAGTCAACCTAATGAAGTGCTTTTGTTAACAGAGCCATCATTTTATGTATTTCCAGGAAGAGTTCCTAAAGGCTGTAAATTGACCTTCTACAGAAGCTTCGGCTGAATTCTACCTCTACTAATCATGAATTTGAGCTCTTGGATAAGCAAAAAAAAAAAAAGGAATAACTGAACTATCCTTAACAAAATTAAGTATTGCCAGTATTGCCCTTCTGTATCTCTCAACACACCATTGCTAACAAATGACTATTAACAGACAGGAACAACTAGGAGAGCCACTGAAAAATATTTTCCACTTCTTAAGCCAGTGTTGGAACTTTTTTTTTTTTTTAAAGCAATAAAAAAGCAGTAGAACACATCTCAAGATGTACTCGGTTTGTTGGATTAGTTTAAGCTAGCATTAGCAAAAAACTCAGTAAGCCTTCAATGCACTCTTCCAGACAACCCATTGACAAAAGATTGTCTGGGAACAGCTGGTCACAACTTTTCCTTAAGATTCTGACCCCAAAAGTGATTTGCTAATTTCTTTCAATTCCTTTCAGCCATTTTCTGAACTTCTTTCTTATTTTTCACTCTTTCTCATTTCACTTTTTTTTTTTTAATTTGGTGAGAAAGAAGATGGGAGACCAAAATGGTACAAAATTATTCCTGATACTATTTACCTTCCATCCTTAGTTCACTAGCAACCCAAGCAACCCAACAAAATTGCTGCTGTTGAAGTGGGTTAGAACAACTCAAACTTCTGGAGGAAAAGGTATTTTCCCCCTCTTCTAATACACCCTCCATCCATCCCAGTTCCTTGAACATCTGCAGACTGAACCTTTTATTTATAGTCTTCTACATTATCCTGCCATGCCAATGCAACTCATGCAGGAATTAAGATTTTTTTATTTTTTTTCAAAAAAGAGCTCTTTTCTTAATTGGCAGGAAGTGAGACCCAAAGATGGCTCATAAGCTACTACTTAAAAAGCCTTAAAGCTTACTGTGACACCACACAACATCACTTCTGTGACTATGCATTTTCTCCACTTAAATAGTGTCCCTTCCTCTGCTGCTTTACAAGTGTCTTCTACATACCCCTCCAGCACAAGGGGATTGACAGCTTTCAAAGGAAACATTGAAAAGAAAATTGTTCTCAGGTTCTGCAGATGCAGCTTAATATCTGAAGGAACTTTTGGTGTCCTCTGTAGCAAACGCAAGAAGAATAGTTACTTTTACTACCATTAGAGCATTTCAAGCTTAATCATGTGGTTTCACTGAAGTGCTCTACTAACAAGATCAGGCATTAGGAAAAAATTCCTAATTCCTTACTCTGAGGGTGGGCAGGCCCTGGCACAGGTTGCCCAGGGAAGCTGTGGCTGCCCCATCCCTGGAGGTGTTTAAGGTCAGGTTGGATGGGGCTTGGAGCAACCTGCTCTAGTGGAAGGTGTCCCTGTCCATGGCAGGGGGTTGGAACTGGATGATCTCCAAAGTACCCTTCCAACCCACACCATTCTGTGATTCCATGAAGATAAAGGGGTGCTTTTCAGGAGCATGGATGGAATTAGATGACCCCTTTCTCACTGGCTATCAAGAGAAGCCATGCCTTTAAAAATTTTCTTCAATTTAAAGCTCTGCTAAGAAGTACAGCCAGCAGTGACATATTGCAAAGTCAGCTGGCGTGGTGACAGAACAAGCTAATGTATGAACTGGTGAGGATCTAAAGCAGGTCACTTCCTACGACACCACGTTTACTCTTGGTTTTGATGCAACTTCCGTTTTCTCTTAATGATCAAATGAAGATCCTTTTGGTGCAAGCTGCCTGCTGCAATTTCGTTTGCAATAAAAATATTAAGTGGCACCTTAGACAATTAAATTCTTGCTCTGAGGCACCTCTTACCATTAGAGTCCTCCACTTCTTCAGCAGGAGTGTGGTTCTTGGAGGTGTGGTGGGCGTGTGAGGCTGCAAGGTTGACAATGCGGGGTCTTGGTAGTGTCAGTGCTTTCCCATGCACTTTCAAGGAGTGCTCTTTCAGCTGGCTGATTGTCATGGTGGAAAATGAGCAGGAGGAACATTTGTAGGCATGTTCACCTGGGTGAGCGAAATACAGGCAAGTCATCAGCTCACAAAAGAAACAAAATGGGGCCCTCATACTTCTCTTACTGAACTTGGCAGTAAATTTCCCATGGACTCTTCAGTGAGAGACTGATCCCAAAGAGAACAAGCTATGCGTGTCTCCTTGTTGGAGCAGTCTGGAGTCTGTGGGTGTGGACACCTGCTTTGGACCAAAGTATCACTTTCTGACAACTGCAGATCCTTGCACAGTGACTGATGTCAAAAAAAAACAAACAACAGAGACCAGACTCTTAGCATGCCTGTGTTGCATGGTATGGGAAGATAACAGACTCTGGGATGAAAATGGAGTCACTTAACTATAGCACTTCCAAATTTCTTTGGGAGTATACAGCAACTAGAGATGGTGAAGTCACCTGTTTCTGCATGCAGCACATCCAGCGTCATTACTAACAAAGCAAGAAGGACACTATAAAATGCTAACAAAGGGCCCTCCAAAAAAACCAAACCAAACCAAAACCAAAAAACAACCAACAACAAACCAAAAACAAAGAAAAGGGGGGGTGGTGGAATTATATTTGGGAAAGGTCACATTTTTCCTTATGAAAGGCCTGCCATTAGGCAGCAGTAATCTTCACAGAACTGGCAACCAAGCCGAGGCTGTTTTACTACAAGAAGTGAACATGGCAATGGCCAAGTACAGTGCATATATATAAGGCTCTGTGAAAGCGTGTCATGAAAAAGCACTAAAAGAAGTGAAAGAACAGCAGTAATGAACAGTAGTGGACTTAATCTTGAATACAATCCAAGCCACAGAGACAGAAAACAAGGGGAAACAAATCCTGATACAAGATTTGTTTTGCATGGAGGCATGGAGGCAATTGGAACACAAAGTGAAACTGTCCCAACACAAACACTGTGATATTATTCAGGTGCCAAGTTATTGTTTTGGAAGTGCCATTTCCATGTACAAGAGTAACACTGGCCACATATGAGTTGTACATAAAGTGCCAAAACTAATATAGGAGTGAAATATTCATGAATAGTAACAGAAGAACGAGAGTTCTGGTAATGAACGAGGCAGAAAATGTTTTCCATCTCTCAACAAGCTCAGCAAACAAGGTTCTCACACAGCATTGTTTCCGATACCAGAAAAAAAGTGAAGCAAAAGAGAATGTGAAAACACACATATTGCAGCAAGTCAGAGTAAGCACACCCAAAAAGATTAGCAACCATTCTCCATCAAAATAACTCCCACCCCTCTCTTCCAGAAAAACTATGCTAATCATCAGGACAAAACACAAACTCTTAGAATGCTTTTTTTTTGTATATTTGAAAAAGAAGAGATAACCCCAGAGTCCAAAATGGTGCAACAAGAAATTGTCCCATATGTTTTTTCAAACAACATTCCTCACCTGTGTTAGATATTTCCTTTTTGCGAATAAAACATTTTTTGAATAGCATGTACAAGTTGCTCAGTGGAACAGGATAATAAAAGGGCAAAAGTAACTCCAGTGTACAAGATACCAGTGAGACACAGATGTAGACCTTCATGGTTTGTCAGTGTAAGAGATTCCTGGATGACAGTATGCACCAACAAACTGGTAACTTAAAAGCACCACAAGAAATCAGAGCAAACAGAAGATGATTACATACCAAGCAGTCTAGACACACTAATAAATATGCCCACTCTTCATTTCAAATGGACATCAACCTGAAAGGGTGTGTTTGATTGCAGAGGAAAGGCTACAGTTTGGCTCAACAGAAGTCTTCTGCACTTTTTGAACTGCTAGTTTTGCATCTCAAAAATCAAACACTAATACACATACAAATAAATAAATATAAACATTGATGTAGTGGGTCTCAACTCTTGATATGTACTCAAAGCACTGTGTTCCAGATTACACAGAAACAGAGCAGGGCCAACACTCTTGTCTTACAGTCATCCATTTCTGCATTTCCAGTGTCACTGCTACAGAAGAAATTGCTAATGAGGGTCTCTCAAAAATACAAGCAAAAGAACAGGTGAAAAATTCAGATGAATTTAACAGAGATCCCATCTAGAGATACCATAAACTGTTCTGCTCCATGCCAAAGGAGACAGCACATACTGGATGAAAAACAAATGCCAGAAATACTGGTACCAGCTGTTAGGCAAGAACAGATTTTGTAGTTCACTGAATTTTGATCCATCCCCAGAAAATGAGGCAGAGGGACAGACGGAGTGAAAACACTTCAGGATTCAGGATTTTACAGATCTCCAGGAGACTTCAGAAAAATTCAGGGGGATTGAAGTTTTTCAACTTCTAAATAAACTGATAATGAGAAGATTGAGAAATGACAAAAAAATGGTAATATAAGAGAACCCTTGTATTATTGAAAACTGTGGAGTCTGAGGAAGTCTCCATAACATATCTATTCAGTAGCATATATTTCTGAAGGACTGACCAAAACCACAACAAAGCAAAGCTCTGACTGAAAAACATACAAGCAACTTTTCTGTGGTCTGAATATTCATCCAGTAGAAATGGACTAAGGCAGAAAGAGATCATAAGCCTTTGGAAACCCTATTACCCAAGTCATTGTGCAAGCACTATCTAGGCAACCATGAAATTGTGTTCTTGTACAATGCAAAACATGGTCCTTCAAGGACTGTCTGTCCACTAATCAAGTTCAAAAGCATGAATTCATAATAAATAAATCAGTGAATTACATGAAGAGAAGTGTGAAGTAAATATTAGCTGCACGGTAACTTTGGCTTTAAAAACCTGGCACGCTCAAACAAGGTAACACAAAGGAGCCCAACTGTGTAATAGCATACAGAAAACATTATTTTATGGTTGGTGAAAACAAAGAACCATGTCACCTCCATACAGGGTATGAGATTCTGTAAACTGGAACTGCTACATACAGTTGGATTTCCTACATGGGAATGCCATGGTCCCAGAGAATAGGAAGGTGGCAAAAGTTAAAATAATCTATAATATCCATCCAAGTACAGGAAAGGGTCCTGGCACAAGCTCTGTGAAATCTCCCAAAAAATACAGGAAGCGAGACCATCAATCTCTCCTATATTTTTGTAGATGAAAAGTGCCTTTGAATCAATGGTAACAATCAACCATTTTTAAATTTTTTTTTGTATCAGCAGACAAATACAAATTCCTCATGCTTTTTCCCCTCAACTTTCCTCCAACCCAACCAGAGTACACGACACAGAGCAAACAAATAACAAAAATAAGGAAAAAGGAACATACTTCCAGCTCTTTTTGTCATCTAAGGAGTTTCTACTCACAAGATTATAACAACTGGTCTAATTTGCAGTTTTTCAGACTGGTCACTATTCTATTATTTGCACCCCAGTGCGTGTTTGGGTTGCAGTTTGAGGGTTGATTTGACCTTTTAACCACAAAGATGCAACTGTAACCAATGGAGCCAGTGGTTTGTGACTCCAATCTTCTGATAACCTTGCAATGGAGGATATATGATGGTGCCAAGACTCCATAGACAAGAAATAAAGATGATGAAATTCTGGGTCTCACACTTTAATAATCAAAGATGCAACACATTCAGGTGACCTACTCTGTGTGACATATCTCCTTCCCAGCTCATCAGAAGCACGTCTGTTTGCTTGCTTGTATGGATTCCATACTGAAATACAGAGATTTGCAAGACGAATTTCCATGTGATTATGACATTCTCAGTCTGTTGCACATAGATCTGACTCCCAAAGTTTGATTTTTGGTTTTAACATGAAAGCCAGCATAAGACCCTACCAAAACCAAGGTGCAATTCACAATCTTTTTCCCAGAGTCACCTAAAGCACAAACATGAATACAAACAGTGGAGCAAAGCTCACTACCAGTTTAAGACATCAATTGTATAAGCAAGTAAATTCACTCAGAAACAAGCAGAAATAAGAAAAAAAACCTCATTTGTATAAAAGAAAATAGAAGAAAAGAAGGAAGTTCTTGAAGTAGCCATCACTTCTTTAAATTCTCATCACTGTTTTAAATTCTTGTCCTTCCCATTACCCAAACCCCCACTTACTCCAACAGGTCCACAGGCTGGCCAACCATGACTTGCCTTTGAAAAAATCTTACCCAACTCTGGTGACAAAACACGTGGTTCAAACCAGCATCTCTGATCAGCAACAAGAACACATGGGCCATTTCAGCTGCTCCACTGCAAAACTGAGAGAGAGAAAACTTACCAGCATGAGCCTTGAGTATGTGGGTTTTCAGGCGGCTGTTGTAGGAGGACTTGAAGGGGCACAGTTTGCAGCGGAAGGGCTTGTGGTGTCCGTGGTGGGTCTGCATGTGGCGGTCCAGACTTGAAAAGAGGAAGATAGAAAAGGGGCACAAAAGAGAGTCAGTCATCACAGCTACTCCCCCGGACGCAAAGCAAAACATTTAACAGCAATAATAAAATAAGAGGTAGACCAGGCTCTGCTACCCTTTCTCATACTTTGTCTTAGAATTCAATAGGTCTGCTTACAGAATAAACCCATGTCCAATATGAGGAAAAGGGGCAGAGCTGAGACCAATTCTGTTTATACAGAAAACAAGACACTTAAATAAACTTATAGGGCAATACAAGTATAAATTAAGTTATGCACAATCCAGACTTAAAGGACCAGTTGAAGTTATGCACGATCCAGACTTAAAGTACCACTTGAAACAGTCAAGAACAGTGAAATTATCATTACATAATTTTTCTCTTGTCAAAGATTGTTGTGAAAACATGTTCCCTTTCGTCCTGTTGATCAAGGGGAAAAAAAAAGTAAAATATTTTTTTGTTGACCAGCTTTACTGAGGAAGCCTTCTTTTCGTTACAGCAGCAAAAGCAGATTAGAGATCCTGCTCTGGGGAGGGTGCCAGCAGGCTACAGTTGATGAGTTCCAGGATTAAAAGGCAGCAGAGTTTCAGAAGCAACAGTGTAGGAGATTCTGCATGAAGCTCAACAGGAGAAGGGGTGGGAAAGACCAGCCTCTACTTTCTTCAGGGAAAATGGAAGCTACCAGCAGCCTGAATACTGTGAAGTGATCAAAACCTGCTCTCTCCACAGTTTGTCATAACAGCTCAGTAAAGTTTGGAAGGGAAAAAAGGATGTTTTCCACATTTCCTGACAGAAGATCAGATTCATTCTAACTGAGTGAATCCCGCAGAGCTCTGCAGTTCCTACACTGTGGCTGACAGCCACGAATTCACAGTCTCCAGGTGGCAGGCAGGTAGTTTCACCCCAAATTGTAAACATTTCCAGTAGAGACCCTTCTTTGGACACATTCAAGCCTTTTGATCTAGTCTTAGTTTGAGTCATCTCATGCATGATGATGGAACAACAACAGGGCAGAGACAGTGGAGGAGTCTGCCAAAACTGCCTTCCACCCTCCAGCCTAATTCTAGATGTATTTCAGGCATAGTTCCTTTTGTTTGTCCTAAACTGTCCTGCTCTTTTACTGAGTATCAACATGTAGCTCAAGTAGCAGTTGTTCCAGCCCTGTCACACTACACAAGATTCCACGTGATCTTTAGTCCCACACTGACAAGAGCTTGAGCCAGAAAATCCCTGTTTACGAGAGCTAACACTGAAGTCTGTGTATTCAAAGATCTGATAACAGCAAAAAAATAGAAAATGAACTTATGTCTCCTCTCAGGGTCACTCCATACAAATACAACTTAACAAAAATCCAGGATGGAGTTTGTGGCAAGACAAAGTGTACAGCTTTTTTTTGTGGGTTTTTTTTTTTAATTAAAAAAAAAAAAAGAGAGAGAGAGAAAGAAGTCTCCTAAATGAGCAAGACTGAACACTTGCAGTGAACACTTCATAGAGCAAAACTTGTTTTAAATAGCCTCCAGGGAATGAGATTACTTAACAATTAAAGCAGGCTGCCAAAGATGTATATAATACATATCAAGCTATTGTAAATATATACCTTAAGGTATTCTACGCAGCAATAATTAAAACCATATTCACAACCACATACTTTGCCAGCAACATTCTTCCAAAAGCAGGTTTTAATGTTTTGGTCAGATTTGAGAGAACAGTGAGCTGTTTAAACATTTGGTTTGGTTTCTTTCACAAAATTAATCTCCCAAGAGAGTAACTACATCAGAAACAAATATAAAAGAAGAAGCAGACAACTGCAACAACAAAGACCACACCTATTATTATTATGTCAGGTGATGCCTGTAGAGTTACTCCCTGACATCCACCACTCTGATTTACCTATTCTGCTTCTAGGCTATGACTTTCCTAAGTAGGAAACCAAGTCCCCAGGCACCAAACTCAACACAAGTCTGATTTTTGAAGCAAACCAGTTTACAAACAGCAAATTCTACAAGCCATGTGATTCAGGGGCTTCCCTCGCTGTCATCCTTGCCAAAGCAGGGTTGGACACAGTAGCTCACATCCTTCCCCCAGTCTCTTTCTTACTGTTGGCTGCTCAGTCCTGTGGACCTTTCCAACAAGGCAGACCAAACAGTGGCATCAATTTGCAATGCTGTGACACTAGCAGAAATCTTGCTTTTTAATAATAGGAATTAAAAAATGCTTTTCATCACGCTTTCTCTCCCACAGGCACTTGATTGCAAAATAGTGACATAATCACCAAATTTAAGAGTGCTATGAATGCAGTGAATAAGCAGCTCTCTCCCCATAAATTAAAGAAAAAATAGACCCGTAAATCTGTCCAAGATACCAGTGGAAAATATATCATGAACTTCATTTTTTGGGGGGGCATAGATATATATTTTATGGTTAAAATAATTTTCAAAATTACTGAACTTGAGGCAAAGTCAAATCTTAGGGAAATGAATTATAAGAAATGTGACTATTAATGATGACTATGTATCACCACCTTGTTGTGAACTTGAAACATTTGCAGACTTAAATTGCGTGCCATAATTAAGAAAGAAAATCCTGATTTCAAGGTGAGTTTATGACACTTATTTAGCATTAGAAATGAAAACCCAATCCTCCAAGAGCGTAGTAATTATAAACAAGGTAGTTATATACAGTAGAAATACCTTACATATGAAAGATTAACTAGGAAAATACTTTTCTCTCCTCTTTTGGTCTTGTTAAGTCTCATGCATTTGACCAGGGTGCATAAATGGTGGGCTTCACCATTGCCTACTGAGAGAAGTTTTATTTTTTTGGCTTGCATGCTTTTCCACCTACATTCAAAAAAAGGGGCTTAAATACATTCATGGAGATATAATCCTTCATAAATAGCCAATTATAGTGGCCAAAGGTTTTGCAGCATGCAAAACACATAAATGCTGAGCAAAGTGTAGCTCAAGATCAAGCTCAGGGAGCTCTTCTTCAGTGTCAACCTACAACACAGTAGTGCTGGTTTGCAATTCTTTAGAAAACATAAATAAAAGCCACAACTTACTTGTGCCTGAAAGCAGAGACAAAGGAGCAATACTGGCAGCTGTACTTGTCTTCCCGGGCAAACATGGCCAGAGCCAAGTGACTCCTCTCGTGGGATCGCAGACCCTGCATAGACATCAAAACCCGGTCACACTGGCTGCAGTGGTAGCCCCCAGGCCTGGTTTCATCTTCCAAGGATGTTCCATATTCAGCTTCTGTAAATTCCACAATGCCAGGGTCTGTGGCTCCCTCACAACCCTCCATCAAAGTTGTGTTTGACGGATCTTCAGCCTCCTGCTAAAAAACACATACCCCCCCAAAGCCATCAATTCTCTCACCCTTCTGCCCCTCAGTCTTTACCCTGTGTTCATAATAATGTCCAGGTTTCCCACTGCATTACTTTTCTAAATATATCCCTACACAAACTCCACATCGATGGCTTTCCGAAAAAAAATGACCTATTTTTGGAAGGGGACAACATGATTATATCTACGACATACATAAATCCACAGGTAAAAAAAGAATCTCACTCCTCAATCAACTTTCTGTCAGACAACACAAAAAGACAAGAAACCAAATCAACTATCTTTCAATAGTCTTTGAGTCTTCTAAAGTTGATCAGATAATCATTAATAAGGTATAGAGCAGTCAATTTTAGTCTATTTTGCTCTACTGTAAAGCTCCACTACAGCTGACCATAGCTACTCTGCAAACTAATATAGTTGTCTAGTCTACAGTAGATTTTGTCCATCAGTGTCAAACTCACAAGAAGCCAGCACACTAATACCCTAGAATCCTCTTTAAAAATACAGAGCAAACAGAAAAAGTTGTTTTTTTTAATTCTCCTTCATAACTTTCCTTTCCCATTTCTAACCACAGCATGCAATTGTGCCTCAGCTTAAATAACCCATAAGAATTGTTTCCATCACATTCTTTAGGCCATGGCTTTCAGCTTTTGTTCCCTGATGCAAAATTTCTATTTACTCAAGAGAAAGCATTGACCCTACATAAGCATCACTTGAGAAGCAAGGAGGAGAGGGAAAGGACTCTTAGGAGGGAAGCATCTGAATCTGTCAGGAGTACCAGGTAAGATAAAGGTAGGTCAGTGGCAGGGCAGTGAAAGCTCCCTCTGGCAGCATGAGTTAGGCTTCCTCATAAAAAGCAGATGATTCACTGAAAAAGCACTGTCAGACACCAGGAGTCTTTGACAGGAGCTCACTGCAGCATGAGGAGGAATACACAGCTAGTTCCCACAGCCTGGGTGCACTTTCACTATCCCTGCCAGTATCCTGGAAATCGGGATGTGGAACATCACCCATCCTTGGAGATGCCCTAGAAGGCACGCCCTGTCATAGGGAGAAAGGAACAACACTTTTACATCTAATCACCTGAATGGGACCATTGGCTCACCTGGCTACTGAATGTTTTGGTTGGAGCCACCATGCAAATTTCATGTGGAAAGGTGTACCACAAGCAACTCCACACATCTGCATGTGCACACTTCCTCTTCTCAAAAAAAAACCCCAAAACTCAAACAAACAAACAAACAAACGAAAAAATAAAGAAAACAAACAGCTCTTTTTGAATTTATCTAAGCAGAAAAGTAGCCCAGAACAGCTGAAAGTCTCCTGCTCATAAACCAAGTCTTTCGGTCATCAACGACATCAACTCCGTTGTGGCTGGGAAGAAATGAGAATTAAAGACTCTTCATGCCCCTGGATCAAGAGTGAAAAAAAGTTAAAACATCTTGAAATAAACCAAATGCACTTCAGAAACTTAAAGAGTTAGCTTAAAACATCGTGCTGAACCGGAATACCCGGTTCAAAACACATTCATCTTCACAAGAGCCCTCCAACAGGTTATCAACAAGTCCTTTATTTTAAACAATGCAAGTAGTTTCAGTCACTTTGAGCCCCCTTTCAAAAATTCTTACCTTTACTGTAGCCGACACGGAAGAGACATTCCCATACTGGACATGCTTGCGGAGGTGATTACAGATGGCTCGAAGTGTTGGATGGACTTCCACACAAAACTTGCACTTGTAGCCAACCACCTTCCTCTCCTTAAGCTTTGAAACGTCTTCCAAGTGTCCAAAAGCCTGTTTTGAGTACACAAGCAAAAATCACTGCAGTATGTTCTGTTACCTCACTTTCAGGAACACAGACCAGATTTAACACCTGAAGGGAAATTGTGCCTGACGTACACATGTTCCATTCTGCAGAACTGCAAGGTCAATTTCTGTTGACATCATTAATTCCTACAAAGCAGTGCACAAGACATCTGTGCAGAAGAATCCTTCAGTTTATGCATGAGTGGTCCTCTAGAAGACCATTCAGTATGGCCTGAAACTGTGCTCTTCCACGACACCATGACGTCCCCAAGAGCTGTGCAGGGCTTTTCCTCAGCAAGTGTATTTCCAACTAAAGCAGAAGGAAGGGGGCAAGTGGGCAAGGAATGGAGCACAATTTGGTCCTCTCCCTATGAGGCACTTGCTCAAAGCTTCAGTCACCAGATAAGATTTGTGTCATGTTAATACTGAGTGCTTAATGAGAGACAGTGCTGAGACATAGAGAAGGCTGAGAAGCAAACTGGTGTGTTATTCAGAGGGACACGGAAGAAGGGGATGGGACATTTCCTAGAGAATCTGCAACAAAGTACATTGCAGCCTTGCCACAAAAGAACAAGTAGCTGTCAGATACAAATGGCCCTCCTGAAGCGTGGGAGGAAGGAAAAGAAGATAAAGAAAATACTGAAGAATGCAGTAGGAAGGAACAGGGTTTCCTACAGAACCTAGGGAGATGAGTATGGATGAGGAAATTAAAGCAGAATGTGCAACTGACTTATGGAGCTCACTGTCATTCTGAGTCATTCATTAGCCTGTGGCCATTTGGCTGTCAAAGAGAACATGCAAGTGGGTATTTGTGGGCTCCCCAGCGGGGAGCACGGGGCAGAGAAAGAGACCAGACACACAAATCCTTACCCTCTCTTGTTTGAAATCTGCAAAAGCACCATCTGCATATTTCTGCTTGCTCAAAAGCTGCTTCCTCCTCTCCTGACGTTTGGCACGCTTCTGGAATTCCTCATTGTGACCATTCAAGTGTGCAGTCAGCTCTGCCGTGCTATGCAATTTCGTATCACAGTGCTTGCACTGGTAGACGGGGTTCTGAGAGCGGGTGCCACTTCCCAGTATGGCAAAGTCCCTCTTTAAATCCTTGCTGTGGTGGTCAGTGTAATGCATGCACAGCAGCTCTGCTGTGCTGAAGGACAGCTTGAAGCACTTTATGCACCTGAAGGGAAGCCACTCAATTTCCTGAGCCTCGGCCTCCACCTCAGGCTTTTCAAAGTCATTCCTCTCCTCAGCTGGAGCTGGCTTTTCATGCTCATCGGCATACACAGCAGTGAAGTAGCCCCCCAGCTTGCTCGCATGCTGCTTCTTAGGGAAAACACCGGGGTGACGCTTCATGTAGTGGGACACAATGCCCTTCTTACTGAAGGACTGGAAGGAACAAAGCGAGCACTTCTTCTTCTCTACAGCCCTCCTCAGCTCCTCACTTAGCTGAGGAGAGTCGTCCTTGGGAGGAGATGGAATGATCACTTTATTGGGTTTGTCGCTTACCGTCCTGGAGGCTGCTAGGCAGTGAGTGTAGTAAGCATCAATGTCATGTCTTTTCTGGTAGTGTGCCGCGAGCCCTTTGCGGATGGGGTTGGTGTAAGAGCACAAGGCGCATTTGAAGAGGTTGTTCTTGCCCTCCGGCTGCGCCCGGACATTGTTATGTTTGATGCGGTAGTGTCTCGCTATCCCCTTCCGGGTGGAGCAGAAATACTTGCAGAGCTGACACCGGAAAACTGTGTGAGACACTAAGTGAGAACTGGAGAAATGAGGTGCTGGCACAGAGACTTCTCCAACATCCTCAGCAGCAATTTCTGGAGAGGCCTTGATCTCAGTCACCATGTCTGGCTCCACTGAGGCAGACACCTTTGGCGGCGACTGGGCAAAAACATCAAATTCGGGTTGATTGTGGTATTTCTCATAGTGAATTTTCAGCTTCTCAAGTGTTCCATGGGTGTAAGGGCAGAGTTTGCACCGATAAGCACCATAGCCTTGCTTGAAAATCCTACTTGTCTCTTCCACATCGTTCTGAGCAATATCAGTTGACTGCTCCACATCATGCACAAAGTCTTCAGCAGTGACTTTCACTGATGGGTGTCGTTTCTGGTAGTGTGTGAGAACGCCATGAATACGTGTATTAATGTATGGGCAATGCCTGCATTTATATACAGCCCCTGGGTTAATGTCTATATCCTGAGCAAAGTCAGCTGCCTTCACCTTCATGCCAGGATGCTTTTTGCCATAATGTGTCAGGAGGCCATGCAAGTTGTTGTACTCAGACTGGCAAACTGTACACTGATATGGAGTGGAGGAGATGGCAGGGTTTGCAGAAGCCAGCTGGACAGTTTTTTCATGGGAAAGGCTGGGATCCTCTGCACACTCTGTATCCTGATCCATCTGCGATGGTGCTATCTGGTCTTCAGAGTCCATCCTGACCCCGGTTTCATCGGGCTGTGGGATGATCTTCTCAGAAGAATCTTTCTCCTTAATGATATCTAACAACACAGATTCATCCCCGTTCATGGCCCAAGGGTGAAATGCTTGGTAGTGATTAGTAATATCCCAAATAGAAGATGCTTCAAAAATGCAGTCCCTGCATTTATAGGTCTTCATCTCTGTTGGCATCACTAGGGCAGGAGGGGAAGGATCGGGACCCGCCCAGAGTTTGGTAGCCATATATGTGTAATCAACATAATGCTCGGGGTGTCTCCTTTGGTAATGCACAAGCAAACCACTTGGCTCCGTGTGTGAATAAATGCACCATTCACAGTGATATCCAGCCTCTATCAAGCCATCCAAAAACGCCCATCTCAGGATGGATGTGACCGTGGCCTTCAGGTTTGGGTGGTCTTTCTTGATATGCTTCCTCAATGCATAGAAGTAAGGGGTTGTGTAGCTGCACTGCCTGCACTTGAGGGCCCTCAGCTTTGATTTGTCCCGCTCGGAGCTGGAGGTGTGAGCGGGCAGGCTGCCAGCTGATTTCTTCTGGCTGCGGTCGCAGAGGCTCCTGATGGTGGCCGTGTGCTGCCTGATCACATCCGCGTTGGCCTTGAAGTCGCGGTGCTTCTTCTGGTAATGGATGAGCACGCCTTTCACGGTCCGATTCCCGTAATCACAGTGTTGGCAGAAGAACATTTCGTTCTCAGGAGGGTTCACAGAGGTCTCGGACCCACCCCGGCCCAACTGCTGCATTGACACAGGAGGCCTCTGAATGCCAGGGGGCAACTCCCCAGCCCGCATCATCGCAGCGGTGGGGGGTGCCTGCCTGATGTACTTGGCAGTGACCTTTATCTCCGGGTGCCTCTTCTGGTAGTGGACAAGCACCCCCACAACAGAGCGGTTGCTGTAGGAACAGTGTTTGCAATAGTAGAGTTCAGTAGAGAGGTCTGGGGGTGGTGGTGGGGGAGGTGGAGGCTGAGAAGCCAAGTTGGACAGTTTCGGGGAGACGGGTGACCCCAGCTCAAAAGACATTTGGGCCAGGGCAGAGCCCCTGTCAACAGAGACTACACGCATGGTCTTCTGAATTCTGAAATATGAGGCTTTTTCTTCGGGGTGCTTCTTCTGGTAATGCACCAAAACGGAATGCATGTTAGGGCTTGCAAATGAACACACATCACAGTCATAAACAACCACAGTGTTGACTGAAGGTTCCTTCTGATTTTCACATTCAGGACTAAAACCCTTGGTGGCACTTTTGTTAAAACCAGCTGGCACACCAGTCCCGCGAGCCACGGGGGT
>JAWWTY010000088.1:6834067-6845446 GCA_035222235.1 Margarornis squamiger
TTTTTTGGGGGTGGGGGTTTTGGGCAGGTAGGCGGATCCGGCCAGATTGCAAGCTTCCTGGTACCAGCCAATGGGAACAGAAGCAGGGACCCCCCCAGCCGGGATAGGGTATAAAAACCTCTGTCTCTTGTTGCTGGGGGTCTGTCTCCTAGGTCAGAGGGGACACACCAATTCAGCTGAATTTGTTAAATAAAAAGTTTAGTTTTGCTTTGATGACTTTGTCCCCTTATGAATTTTATTGATAACTGTGAGTATTTCTCACATAACTAAGTATTCCACACCATTCCTTTACATAATCAGGTGTATATAAGATGAGGAGGGAAGGTTTCTCTCTCTCTTCCTTTCGGGTGCTTAGAAGACAGCAGGTCTCAGTGTGTTGACCTCTCTCTTACCTATATGAGCTGAGGCCTAATCTGGGAACTGTTGTCCTGAGCCACGCAGTGGTGAAGATTCTACTGTTTTCTTGAGGGAAGTTGGTGAGAGTTTATTGTGTTAGTTATTTTATTGAGCTATTCCCTGAGTTTTTGAGTATGTATATGTTTTGTTTTGGTTTTACCCTTTTTTTTTTGTCCTTTCTTCCCTTCCCCTTTTCCCTTTTGGGGTTGTTTGGGATTCTTGTTCTGTATATACATAGTGTTTAATTGTATATAAATGTAATATATGTGAATATATATTTTTTTTTACTACAATTCTCTTTTGGTACTTTTTTTACCTTTTTCTTTTCTTTTGGGAGGGGAGAGAGAAGCCCGTGCGGCCAATGGTTGGTTTGGGAGGGAGCCAACCCAAACCACTACAAGCCCTCAAAATAGGTGGACAGGACATGCACAGAAAAAACCTTGAGTTTCTTCATAATAGTAGTCCCCTCTAAGACCATTCATTTTTAACTTACAAGACCAAGCCATACTCTTTCATGGTTCTTCCCCCTCCCCGTCCAATTGCATGTTTTTCTACAGCAAGTAGTTACTCCAGATGGGAAGAAAGGTACAGAAAAGAGTAGCAGAATTTGGTCTTCTGTTCACAGGAACACTTGCCCAAATCTTGAAATTATTGGATAGATGCACTTAAGCATCAGATTCTTTATCAGAAAATATGCTGAAATAGATAAGCTTAAGAAGGAAATTGATGTCTTATTTCAAGGTACGTTGATGAGCAGTAGAATGGGATATTTGCTAAAAAATCAAAAACAAACAGCAACCTTGCAAATGATACAGATAGACATCCATAAAGGTGAGAGGAAGGAAGAAAGATATGGAAAATCCTGAAGGAAACAACTGGAAGGAGCAGAGCTTCCCATGGAGCCTAGGAATAGGTGGAGAATGAAGGAAGTTAAAGCAGAATATGTAACCAACTTTTTAAAGCCCTTTGACATGCTGAGTGACTCATTAACCTGCATTCATTTGGCTGTTAAAGTGAGCATGCAAGTGGGTATTAGTAATAAGGAGCTTCTTGAGGTATAGAAGAATAGCTTTTGGTTTGTTTTTTGCCCTGGGGAGAAGCAGCAGAGAAGAAGACTGGACACACAAATCCTTACCCTCTCTTGTTTGAAATCTGTAAAAGCACCATCTGCATATTTCTGCTTGCTCAAAAGCTGTTTCCTCCTCTCCTGACGTTTGGCACGCTTCTGGAATTCCTCATTGTGACCATTCAAGTGTGAGGTCAGCTCTGCCACGCTATGCAATTTAGTATCACAGTGCTTGCACTGGTAGACAGCATTATGAGAGTGGGTGCCACTTCCCAGTATGGTAAAGTCTCTCTTCAAATCCTTGCTGTGGTGATCAGTATAATGCATGCACAGCAGCTCTGCTGTACTGAAGGACAGCTTGAAACATTTTATGCATCTGAAGGGAAGCCATTCAGTTTCCTGAGCCTTGCTCTCCACCTCAAACTTTTCAAAGTTATTCCTTTCCTCAGCTGGAGTTGACTTGTCCTGTTCATCAGCATACATGGCAGTGAAGTAGCCCTCCAGCTTGCTTGAATGCTGCTTCTTGGGGAAAACACTAGGGTGACGCTTCATGTAGTGGGACATCATACCTTTCTTGCTAAAAGATTGAAATGAACAAAGTGAGTACTTCTTCTTTTCCACAGCCCTCCTCAGCTCCTCACTTAACTGAGGAGTGTCACCTTTGGGAGGAGATGGAATGATCACTTTATTGGGTTTGTCGCTTACTGTCCTGGAGGCTGCTAAACAATGAGTGTAATAAGCATCAATGCCATGTCTTTTCTGGTAGTGTGCTGCAAGCCCTTTACGGATAGGGTTGGTGTAGGAACACAAAGCACACTTGAAAAGGTTGTTCTTGCCTTCTGGTTGTGCCCGAACATTATTATGTTTGGTGCGGTAGTGCCTCGCTATCCCCTTTCGGGTAGAACAGAAGTATTTGCAGAGCTGACACCGGAACACTGTGTGAGACACTAAGTGAGAACTGGAGAAATGAGGTGCTGGGATAGAGATTTCTCCAACATTATCAGCAGCAATTTCTGGGGAGGGCTTGATTTCAGTCACCATGTCTGGCTTCACTGAGGCAGACACCTTTGGTGGTGACTTAAAAACATCAAATTCAGGTTGATCATGGTATTTCTCATAGTGAATTTTGAGCTTCTCCAGTGTGCCATGGGTGTAAGGGCAGAGTTTGCACCGATAAGCACCATAGCCTTGCTTGAAAATCCTACACGTCTCTTCTATGTCATTCTGGGCAATGTGATTCAACTGTTCCACATCATGCACAAAGTCTTCAGCAGTGACCTTTACTGATGGGTGCCGTTTCTGGTAATGTGTGAGGACACCATGAATGCGTGTGTTAATATATGGGCAATGTCTGCACTTGTACACAGCCCCTGGATTAATGTCTATGTCCTGTGCAAAGTCAGCAGCTTTCACTTTCATGCCAGGATGCTTTTTGCCATAATGTGTCAGGAGGCCATGCAAGTTATTGTACTCAGACTGGCAAACTGTACACTGATATGGAGTGGAGGAAATGGCAGGATTTGCAGAAGTCAGCTGAATAGTTTTTTCCTGGGAAAGGCTGGGATCCTCCACATCCTGGTCCATCTGTGATAGTACCTGGTTTTCAGAATTAATCCTGACCCTAACTTCATCAAGTCGAGTGCCAATTTTCTCAGCAGCATCTTTCTCAATGATATCTAACATTACAGATTCATCCCCATTCATAGTCCAAGGATGAAAAGCCTGGTAGTGATTACTAATATCCCAAATGGAAGATGCTTCAAAAATGCAGTCTTGGCATTGATAGGTCTTTGCCTCCGTTGGCATCACTAGGGTAGGAGGGGAAGGATCTGGACCTGCCCAGAGTTTAGTTGCCATATATGTATAGTCAACATAATGTTCAGGATGTCTCCTTTGGTAATGCACAAGCAAACCACTGGGTTCTGTATGTGAATAAATACACCATTCACAGTGATAACCAGCTTCTATCAAGCCATCCAAAAATGCCCATCTCAGAATGGACGTGACTGTGGCCTTCAGATTTGGATGGTCTTTCTTAATATGCTTCCTCAATGCATAGAAATAAGGTGATGTGTAGCTACACTGCCTGCATTTGAGGGCTCTCAGCTTTGTCTTGTCCTGTTCAGTGCTGGAGGTGTGAGCAGGCAGGCTGCCAGACAATTTCTTCTGGTTATGATCACAAAGGCTTCTAATGGTGGCTGTGTGCTGCCTAATCACATCTGCATTGGCTTTGAAATCATGATGCTTCTTTTGATAATGAATGAGCACACCTTTCACAGTCTGGTTTCCATAATCGCAGTGCTGGCAGAAGAACATTTTGTTCTCAAGGAGATTCACAGAGCTCTCAGAACTGCCCTGGCTCAACTGCTGCACTGACACCGCCATTTTCTTAATCCCAGGTGGCAACTCACCAGCCTTCATCATTGCTGCAGTAGGGGGTGCCTGCCTGATGTACTTGGCAGTGACCTTTATTTCTGGATGTCTTTTCTGGTAGTGAACAAGCACTCCCACAACTGAACAGTTGCTGTATGAACAGTGTTTGCAATAGTAGAGTTCAGGAGCAAGGTCTGGGAGCAGTGGTGGGGGAGGTGGAGGTTGAGAAGCGAAGTTGGACAATTTTGAGGAGACAAACACTCCCATCTCAAAACACATTTGAGCCAGGGCAGAGCCCCTGTCAACAGATGCTATATGCATGGTCTTCTGAATTCTGAAATACGATGCTTTTTCTTCAGGGTGTTTTTTCTGGTAATGTACCAGAACTGAATGCATGTTAGGGCTTTCAAATGAGCACACATCACAGTCATAAACAATCACAGAACTGACCGAAGGTACCTTCTGGTTTTCATATTCAGGACTAAAAGTCTTTGTGGCACTTTTGTTAAAACTTGCTGGCACAATAGTCCCATGAGCCACAGGGGTGAAAGTTGTCATAGTTTTTGGAGCAGAATTCAAGATCTCTCTCAGTGTCTGAGACTCTGTGTCTAGCCCCTCTTGCTGCTCAACAACATAGCTTGAAAATATCATTGCATTGTTAATTTTCACTGTTGGATGCATTTTTTGGTAATGTGGCATCAGGCTTCTACCATTTGGGCTAGTGTAAGAACAGAAGTGACAGTGGTAGATCAGATCAGAGTGATTGGAGTTCAATACACGCATAGTTTCAGGGTGATGCTCTCTGTAGTGTTGCTGCAGGTCTTCAAAGTTCATGTAGTCAATATAGCACTCAAGACATCTGTATACTGCACTGTGATCATTTGGATCCAAGATATACCTAAAGCTGAATTTTATGTAGGGGTGCATCCGTTGGTAGTGGGTGCTGACACTCCTAGCAGACTTGTTGCTAAAATCACAGTGTTTACAATAATAACACCTGCCAGAGTCATTAATCTCCACAGTTTCATTGTTCTGATCAGGGTCATTCATATTTGGCTGGCTTCCCAGAACAGAGGCATTAGGGCTCTGTTGATCTTTCATGTTAATTGAAGAAAAATAATCTTCCTCATCTTCAGATAAAGTGAGCTCGATCTCTGATCCATTGGTGGAATTATAACCATGATGCATGTTTATTAAGTTTGCATCCTTCTGAGAATTATTAGTCTCTCTCCCCCACATTTGCTGGGATGCATAATAACTAGAAACCTCCACCATTGGTTTTGTTTGTTCTTCTTCTCTGTCTAATTCCACTTCTATCTCCACCTCGTCTTCCTCCTCTTCCTCATAATCCTCTACATTAATCACAGCATCTTCTTGCTGCTTGTTTTGGTTTATTTTGCTCTGCAGGTTGCTTGCTATTTCATTAATTCTAGTTCTTTTCTTCACTGGTGAGAGATCCAAAGGGCAGTCATCGGACACCTTCTGAGCAACCTTAGCAACAAAGTTATTTTTAGACAAGAGACCAAGAATTGAGGTCTGGCTTTTCTTTACTGTGCTGACAGGGGTGAGAGCATCTGCCTCACTCTCCTGGGGCATGTTAGATGGCTGTCCATCATATTTTGGTAAGTTGTCACAAAATGAGTGTTTGTGCTGCTGATGAACTCTGAGACCTTTCAAAGTAGTGGTAGAATAGTTACACATTGTGCACTTATAAGGATGCTGTAAATGGGGCTGAGGCAACTGCTGCTGCTGCTGCTGCACTGTTCCCCTCATTCCAGCTGACTTTCTTCCATTTATAGTTCCATTTTCATAAGAAACCATGTTGTCATTCAAAGAGGAAACAATGTTTTCACTCTGAGAATTCACAGTGTCCCAGTCTGATGTTGTATCTGTGTGACATTGCCTATGAACTCCAAGCTTTAACAAACTCTTACACGTAAAAGGACACTCATTACATTTGTATACAGTTGTTTTTCCAGACAGGTGGATATTCTCAATGTGACGGGAGATGCTTCGGCGGTGCATTGTGAGGAAAGGACAAAAAGGACATTGGAACCTGTTCATGTATCTTCTAAAGGGAATCCCTTTCATTTCCAACAGCTTGTTGCCATCAGATCCTATTAGTATTAATTGCTTTTCAGATATTCCTAAAGTCTGGTTGTCCACTGAGTTCAAGCCATTCTCACTGTCTACTTCATTTAGCTCTTCGTCTGAGCTGGAGTCATTTAGCATACTGCTTGTTTCCAAGTCAGCAGAAGAATTTGTCATGTCAGCAACTCCATAGTGGGATCTGTCAGGCAAATTAACCATGCCAAAGTTGTGAGGTAATTTAGACTTCATTTGAGGATAAGACACAGAAGAAAACTTAGAGGATATAGAAGAGTTGGGCCTGATAAGGGAATTGCCCATAGAGCTTTTGAAGTTTGAGACATCAGCATTCAACATATCACATCCTATCATATTCATAGAGATATAAGTAGAGTTTGGGGAGGCATTCTGGGCTCTCTTATTCTGCATATCAGGCACACTAGTTCTATCTTGTTCCTGCCTCAAACTTGACAGGATTTTCACCATGCTGCGGTGCTTCTTCATCATATGGTCACACCAGCACTCCCTTCGAGGTGTCTGGTAACTGCACCATTCACAGCAAAAGTTGCCTCTGGACTTTGTTAGAGGCTTGACCATGGACTCCAAAATGCTCCATTCCACCACCTCTTCAGGTAATTTCTGGCAGGGTTCCTGCACTGGCACAGAGGCAGATGTCAATTCAGATACAGCAGAGGCAACAGTAGGAGTTAAACTCTCCTTCAGAGTTTTTTTGTGATACATTTTCTGGTGCTTAATAATCCTTGTGCGCCTTAGTGATTTGTAGGTGCAGAACTGGCAAGAGAAAACTTTGCCAAATCCCTTATGCATCATGATGTTGTAATTTAAAGATCCAGCAGTGTGTGACCCTACTGAGCTTCCCCCAGCTTGTGCTCCGTGAACCTTGCAAGTGTGCTCTATGAGGAGGTTTTTAGATCGGAAGTAACGCACACAGAATTTGCACTGGAAAAACTTGTTGGTTGGCTTAGGATTTGGAGCCATATGCTGACCATAAAAGCTTTGGCTCTGGCTATAATAAGTTCCAGTTCCCATCTGAGTTGTTGTATTTTGCCCTAAAATAAGGATTTAAAAGTAAATATGTAAATAAGTAAAATTAGACAGTTTCCCCCCCATCTACCCTGTATGCATATGAATACACACACATCTTGAACACATTAATATCACCAGGATTTCCCTCATTTATTTATTATTAGACCTGTGCATACAAGGATGGTCAGGAAACTAACAGATGGTACATAATTTGGGATAGACAATTCCCAAAATAAGCTTCTTGAAATAAAAAGGTACACTAGTAAAGTTCTAAACTCTTTTAGAGCTCATGGTGGTGTAAAGAAATGAAAAGAAGCAATATGATAAAGCATGTGAAAAATAGCAAGATGGCAGATCCACACATTTACATTTACAGAAAAAATGTCTGTAGCTAAACATCATCCGCTTCCCTACTATAGTGATAAAGGTAACAGTTTTTTAAAAAAACACACCTAGATATACCAATTAAAATGCACTTAAACAAGTTACATGTGAGATACAGGCTTAGAGTTGAGGTTTACCTGCTATTTCATTTGCAGTTGTAAATTCATCCTTTACAAAAGAAAATTCTATCTCAGTCTGGTTGCTAGCATTCATGGAGCCAGACCTCAGCTGGCTAGGGTTTTCCTCAGAGACATCTGTTGGCTGCAGAAAAGCGGTATGAACGTCCTGAATGTGAGCTTTTAGGTCTTCATAGGATGGAGCTTGGAAATCACAGCCATCACATTGCAGCACCTCCATGGTTCAGGACCTATCTTTTGCATTAGTAAATTCTGCAAGAAAAACAAGGAAAGGAGAAGAAAAGAGGCAGGGTTTTGGTTTGGTTTGGTTTTCCCTGTTTGGTTGGGTTTCTGAGGGTTATTTTTTTTTTTTCCGAAATGTCATTCAGTGAATTCTGAAAATCTATTAACATCAAGCTTCCTATCACTATTGTCCTGGTTTCA
Source organism: Margarornis squamiger (assembly GCA_035222235.1). Classification (NCBI taxonomy): domain Eukaryota; kingdom Metazoa; phylum Chordata; class Aves; order Passeriformes; family Furnariidae; genus Margarornis; species Margarornis squamiger. The sequence continues at coordinate 6,841,982 of JAWWTY010000088.1, forward strand.
GCTAGGATAGAGTTAATTTCTTCTCAGTAGCTGACTCAATGTCTCAAGTCTTAACGACTCAAAGTCTCAACGACTTAATGATTTCCAGAAATTCCATAATTACTGCAGTCTAAATCTCAACATATAAGAGGCATCAAGGCAATTTTGAGTCAAAGAAAGACCTATCTTGGTAACTTGCAGGTTGCCATTATCAATGCTACAGTCAGCCTTCTGACAAATGACTACTGTTCCAATGGACTTTGTCCTCTAGGCTTTTTCATTACTCAGGAGAGAGCTGTTGATAGGAAGTCTGCCTCTCTAACAGCTATATGCTAGAAGAACAACCACATTACTACCAAACATTCATTCACTGAAACTTACAAACAGATAACAGTGGTTTCTGCTTCTATAAGACTCACTCTAACCTTCCTGGAAGCTGAGAAAGTCCTGTCAGTTTCATTACCAACTATTAAAAAAGCCCTTAAAGTGGAAACACTTGTCTTTCTTTTCAAAATCTTGTAATTCCTGACTTCAGAGGAAAACATAAGCATAATTGCAAAGTGAAATCTAAATAAGTGTATCAAGAATAGACTGCTGTGCATTGGAATTAATTCCACCAAACACCAAGAACATCTCCACTCTTAGTTATAACTCTTACAGAGTTCCATTATGGTCTATCATTGGGGACATATCTTTGGTAGGACAGGAGTTTGAGGAAGGGATAGACAGTAAAAAGAATAGGAATACTACAAAAGTACAATGGAAAAATAAATAACAGCGATCTTCCCTAAACACTTCATGACTTCACTAATTAATCCCAAACCTCTGTATATTGTAATGTACAAAGTAATAAAATTTAGCAAGATCGAGTTCAGTATGTGACCAATTAATTCCATTTCACAAAATACTGGATAGGAATTTATCACTAGACTCTTAGCTTATGTACTGCCATAAACAAAATTACACTGAAACGGGAGCAAAACTTCAAGGGATTAACTGGATTAGTAAATTTGTTCAACACCTGTTCTGCCTGGGTTGCTAGAGGAACATAGTGATTTGTTCTGTTAACTCACTGGACCTGATCTTAGAAAATACTCAGAGAACTCTATACAATCAACCTAGTGGTCATAAATTAAGACAAGCTAGACATTATAAAAAGATGGAATGGCCTTAAGTCAGTGGTTTCTGCGAGCTTCAGTGGCTAGGTCAATAACAAAGAGTGTTAAAGAGGTCAAGGTGAGGAAGAGGAGCTGACAATCCCCGAGGTGAGACTGAAGGGCAGAAATGATCACCTCATGTCAGTGCCAAGAGAAGATTCTGGAAAGCTCCACCCCAAGCCCCACCTGGACTCCGCCTATCATTAATATGTATGACTAGATGCAGTAATCACATGAATATGTATGTAGAGATGTTGCAATCATGAATGTAGAAACTCTAAATCACCTGGGTTGGCAATAATAATTCAAAGCTAGTTTGTCCAGCGTGAGCTGGCTAGCTTTCCAGTGCTGTAATGAATACCTTTGCTGCTAAAAGACAAAAATTCTCTTAGCAGTTTTTTTTCTCATTTCCAAGATTTTCAGCATCAACACACACAATTCAAGAAATGCAAAAGACTGAGATCCTCCTGCCCTGTACAGCAATTGGGTACAAAAGCAATTTATTATTTTAAAGTAATAACTCATTTATTAAGTTTCCCACATATTGCACTGGGCCAAGATAACCTAAGAGTTCCAGAGGTCCAAGACACAATAGCAGAAAAAAACATTTTATTGTGAAAATTTCATTTATTTACTATAGAATATAAAACTATTTCTATAGTAAGATGAAAAGCTGCCACATACAAAACAGTCTCAACTCAAGGAATTTTACTTTATTTAGTTTATTGTCAACTTCTTTCTCCCCTTCCTTATTTCTTATTTATCTTCCTCCACTGCTCTTTGCTTCTTACTGCTCTGCCCCAGTGTGGGTTCTACCATGGGCCACAGTCCCTTTTGAGGGTGTCAATGCTCCTGTGTGGAGCACTTCCTTTCAAGAGTGCACCTCCTACCCCTACTGGTAACTGCCCTTAAATATGTTTGAGCAGGGGCACCCTATGCTCCTGTGATTCTTTGTGAGTTTGGCTTGCAATGGGTTCTTTCAATTTTTATCAGAACTGGCTGGAACTGGCTTTTCATGGCCTCCTCCCACACTGCAGCCCCTTGCTACCAAAACCCAGCCATTTATGTTCAATAAATATGAAACCCTATGGCACAAAGAGAAGACACTGAATAAAATAATGCTTTGTCTTATAGCCTGTTAAAATAAACTTCTGACAAGTCTATTTCTGGACAGTGAGCACACAGACACTCCACATGTTTAATCTATGTTACTATGCTCACTGCAATATCTGGTCCCCACCACCTCCAACAACAACAAAAAACCCACAACAAAACCAAAAAAGGAAAAAATGGTGCACCAGGTTTTTTCAACTAGCAAAACTTCAATGATTAAGATACTCAAGCTTTTATTTCCAAGCACCACATCAAACACTGTGGAAGAGGTTACTATCTCTTCTGAGACCAAATTACAGTAGTGAGTGAAGTGCCACACCATGTCTTTAGCACAGTTCGTTAGACTTGAAAACATTTCTTTTTTCCATGGAGCAAATGACTCCTGCATTTAAAGCACTTCACAGAAAAGCAGATCATCAATTTTTCACTATCTGTTCCCCAAGCTTAGTTTTCTCATCTCAACAATACAAGCCACAGCTCTGCTGAATGTGTTTATCACACTTTCAAGAGGTATGAATCCCCACTCCACTGAAGCTTTAAGACTTACTAAAATGCCCTACTCCTCTGACCTTTGGGAGCAGCCATTTTAGCTGAGACAACTGCACTCAGTGGCTCATAGCTTCTTGCCTGTGATCAACATGGCCTCACTTTGTCTCAGATTCATCTCTGGTATACAAGATTATTTTTTCCCTTGCATGATACAAAACTCCCAAACAAAAAAAGCCCACCATTATCTAAAAACAGGACTCTCCTTCTTTTATATGATTATCCTCCCCTCCCTGTCATGCTTTAGGAATGGTACTCCCCAATTCGGTACCCCCATGGAGACTCTCCAAACCACGAGCCGCTCTCTCCCGCTCCCCAGCTTTTCCCTTCCCCTCCCCCTGCGGCAGGCTGGAGAGGAGAACTGGAGGCACAAAAGGCAAAGTTCAAGGGCTGAGATAAGAACAATTTACTGGAAACAGCAACAAGATAAGAAAACAAACAGTAAAAGCAACAATACTAACAAAATGGTACATGAAAAGAAACGATTCACACTGAATCCCCACCACCTCGACAATAGACAATACCAGATGTCTCCCTCCACCACATTTATTCAACTGGAAGGAACCCCTTCTCCCCAGAAGAGAGTCCCTTTTCCCCCCACCTCTGGCAACGTTGTGAAGTGGTATCAAAAAACCTCCAGGTCCTGGCCATGCCCCCTCCTGGCTACTGC
>JAWWTY010000088.1:6876201-6887483 GCA_035222235.1 Margarornis squamiger
TTTGTAATAAACCATTTAAACCAAAATTAAAACAAAAAAACAAACAAAAAAAAATAAACAAAAAAAAAAAAAAAAAAAAAAAAACACAACACAAAAAAACCCAAAACAAAACAAAAATGACCCAACAGGTTCAGAAAGAGAAAGGAAGAAATTAAATCCTACTGGGTTGAAGTTTTCAAATGACAAAGCAGAAGGTAATCGTTTAATACAAAGTATGAAAGCATCATAAAAGGACAAGATGCAGAGGGGAAAAATCTATTTGGGCTTCCTGCACTGGCATGAAATGGCTGCTTTCCCTCTTACTGCCAGCTCCCATGCTTCATGTTGACATTACACATCCTGTGCTGTAGATCCACCCCCATGCTGATGCTTGCCCAAGAGAATTATCTCCTGCGTCACAGCAGTGGTAACAGAACTGCTGGCTCTGCAGATCTGAAAGCACCATTTCAATGCTTAATACATGAAGCAACTGGACACACTACCAGATATTCTGGGTTGGTTTATGGCACTCTCAGTGCTGTATTACTTGGCCTACCCTTCTGTTAACCAGATGGTCTGTTCTCCCCTTGGGACCAAACCATTACACTTTATTTTATTAATTTCTACCAAAATGCAGGGATAGTTCAGAATGCTTGTATCTGGTTTATCTCCAACAGGGTTGCTAAGATGAAAATGACCTAAAAATAATGGGAAATGCTGCTTCACACCAACAGAGAACAAGATCTTTTGGAGTAAATATTTAAATGATCTGCCAGATGAACTACCACAGCATTATGAACCACATGGATAGCAACTTTTATTATGTACACACACTCAAAGGTACACACTCCTGTCATTGTAAAAGGGCCTAGGTTGCATTTTCCCTGATCCAAAGCACTTCTGTCTTGAACAGGCCAATCCCATATCAGTACCTATTCAAACCAATCCCTTAATTAAAAAAAAAATAAAAATAAAAATAAAAGGCTTCCAAAACCACCAGTTAGTGATGGGACTCCAGAATGCATGAACATCATCTACAGGCAACACAACAACATGAATGTTCTCTCTAGAACATCTAAAAAAGGTCACAGGAAATCATATTTCAGGGACATGACTGAAGTCAAAGTTGAGTATTTATAACATACATGCTCCTCCTGTCAAAATACAAACAGTGAGAATGAAAGAAAAGGAGCACATGAATGAAAGTGAAAGAATTATCTAATGCAAACACTTCCGCTGAATCTTGCAAATCTGCTACAACCATGCCCTCACATGCAACCACAAATGAGCATCTCATGTATGTAGGTGGTAGCTGTTGAAAGTTAAGGGCATCTTCAATTCAAGACATAATTTCCAAACGCCTCCCTGAAAACTCCATAAGAACTAGTTCCATGAAGCCAAGGATTTGATCTTCAAATGTTTACTCATACAAGTAGCTGCAGTGGAATTCAAAATCACAGTGACTGTTCACATGAATGAGCTTTTACATTATAAGAGCTTTAGCCCCCATCATCTATTATCTACCAAATGTACTAGAGCAACAAGAAAATGCAATGGTAGTGAGGTATAACCTATTAAAAAGCCTTTGTTAGTGTTCCCAACAGTGGCAGCGAGGAGTTATAAAATAAATAAATAAAGCTGAATGCCTGCACACAAAACAAAATCCCAGGAATGTAAGAAAAATCCTGTAAAAGTTGCAGCTTTACTGTCTTCCAAACAAAATAGGAAGCCAATCCACATAAAATCTAACTATAATAAATCATTGAAATCTGTTCTTCATGGCTACCACTACAGTGCAATGCTTCCAAACCATGACTGGATTCACTATTCAAATTGCTACACACATGCAGCAATGTCTGAGGCTGTCTTCTCAGTCTAAAGCTCCAAATCTCTGCAGGTTGGGGTGTCATATGTGTTTAAATAGGACAGCACCACTACTATCCAACTTCCACACCAGAAGTTAATCACGTGTAGGAAGGAGATCACAAACCATCTTCTTCACACCACCCAGACAACTAAAACACTCTTTTGGTCATCCATTACTAAAAGTCTTACTGAGACATGAATAACCCTCCAATCTGGATGTCAACAGATCAGCAGGTATTGCCTTCAGCTCATAAGCAGACTGCTTAATTCACCTGTAAAGAGGATTAGATGTCTTCAGCACATCAAGGAAACAAGGATGAGAACAGACTGTGTGGCATTTTACCTCCACCTATCTTTAAAATTTCCCCAAAGAGCAGGATTTATTTTTTTTTATGTCCCATTTAAGCTACTAACTCATCATCATATGACTGGCCTCCACTGCCATGACATACAAAACTTTGGTATATGGTGACAGGCCCCCTAGAAAGTCATTCCACAACCTGAAACATCATCTACCCTTCAAACACACTAAAAATAGATTCCTCACCCCCTGAGGTCTCAGCAGCCCATCTGATATTACAGTACAGTATTAACAAACCTATGTAGACATGAATTCTTAAAATAAATATCTTCAGAGATAAGACCAGAATACCAGAAGCAAATTATATTCCTGTACACCACTGAAGTAACTCACATGGGTGAAGCTGTGGAAGCACTGGAGAACCATGAAGGGCAACGACCATTTCATGTTCATTTTGCAAGAGCACAACACATGCAACCTTTGGTCAACCTGTCTGTCATCTTGCCAAGCAAGTTCTGACTCAAGGCTTTTTGTCTGAAAGATATTTTCTGAGTACAACCTCAGCAGTCTTCATGTGGTTCCTCAGGAGAACACCACACTGAAAATCCTGTCTTCCTCCCCTGCTCCACAGTGGAAGGAGAGCAGCACATTTGTAGAGGGCATGGAATGGAAAAATCATTGTAGCATGTTATCACCTCTGCAATCTGATAATTTGAAAATAATTCAGGTTTACTCATTTATTCATGCAGAGCTGGGAGACCTAAATATATTGACTCACTCTTTCATCAGGCCCAGTGACTAACAGAATTATGTCCTTGGAGCCAGGGATTTCAGGTCTCACACATGCATGGATATTCTGGCAGGAGAAACCTTTGTGCTCTTGAGCAACAAAAGCTTCTTCTCAACCTACCAGGGTGGAAACACAACAGGAGCCAGCACCACCGAAGGGTTACACACACTCATCCTGCAAGCCCCAAGACACCATCCACCATGTATGCTGATGCAAAACATGACCTTCAGTCCTGTTCACCTACAGAAGGGCTGTTGGAGTCCTCCTGTGCCCAGGTCCTGGTGCCATTGCACACTGGGCTGTTTCACACCATATGCCTGATCACAGACAAGAGAACTTGGCCTCTGTGTGACCTGACATAGCTGAAAGCTGATATGCTTTCTCCCCACTGCCCTCCCCCAGCGAAGATAAAAGGTCATTTAGACCAAGAGAAACTGGTCCACATTGACTTCAAGTTGCACTAATTTGACTTTTGGGATGCACCCCTGGCGAGGAACCCAAACCCTTTCTCGCCAGGCTGCAAGCTACAGCCATATGACAGGGCAGGATCAATTCAGCAGTCAAGGAGCTAATTAACCAGGCTGAGAGCTGTCTGGCTGCTCTCAATTTTCCATCAGCCATTTGTTAACATTTTTACACTTGGCAAGTTATTTAGCTGAGCAGGATAGAAGCAAGGTTTCAGAGCCCACCAATGCTGGAGGTCCCATATCCTGCAGCCACAGCCACACAGCTATAGACAAGGGAGGGAAAAATTGAATTGCAAAGCCAGAGCTTCCAATCAAATATGGAGAGAAATCATTCCAAATTTGTTCGTATTGACTTTTTTTTTTTTTTTTTTAATCCAAAGTTCCACTGGTCTTACAACAGAAGAAAACAAGATTACTCCATTGGCCACTGCCTCCTAAACTTCGCTGCATCACCAACTAAGCAGGTAGTGTATATATATTAGTCTCTTCTACTCACTACAAACAACAACGCACTTGAGAAGACAAGATCAGTCAGAATGACTGTAGTGCCAAAGAAACAGAGTGGCAAATAACTAGTTCTCATTTCTCAAAGAGCAGAGCAGGTCTGCTCCAGTCTCACACAACAAAACCACTCAGAAAGGATTTTCCTTAAGTACACAGTAGTTTGTTTCAACACACACACCAACAGAATCCAGCATCAAAGTCTTAATTTCCAACATCCCTGTTAAATCCTAGTTATGCCTGTTTTACTGGGCAAAGGGATAGATTGTTGAAGGAACTAAAAAAAATTAGGAGCAAGATTTCAAGGGCTGGACACCAATTCTTTGGTCTCCTTTGTTTGGTCACAGAGACTCAAACCCCATTACAAAGAGCCACATGTCTGTAAAGCTCTCTGAGTGTGACTAGAACTGAAGAATCCAAGCCTGAGTTAAAATAAATAAATATCCATGGGTCTCTAAGTGCTCTCCAGAAGCAGTTTGCTCAGCTAGAGATGAACACTCATCCTTGACTCACTGCATCCACCTCAAGACCAGCACTCCTGCAAGCTGTTTCAAGATGAGCCCAGACTGCAGTGTTCATTTTGTTTAATAAAAATTCAGGGGAAAAAAGAAAAAAAAAAAAAAGAAAATGAGAAAGAAGTTGCTAAACAATCACCACTGACATAAGCCATATTCTCCAATCCCTCTAGAACTTCTGACCCAGGATCTAGTTGAGCTGTCAATTTAATATCAACAAGAGGGAGGCAGAAAGGGAAAAAAAAAACCACTTTTCAGCATCATCAGCCAGCTGAATTCAGGCATTTGGACCACAGCAAGGCCTTTATTAATGATCCCTTTCCCAGCTGCACACTAAATTAAATTCTCCAGCAAGTCAAAGTAATTAGAAAGTAAATGAGCCACCCTCCACGTCACAATCGTGCTGGACCAAAATCTTCCAGCACATGTGGTCTTCCCTTAAATGGTGTTTATTTTTACAAATATAGAGAAAACTCAAAAATATGTGCTGCTGGAGCACAGGTTCTATGTGTCACATTCCCCCATTCTGCCCTCTTCTCTGCCAGCAATGAGAGGTCTAGGGACACTGTGTGGGAGGAATGTGTTTGCCTGGGACTGTGATAAGTAGCTATTGTGTTTTGAACCATTTGCATGACAACAGTCCAACCCAGGATGACCCATCTTCTTCCCAAAAGGAATATCCTGTGATGCCTTCTTTCCACAGCCACTGATACCACCCTGAAGCACTACTATTTGAACCTTAGGAGCTGCAGGCGGAAAGGAAGAGTTTGCTCATTTGGGCAATGCAAAGAAGCCCCATTGTCCTACCAGGCCACGGAAACAGTGACCACATGTACATCAGAAGATTCCATTTTTAGCATCTTTCAAAACAAAGTCTTCTCTTTCACATTATCACGAGCACACTGAATCCTCCCTCAGTCTTCCCATATCATTCTCTGCAATGTCTACTTTGTCTTGAAAAATCACTCTCCTGCCTCTCTACCTCACGCCACTGCTTTATTAGCAGCAAGTTTCCACTACACATAATTATGGCATGCCTTAGCCTACTTTTCTGTTTGCTGAATAGCTCTGCCTATTTTCTACTTGTGCTGATGCTACCATTTACTTTTCCTGACACTCTAATCCTTGTATCCTTTGAAGGCCTGACTTCCTCCACCACGACAGCAGCTGGGGTTCTCAGGCCCCTTTCCAGACCTTTTTAATAGCAACAGTAATGCCACTGCTGAACATCCCACTTCCTAATCTTCAGGTCACCGTAGAGCCTGCATCTGTAACCAGCGCAGCAAATACACCATCCAGGGCTGCTGAGCACCCATTATCTAAACGACTAGCAAGTTATTAATTGCATATTCCTGGATTTGAAAGGAGAAGGAAAAACACAGTCACATAATGCAAGCACTTAGCTTCTTCTCACATAATCCCAATTAGAGGGTCTTATTTTCCACCACGAAGTAACAAGCGACACACTTCAACAACTGAAATCTTTATTTAGCTAGTTCTAAACTAATAGAAGTAGCCCAGTGAATCAAGTGTTTTCTCAGAATTATTTGTCATCAACACACTGGCTCTGAAATGATTGCTACCCTTATAAGCTCTAAGTCCTTCCTAATCACTCATGACATTGATAGTGTGCCTACAGCTCTTTATGCTGACATTATTAAACAAGTATTCTTAAAGAGACTCTATTTGACTCCACTCAAGAACAATTCCTGAACATCCTGAGATCTCTCATTCCCATTTTTCTTAAATTACTAACTAAACAAAACTAAATTAAGTGCTTCCCTCGATGGATCTTACAATCTTCTAACCAAAAAAGCTGCTTTTAGCCCAAGCCAAAACCCCATTGTACTCCCCCTAGACAGCAGCTGTGGAGGTCCAGAATTATACCACAAAGATGAACCAAAAACAATGAAACCTTTAGATCAAGGGGAAACAAAAGTAAAGCTCTGCTGCTAGGTGTGGGACTGGTGTTCTGATACTCAATGTGTCTCAAAAATGACTACAAAACAGTCACAACTAACTACGAGGGAAGGCTCTTTTCCAAACACTCCTTAATGAAGAGTTTAAGTAGTGACTGGGCATGGTTATCTTGAGTTAACATACTCTACACCTCAAGCTGAACAAAGCAACTGTATCAAGATCTTCAACTCCCAAAGAACTAAAGAGAACACAGAAAAAAATTATACTGTACCTAAGACTGTGTTTAACTATAAGACACCAGATACAAAGACTCTTCTTTCCTCATCTCAAACCCTCTCCCTTCAAGTCCCTTCAGAGTTGTATTTGTACTGCAACTTCTGGCACAGCTGCATAAAGGTCAAGAGATGAGGGGCAGATTTTAGATCTTTGGTATTGTTTTTACAGTTAAAAGAACAAAATGGAACAAAACCCAAAACAGTCTCACATGATTTTCTATTTACCTGTGTATCCAACTTCCCAAACACAAGCTGAAAACAGAAGAATACTTCCAAAACTCAGGACCCAAATGAGGACTACATTCTATTAAATACAGTCCCCTCATTTGGAAACTTCTACTAAAAGCCTTTTTTTCCTACAACCAACAAGATAATTATCATAAGTTGATCTATCTCCCTTCCTCCCCCCTTTTCTTCTTTCAGCACTGGCATACAAACCATGCTATTTTAACTTCTTTCCTGTTCTCCCAGTTCTTCTGGAACATTTTATTTTCAACAGTCAACTCATTTGGAGAAGTGCCATGCTGAAGTTCAACCGTTTACAATGTTAACTGTGTCTCTGCCAGCAGCTGAGGACTTGCATCACAGCACCTTCTCCAGCACCTCTTGTCCAACCAATTTGAGTTCCTATCTCTGAGAAGTTAGCAGATGTTTAAGCAACCTTCATTCTAATCACACCCTTTTTTTTTTTTTCTTTCCCCCTTCAAAATTATTCTCACTCTCTGAAGAGTAAGATGGCATTTCTCATTCTCTCCTCATTTTGCTGACCCTCTGCTCACCTCCTATGGGCCCATAGATTGATTGACTATTTACTCTAGAGTGAAGCAACTTTGAAAAGCAAGCAAGCAAGCACTTGGACTGATGAAGTTCAACATTTCTGCAGAAACCAGCAATTAGAGGTTCATACTTGAACACATCCTGATCACATATGCAAGTTAAGCCAATCATACAGTTGTGGCACTAGGAGCAGATCACCTTCATCCAGAACAAGTTCACAAACACATATTACTTTATTTCAAAATAAGTATCTGGTTGGAGAGCATTTACATTATTTGTCTTCTACAATGGACTGGAAGTGCAACAAAATATAAGGAAAAAAAAATACATGAAGTTACACAGACATCTTGGTCTTCATAGACCTTTCCTGATTTCTGATTTGTGAAAACAGGATCTCCTTTCTCTACCAACATGTTTCTTCAAATTACCCACTTCAGTATTTCACTGGGGACTTTTGGGTTTGTCCCTAAGTTTGCTTGGTGAAGTTTCATAACAGGACAATGTTAGTTAATGAACAGTACATAGCTATTCACCAGTTTAAGAAAGGACTTTTAAGTCCTTTTTATGCAGTTTTTTACTACAAAGCAGTGTTGTTCTGCTCAGTTAAAGAAATTATCCACACCACCACACAGAGAAAGTGTCACAGCAAACTGCAGCAATCTCAACTTATATTGTAACTCTACATGTTTGGAATAATAGGAAAACCCAATAGAAAAAACTAATTTACACTTGTTTCTAAGAGTTCCAGATTTCAAAAAGACATCTCTGGGCTTTTCTGAAGCAACCTTCCTTAAACTGTAAGTTGTACTATTATAAGACTTAAGTTCTTCCCATTTCCTTTTTAAGGCTAAAATTAAACTTGTCCATTCCTTGGGGCCCAGAGTAACATCTGCCAGATGTTCAGACATCTATGTTGAACAATACTCATCTACTTATCAACTCTCTTTTTAATCATCTTTTTATCAGTCTTCATAAAAGTCAATCCTCTTTTAAGTCACAGTTTGCAACACTAACAAATTTGTTATAAACTTTACTGAATTGGAATGATCTTCTTTTTTTTCCACTTCCACTTGCAATTGTTCTACTTTCCAATTCCAGCATCCCATTATGTACTCATATTCTTCACTGTCTAAACATACAACAACAATATCTTTAGTTTTTGTCTCGCAACAAAATATTTTTTTTAAATTATGAAATTCTAAATATGTCATTTTAAATGTCTCATCTATGTAATCCATTATGAAGCTAGTAAAAATGTATAAGAAAATCAAATATTGTTTAAACATTTTTAAAATAGTGGTTCATCGGTATGTCTAAAACATGAGAAAAAAAACAAATTTATGTATATTGAAGAATAAGCTACAAATGCTTATTCTTTCTGTTAGAGCATGAACCAAGAAAAAGTTCTGTGTGCCCAGAAACCAAAATCAATTGAAAGCCATTGTCCAAATGAAGAAATTTATGCTTGATTAGGAGAAACATTCATGTCACCACCATCTCACTAAGATTATCATTCTAGAGCTTCTTTAAAAACCAAGGGGTTTGGAAATTTTTTTGCTTTTTTTTGGTTTCTGGGGGGGGGGTTCTTAGATTTGTTTTGTGTTGTTTTGTGGTTTTTTTTGAAATAAAAGAAGTTTTTCAGCTAGTATTTTAACAGCAAGGTGAACTTCAGTCTCCCTGGGCAGAACTACAGCAAGAAACATCATTAACAACAATATAATTCTATGGAGAGATTTCAGTCTCATAGTGAAGAAACACACCATAGAAATAACTGTTCTTGTTCCAACTCAAAACTATTGCAATGTTGTTTGGTTTTCTAGGGTGCCTGTCACCACAGAGCAGGGCAAGATCATAAAGATCCTGAACTTAAGTCTCAAACTCATTCTTGGAGTGCAGGTGCCACATTCAAGGGCACACTGTAGTGCAGGCACCACTTCTCAAGAAGTGAGAAGAGATTCATAGTTCTGAACCATGAACAGTCAGCATACAGTCTTCTTATACAGGGGATGGATATCTAGGACCTGACCCAAAAAAGCAAAGGTCAGTGGGGAACTTTTCAGTTTCTTCAATGGCTGCTGGTTTAGACCTGTGCAGAGACTGAAAAATGCATCAAAGAATATCACCTCAGGGTGGGGGGAAAAAAAAAACAACACTGCAACAACAAGGAGAAAAACCAACTAAAAACCATAACACTTAATCTCTTCTTTTGTCAAAATGTAAGATTAAGCATACCTGAAATGGTATGTTCCATGGCCCTCTTCTAAAAGATGGAGACAACCATAGTATCTGAGTAATTTGGGTGACGTATCAGCAACCAGAACTTAAGAAATGCACAGTTGATAAAGCAATATCCTTCCAAGGTATATTAGATTACATTCCTTCCATAGCAAAAATAAAACAAGGACATTGATTTTTAACCTTTAAGCTGGATCTCAAGTTCATCACAAGTCATTGCAATCCTCAAGTCTTTCTATTTTTTTGCGCATCTGGGAGCGTGTTCTGATTCAGATGCACTGATCCACTATCCTGCCACTTACACCTTCCATATGTAATACATCTGTTCTTAAACTCTTCAGAGTTACCCATGTATGGACATTAGTGATACCTTTCCATGGAGCTGTGCCTTCAAACTCAACTGCACTGCACTCTGGTATCCTCCTCATGCATTTCAGTATGTGCTTTGAACTTTTTGAGGAACTGCATCTACCACGCAACTGATGTGCAAATTTAGGTGGGTGAGGAAAGAGCAAGGTCTGTTTTGGGTCTACTCAAAATTATTTCAGATTAAAAGCTGGGTTAAAAAAAAGCACATGAACTTCGGTTCAACTGCTATCTCACTTTAAAGATCTCAGGTTTCCATAATGACATTAAATTCATAATAAGAATGTTGCTGTAAGTTTTCAGAAAAAAATATTTTATGACACCAAAAAGACAGCTGTGAAAACTGTTTTGTTTTTTCCAAGAGAAATTATGTATGTTATGATGCCCTGAGGAACCTACTAAAAGCTTGCCAGTATCATTTTAATGCAACCTAGTGAGTGGGGAGAAATATTCCATCTTAATTTAAAACACATCCAAAAGAAGGGATACTCTTGAAATGAGATGTTAAAAATCCAAAAAAATAGGCATCATCATCATCACCTAGGAAAAAAAAAGACATTTCATTATATCCTCTGGAAGAACCTGAGCAGCCTCAAGCTGCATGCACTTACCTCCAAAAGCTTTCAAAAATCTATAAATATATGCTTATATACACTATTTATTTGGCCAACTGATCAACCTCCTAAATTCTGTGGTCTTTAACCAAAGAAAAATATCTAAAAAGGTGACCTCCGCATGAAAGCATCAGAGAAAAAAAGCCTGAGGATGTGTTTCTCTGTGTGAAGGAGAATCTGAGCAATTTCCTCCAATCCTCATTTCCTGATAGCATGAAGACAGCGAGAAGACCCATCACAATGTTGTACATTGAAAAATCTGAAGGAAACCTTAGGGGAAAAAATCATGATTAAGCCAGCTACTGCCAGCAAAGCTTCAAAACATGGAGAGACATCCACAATGTTAGGAGCACTTCCCATCTCAGCTTTGTCTACTCTCTCTCTCCTCCATTTTCTGGTGGAGCTAGAGAACATGACATGGCTTACCTGACTCAGATCACAGCTCTCTGCCAAACTAGTCACTTCCTCTTAGACATGCAAGCAGCTTCATGAGACAAACAGACCCCCACAGACGCACACACAAAAGCAGCAGCAGAAAGCACTCAAACTTGAAGGTCTTTCTCCTTCCAAACACCAGAAAAACAAATGAAACTTTTCCTTTTTCTCCCCCAAAAGAGGGAGGTGAAGGGGGAGAGAAATCCTATCAGATCACAACTACATGAAGCTCCAGGAGAAT
>JAWWTY010000088.1:6894255-6906482 GCA_035222235.1 Margarornis squamiger
AATAGAATTCAATCTAGTCAAAAGGGTGTTTTATCCATCTCTAGAAGACAGGCAACAAACTAACTTTGGGAGAATCTGTAATTACTGTAACAAGGACATCTAAGTAACTAAAGGCACATCCTGACTTCACTTCTTAACTGCTAAAAAGCACTGACCATGAAGCTTAATCAAATTAATTTTGCACTTTTGAAATCTTTAGAAGCAAAATATTCTTTCCTATAGGTGCAAATTAAGTTTTATGAAATTCAGTCCTTCAAAAAGACACAGCTGGATTTCATTTACCTTCAGCGTGGTTTTAGATGGAGTCAATGAGTTTGAAACTGCAGGTGCTTTACAACATCTGACCTTTGGACGATGGCAACTGTTTGCTGGTTAGTAATAGCAACATGCTCTCCCAAAATTGCATTACACTCGCTTCTAAGAGGACTTCAACGGAGAAACTTTTCCATTTTGTCTTCAGAAGAGATAGGTACTGAGTGATTTGTGAAACAATTTTGAATGTATGGGTTAGGTACGAATGGTTTCTGGATATATTTACTGATCAATTTTTGGTGTATGGCCCTCCCTCCCTCCCAATATATTTTACTAGATTTATGCAATTCAATACAAATCTATTTTTGCTTGTGTACCCTTGAGAAATGCATTTCCCCTTATTTTTTTTTTTTTTTTTTTTTTTAAGTGCTAAATGCAACTCTTGCATCTCTTGATATGTCTCTCTAACACTCCAGTATTTTTAAAACTTAGGCTCTCAAATGCCAGTCAAATAATTTTTATTCTGTGTGTCCTAATCAACCTGTATAATATACAACCTCCAAAGGGTTTGAGTTCCACTTCCCAGCCAGTATTCCTGATATCTAATTTTTCCAGACACACCATAAAATTGATCAAGGCCATCTTTGGCTTTGTGGGGAAGTGCCTGGTACTGCTGAATAATCTGTCTGGTATACGCAGTTTGATGACATTTTTATTGATACATTACAAATTTAGCCCAAGTTTCATTTTTTGAAGCAACTCCAGTAGGTATTTTCGTTGCCTGTGGAAGGATTTCAGGCACAGTTGATTTCCCATCTTGCGTGTCTTTGAAGATATAAAAAGGAAACAATGTATTTCATCTCCTACTTTTGAACTACTTCAGCTTACAGTTTATTTCCTAATGAAGTTATTTCTTCTTCGGCTTTTGCTGAAGTCCCGGTTGTACATGTGGGTCAATCCCAGTTCATTTTTCCCTGTGAGTGTGGGGATGCACACAGAGGAAAGTCAAACACTGCTGGAGTGCATGCAGCTCTATTCTTCTAATAATGTCATTTGTTTTGGGCACACCTTTCCTCTTTCTGAGCTCGCCACTGCTCCTCTGGAGATGTTTCGGCAAAAGCCTCTGAAGATTTTTCTTGTGATTTCAAGTTTGTGACCAACACAAAAATGAAGGTCTTCCTGATCCATCTGCTCTCCATTTATCTCTATTAAAAGATTGATTTTTATTTGTCTTAAAGCCATTTATTTATGGCACTTTTTGATTTTTTTTTTTTCCATTCCACATCTCCACTTGATCAGTCAAATACTCAGCTGATGCAATTTGGTTGGCTTAATTGACTCCAATGGAGAAACTGCTAATTTAAACCTTCTGCTTGGCTCATTCTTGCATCTAATTGGGTTAATAATCTTTACCATTTCCTTTCAGTAGTTTAGATATTTCTCTTTTTACTTGTAGGTGTTACATATTGAAATTACATGTTTCTGTCCACTGATGTTTTAACTATGATATATTCATAGCTCATAAAGTGTTAAGTTTGTTTTAAAAAATTATGTTTATTTTCTGCTAGCCCTTCAGATATTTCCAGAGTTATTCAGTCTCCTAAGTCTTCAATCCTGCCTTGAACCACCTTCATTTTTAAACACAGTTTTGAGTAGTTTCTCTCTGCATTAATTTATTTTAATACACTGTATTTCAAAGAAGCAGCCCTTCTTCTGTAACATCTCACCTATGCTCATGTTGTGCCAATTACGTAGAAGACATTGTTTCCAGCTTTTATCCTCATAGCTGGCTGTTGTGTTCTCCAGAACTGAAGACACATAATTTGTAATGTGAGTTCATATTTACAGTGATTACATTACAGACTGATCCAATCAAAGGTGGGCAGACACATTGTCATGAAATGTAATCTCATATTGAAGGAGGCAGGTGCTACATTGTACATTTCAAAATGTACTTCTCAACCTATGGCCATTCTTATCTGTCTGGAGACTGCACAAAGCAATGTTTTTTGCACTAACATGTGGAAATGGCTTGGTGCATTTTGCTTCCTTTTTTTTTCAGCACCATTTCAGTATCAGGACTTTCCAGCCCTTTTATGGAAACCCAGGTGACTGGGTGGGTCCTGTCAACATGGAGAAGGTAGGACAAAAGAAAGATGCCAAGGAGAACACAGAATGAAGTCCATAAATAGTAGCACTACACTTGGAAAAGGATCCTCACCTATAATTACAAAAACATTTCAGCATCCCGTTCTATCTTCAGAAAGGTAACAATTATTTATACATATCAGTCTCTATGTAAATGCCACCTGTCCAATCAATATATTAATATTTGAATTAATTTCTAAAGAAGACGGCAGGAAAAAAAAAAAGCCATCATTTCCTCAGTAATGAACTAATTTATCTGAAAATCTGACAACTGCAAGTGGGTGGTACTCTTTTCTGTATAGTCTTTCAAAAGATATTGCTGCAATCAAGCTGGTACTTATTATTCCAATAGTAAAACATGCCGAGCATCAAAACTTGACATGGAATGTAATGAGAAGTGATATGATTGAGCAGAGATTTAGCAGATATGTTGGTTACATTATGTTAGCATGATTTCTGCTCTGGGTCTTGAAAACTTCATGCACACACACACACACACACACACAATGATGAGTGAGGCAGTTTCTGAAAGTGCACCTTAAGGAAAGGCTTGGAAGAGAAAACAAAGGAAATATGGACAATGTAGGGACATTGCACAGATTTTAAATAGCTGAACAGGAGAGATTGTTATGACATATGTACACTGCTTGTTCAACAGGATTCAGTAGAAGGGAAGGGGATGGGAAGAGGAAGGAAAATGGAAAGATGAGTTAAAAAAAATAAGAAAAACAGAGAGGGGGGGAAGATGGAAGAAAAAAAAATCCATTCAGATTTGACATGATGGTAAGTAGTAATCATGGAAGGGGATTTAGGAGAGCACTGAGATGTAGCTGGAATGCAGGTTGATATTTAGCAGTAGTATCTGGGACAGATTGAATGGGACATAGCAGGTATCAGGAATTCCATCAGACTGATTGTAACAAAGGTAACCAAACCAAAGTTTTTCAGAAAAGACATGAAGAAATTAATAGTTTCAGGGAAAACAGTAAGGATTCATGTTTTGAATAAAAACGTGGAGGGCAACAGCAGGTTTGCAGTTCTTCAGAAGGAAAAGTAGGTAGATTACATATTCGGGGGATTTAATCACATCTATTCCACAGCCAGTTAGCTCCAGTTCAGTTGAATTTGCACTGAAGATTGCTCCTTGTCTCTAGACTGGATTATCATACTTGTTGCTGCTTGCATGTTATGTTCTCAGGTGGTGATTTTTGCTGCAGGTGCTGTTGCTTGTGAAAGCTTCTCCCTGATGCCCTGTTGTTCTCCAAGGTCCAAGACTGCATGTTGTGTAATGTGTTTCTAGTCATTGTGACTGCAAATTAAATTCTGATAAATGTACCTCAAACACAGCTGATGCAGGTACTTCTGAGTTTTCAGAGAGCCTGGAGCAATAGCTCCAAGAGGTTTGGACCTTCTCATTCATCTCAATATGTTCTTAAATTGTCATTCTTCACATTCTTCTAACTTAAACATCAGCTTTAGAGCTGGGCTCACATGTTTAACCGTTTCCCTTTTGATCATTTCACTGAATCCCTCTGAAGTTTTTATTCCCTAATTTCAAAGTGTTTCTTGTGCCCTCCAGGTGAGAAAGTCTAGAGCTGCAATGATATCTATTTTCCCTCTTGACAACTTTCAAGGTACAAATGGGAATTTCCAGAGCAAGAACCCATGGCACACTAGGAGAAAACATAGGGACTCCAATAAATTAATTGGTTTGCCTACCTACTTAATTGTCCCTGGGATTAATGTACTGAATGATTAATTGGCTTCATAGCTAGTTACTCACAGATTTCAATATCTTCAGTGTAAAATCAGACTGCCATGTAATTTCATGGCAACAAGAATCCTTTGGCATACCAGCTCAGGTGTGGTTTCCTGGTCAGGAGGCATAGAGTTCAAAATGTCTTTTTCACTCTTTATCTTACACTCTCTAGGCTGGAGCGCTGGGATAAACCAGTCTTGTTCCATCAAACACTTCTTAAGTGCACTGGTCAAATGCTAATTCACATCAGTTTAGTTTTGTACAACCAGGTGAAGTGGTCCTTTACTGTTGAGGTGTCAAGTTAAACAGTTGTTCTTTATTCCCTGGGCATGAGGATTGAAGAACACAAGCAGAGGAACTGTGAGCCATAGGAGAAGAACACTGCCATTCCTGTGAAGCCTGCAGCTCTTGTCTCAGTGCTAACAACCTGAAGGACTCCAGTTTCCTGGCTAACATGTTACATCTGTCAGAAATTATTTTCTTTGGTCTTCCCAAGCAAGCAGGACTGAAAGCCATCCTTGGACTAACCAGCTCTGAGATAGCCACAGTTTAGCCTGATGGATAAGCCTAGCCAACCTTGTGCCTTTCTTCTCTCACAAGGATTTCTTTGCCTTACTGAGGACTTGTCTGCACTGGGAAACTGACCAGCCAAGCTTTAGCAGTATCATTATTTCAATATAACCCGTCCATTTCCTGTGTAGACAAGCCCTTTAGACTAATCTTCTTGCCTGACCCATGATCCCAGTTGCAGGAGCCTTGGAACATGCTTTGGAGTCTCATTCCACTCATAGATTATGAAGCCTGCCAGACCTTTTCATTTTGCTCAAGGCTTCCTGCCATGTGAGCATTGGAACCCGTCTGATTCCAGATCTTTTGCCTATCAGCCAAGGTGCTGCAGCCAAGCCACATGCATCCTGCCACCGGGATGCTCCTGCTGTGCCAAGCCCAAAAATCCTCCTCCATTCTTCTGCCCATGGATATCTAACCTTGTCCAAACATTAACAACCTGAGCCATGGACAGCTTGAATGCACATTTGAAGGTATATGGCTCAATTCCTCTTCCTCATTATTAACTTTCATGCAGATAGATACAGAGGTACCTCCTCCTGGAGAGTTGTGTGATATAAAGGCACCAACATACTCCACTGTCTCTAATGCTACCTCACAAAATCAAGAAATTCCATCATTCTTAGTCAATATTTTTCATAGTTTAATCACCAAATTCCGTTATCGTCTGCTTAACTCTGTCAAAATAGAAGGCAAAGATGACATTCTTTCTCCTGCACTCTTTATTTCATGGTTTTCTGCATCCCATTATTTTTGCTTTCAGTTATTTTACACATTATTAAATTATATGGTTAAACCCCACCAAAATACCCAACAAATTTGCAGTGATGCAGGTAGATGTATCTTATGAAGACACCTAAATGCAAGTACACACACAAGGTGGATAGGTCTCTTTGGGTATTGTAATTTTCAGTTTTAATAAATCTCACACAGTATACAAAATGTGGGGGTTTTTTTTTGTTTGGTTGGTTTGGTTTTTTTGGTTTTTTTTTTTTTTTTTGTTTGGTTTGGTTTGGGTTTTTTTTGTTAGATTCCAAGCCAGAGTAGCAAATACAAGTTTATATGCAGTGTTTGGCATTGTGAACATGCATTATAAAAGGAAGATTGCAGCAGACACACAAGTTTGAAGGGCCTTGAAGACCAAACAGCTGACCTAGAACAAAGTATTGAAACCAAATGCTATACAGATGAGGAAAAGTGTGTCTAGAGGTAAATCTAACCTTTTCCTTTCTCAAAAAAGTGTTTCTGCAAGTTAAAAAAAAACTTTCAAATTTTTAAATGTGAAAACTGTTGATTTTTTTGTTTGTTTGTTTTATTAAGAAATACTCTTGCAGGTGAGGACAAAAATCCAGTTAATCCCATTCCCTGACACTGGCAGAATGAGTCTCTTCTCTGTGGTCTTGGGAGCATAAATCATCCCCTCTCTTTTCCTCTGAAACATAAGAGAACAAGATGCAATGGTTTTCAATTGATCTTCCTGAGAAACATGGGTGTATTGGGTCACTTCAGCCATGCAATGAAACACAATTAAACCTATTCTAAAGTCTTAGAAAAACACAACAAAAGGCCACCTATTAATTCAGGCACTTCTTATTTCAGGTTTCTTTTCATTAATCAGTATGTTATATTTAATGAACATTGAATAAAGTTGTCTGGAAAACACACTTTTAATTTCAAGAGAGGCTGGATATTTAGAAATTGTTTCTTGGTTTTGTTCAGAAGAGAAAGTAAAAAACTCATTAATATTTCAACACATTTTAATTTAATAATTATTTTTATGATAAAATATAAATAATAATAAAACATAACAAATAGAAATACAATTTAAAAATAAAAATAATAACAATAGCATTTTGGTAGAACTGTATAACTGTATACAGAAAACTGTTATAAGTAATTTTAATAATTCTTTTGTGCTTCCATGTCTTTGCCTAGCAGTATGTGATAAACTAATTCCAGTTGATTGAATTTTTAAAATAATTCATTAGCAATCTATAGATGGTGTTCCAATAACTTACTGGTAGCTGAAAAGATTTAAAAAGCATAGTCTTCTCTAGCAGAGGCTTGAATGGAAGAATAGTTGTACTGAAATATATAAATATTTTATAATTATTTTTTTTCTGAATACAGTAGTGGAGGTTTGGAGACTTTTAAAACAAGAATTTAATACTTTCACACCACTTTTATCTCAAGACTTTATAACATATTATCACTGATTAAGCAGGGTCATTCCCCAGTGTGTGAATTCGGGAAAATTTAGAACCATAGTCATTGAGATTTGCAGAAAAAATGATGTGGAATTTTTATTTAGTTGATCCTGGCAATTTTTTTAGAATTTGTGTTTGTATTCCCGTATAAAGATAGATAGATAGATAGATAGATAGATAGATAGATAGATAGATAGACAGACTTCAGAATAAAAGTGAAGTAAGCACCTTAAAAAATTGGATAGGCATGGCACATACTGAAGACTAATACTCATTGAGCTAAAGTTTCTTAGGCAAGTATTGTCAAAATAATACCAGAATATTACCAGTAGATACAAAATAATGAGGAGTAGAACAGGAGTGAGAACAAACCAAAGTTTGGATGACCGTGATAAAGTAGAATTGTAAAAAAGGTGAAACAACACAAAACCTGAGCTGAACCTTTCAATACCAGTATTGCCTGAGGAAACATGCAGTTGGCAGGAAACAAAAAAGGTGTCTGTACTCAATTTAAGGCACAGGTGGATTTGGCAGAGTAAGTGAATAAAGAAGGAAAGGAATTATCATGGATTATTCTACCTCTGGTGTCTGTAAGCACTTCACTTTACCACATGTGGCACAAACCATCCTTGGTCTGCACGCTCCTGAGGCAGCTGCACTGCTTTCTGCACAAGTGTGCAAAGCATCACTGCGTGTTGGTACCTTTGGCACCTCAGCAGTCCTGATGAATCCCACACACAGGAGTACCTGCAAGTCCTGTCTCCTTGCAATTTGCTGGGCTGGGCGCAGGAGGCTTTGCTGGAAATTGAATAGCCAAATATAGGAAACAATTTGTGGGAAATTGGATCCTAGTCGGATCTGATCAGCCTGGAAGCCGTGTTTAATAAACAGCGAAGTGTCCTGACCTGTGCGCTCTTGTGCTCTTTCCACTCAGAGGTTTTTCAGCCCTGTCATTTTATTCACCCTTGTTTGGTTCCTAAAAAGAAGGGAAGTCCATGTAACAACAGAAACGATTGCTTGTAGAGGACGTACCTGCCTTCTTGTGTGCATGCTCCATGTTGCTGAAGGCAAAGAAAGGTTTCCCTTGAAGATCAAAGGCTTCCTGTAGCGTGATCAGTATCTAAAAAAGACTTCATATACATCATGGGCTTGCACCTGATTCATTCCTGTCATAGGGAACGGCACACTCACTACCACCTGAACAATGTATGCTGTGACTCATTAATTCATTCCGGTCAAATGAATGGAAGCCTTTCCATCAACCACAACAGGGCTTGACTCAAACCTTGAGGGCCTGAAACATCTACTCTTGCTTGCGCTGAGTGGTGCTTCACTCTGGGTGTAGTCCCATTGCCCCTTCTGCCACCCCTTCCTCAGCTCAGGCACTGGTTTGGTTGTCCTTCAGCCTGGAAGCACAGCCTGTCTCAGGAGTGGAGTGGAGAGGGAGGGGCATCCTTGGTTTTGAGATTGGTCTGTGCTTTATATACGGAGGAAAAATGCTTCTCCTTGCTCCTTCTCTATAACTCTGCAACATGTTTCACCTTACAGGGCAAGCAACCAAATGCCTCAGAACACAAAGCCTTTACTGTTTTGGTTTGGCTTGTTTTGTTTTATTTTTTGTTTGCTTGTTTATTTTTTGGGTTGTTGGGGGGTTTTTGTGGGGTTTTGGTGTGGGTTTTTGTTTTGTTGTTTTGGTTTTGGGGTTTTTTTGCACTTTCAGGTTGTTCTTTCCAAAATACTAGCTCCTTCCTGCCTCACATCTGTAGACAAATTGAGAAAAAACCAAAAGTGTTTCCTTCTAGGTGTACTTGCTTTGCTCTTTTTATAGAAGAATCCATCAATCCCTCAGTTCAGAAAGGATTTTAAGCTGGGGAACAATGTCCCATGGGGTCTCAATCACCTTTTCCTGTGTTTCCCAGTATGCCTTTCATGCCCGTAGCAGAGTGGATCCCCACACTGCAAAGGCAGCACTTGCTGAACAGAGCAGAGCAATTTGTCAGGGCTCGGGGCCATGCTAAGGAACAGCCTTATAAGGACAATTGCAAACTGCACCACTGTTAGAAAAGGAAACTCTTGTTTCTTTGAAATTGCTCTGTCTCATGCAAATATGTAGCCACAAGCGTATGTATATGTGAATGCTGTATGCATGCAAACACACAGAACTGTAAGCAGAATACCTGCAAGCCCAAACAACTTGTTGAAAGAGGATAAGAGAACAAACATGCCACAGACCTCAGCTGGCTTGCTTAGTGCCCCACTGGAAATGCTCAGAGACTCAAGTGATGCACGTATATGAACCTCAAGTAGAAAAGAACTGAAAGCTCTTCAACCAGTCAAAGTAAGTTGATTTTGGCTGAGCTACTATAGAACATTTGATAAAGTCAAAGTTTTGGCAAGCCTCAGGCTCCTCAATCCAAGCTCAATATAGTGAGGATTGTTCTACAGAAATGAAGGGATTGCCTGTTCTATTTTGGCCAAATAGTTCACAGGGTTGAGTATTAGTAACACTGTGACTGTCATCCTCCCAGTGTTAACTCTCCTAGAGGCCCTCAGATTCCTTGGTGTTTAGATCTTCCACTGCACAGTGAGTAGGCTGATCTCATGGGGGTTTTGCTCTTGTTGTTTAGGTGTGTGTTTTATTTCATTCCCAATGAAATCTGTTTTGGCAGAGGTCTAGGGGGAGGTTGTGGTGCTCAGGCTTGGCCAGGGCTGAAAACCTGAGCTATGCTGAAGCAGAAGTGGATGACCTGACGAGATGCTGTTCTCTGCCACCACATTCAAACATTTACTTCAGTTTTAAAGCTCTGTTCTGGGCTGCAGCAGGTCAGATGTTTTTTTGCTGGATTTACTGCCCTGTAAGCCCAGCTGTTGTTCAAAGTATGAGATTGGAGTAAATTCACTGGAAGCCCCTTGTAGACAATCATGCACAACACTACACATAGGGGCACATGCAAGTACACAGCTAAATTCTCACAGAATGTCCAGGTTTGTAGAAGCTAATCTTCATTTTTATTTTGCTTTCAGAATATGAAAGAGTGTGCCAGAGAAAGATCTTTCTCTAAGGGTTTTGTGCTCATTTTCCTTCCTCAACCATCTGCTGTTGGTCTTTGTCAGAGACGGGATCAATCTGACCTAACATGACAAATCCTGCATACCTTAGGTGATTGTATACTTTCTTTTCTTTTGCTTGACAGTGCCGATGAATGGTCGAGTGAGATGGAGTCTTGATATTGCCTGATGCTGTTAAAATAAATAATATTAGTAAAGAAGAAGGGAACAGGTTAAATTCGAGAGTCTTGGCACTACAGAACCTCCACAATTCACACACACAAATTGCTGTGTATGTTAAGCTAAGCCAGAGCAGTCCTCAGCTTTTCTACAGAGGTTACATAGGCTCTCTGCTGCCTTGCTATTCATTTAATCGGGAGTGTTAATGTTTCTGATTAAAGTCCTTGTTCTTAAACGCCATATAACTGAAGAACATTTCCTCTTGTGCCCCTACGTTGGGCTGAGATGCAGATTAGCAAGAGGAGCCTTACATTTTTATTTTACCAGGCAGCTAACGAGCCAGGCACTCTTTCAGAGGAGGAATCTGAGGCATCCTTGTGATGGAAACACAAGCCACCTGTGCTATGGATTAGGCATGAAACTCTGGATGTTAAGGACTGAAGGTCTAAATGGTTTGCCTCTCTCACAAAAAGTCCTGTAGTGAACTTTTTATTGGCCCTTCTTCAGTTTTTGATGAATTTATGGTGTCAGATATTAACTACTAGACCGCCATTTTCCTTCATGACTCTTTAATAAAAAAGTGAAAATTCTACAAGATGAAGTTGTTCACATGAAGTAACCACTTAAGTCTGAACTTGTCAGTCTTTGTCAGCTGTACTCCAAACTTTCTCTATTTTTAATGAAAAGTTAACATTATTTTTCAAAACAAGTGGAATATATTGTCTGTGATTGTTTTTTTCATGAGTGAAAGAAAGTCTTGAAGTTCTACTACATATATAGTTATACTATAAGCATGTTTAAGTTTTGGAATGTAAATACTCAAGAAAAAAAATAAAAGTTGTTTCAGCTTTTCATTACCATGAATACCAGAGAGCTCAATAAGACTATCCCTGTGCTTGATTTAACCTGCCATTACCCAATTTGACAGTGGGGTATAAAAACACGAAGCATTTATTTTGCATACCTTGTGTAAGCAGAGACATCTCATGTATCACAGAGAAGTTCTGTATGACTTTAAAAGAACTAGTCCTGGGGAGAAGTATGTTGGTGGGAGACAGAATGGAAATACCAAAAAAAATAATAAAAAAATGAATTGCAAGGTCTGTAAGCGGAGAAATGGTTGGATGGAGTGGAAAAAGTATATAAGAACAGAAGTCTGAACCAGTGAAAAAGGATTTAAAGCTCTCTTATGCCCTCAAGATAACTCGCTTAATGAAGAAAAAGTCCTCCATGAGTGGCAGAAATAATGAATTTTGGTTTTCAGCATCTCTTTCTTATGTACTTTTTCCCATCTCTAATAAAGGGTGAGGTTATTAGCCACTCTTGGGGGAAGAAGGAGGAAACATCAAACACTCAATTATATGAATTGGAAAAAAGGTCTGAAGCTATTGCAAAGCCTGTGGAAGCCAAAGAGAGTAGAGCCAAAGCTAAGAACACCCAGGAACCAAGTGTAATCCTATGTAAAATTCTGGTCTCCTGAATGGCAAAGCTTTTGATGACTTTACAGTGCTGGGGTTTTTGCCCCTATTTTTAATTGTTTAAGGTAAACAACTATTTTTCTTTTCTTTCAGGGTAAGACATGGAATTTTTACTAGCTTTTTGGTTCTCGATTAGCCAAGATTTCCTGGCTATCTGGGAACAGTAAAATAACCTAATATTAAAAAGTGCCCCAGCTCTGAGTCTGGGCAAAGACACTGACTGTATCTCAGGGTGAAATATCAGAAGGCTGCAATGCTGGAGGAGAGGCTTAGCACATCGACTTTTCTGCTAAAAAAAATAGTACTTCTGATGATGCGGTGATAAAGCTAACATGGTTATGAAGGCAAGTGACTACAGACTTTCCAAGCTTAAGGATTAAGGTTTTAGGTTTTGGGTTTAAGGTTTAGTGTTTAGGGATTAGGGATTAAGGTTTAGGGTTTAAGGTTAAGTGGATAGGGATTTGGGATTAGGGTTTAGGGCTTAGGGTTTAAGGTTAAGTGTTTAAGGATTAGGGTTTAGGGCTTAATGTTTAAGGATTAAGGTTTAGGGTTTTGAGTTTATGGTCTAGTGTTTAGGGTTTTGGGTTT
>JAWWTY010000088.1:6906582-6925431 GCA_035222235.1 Margarornis squamiger
CTTGGAGGGTTTTTTTTTTTGTTTTTTGGGTTTTTTTAGCTTTCATTTTGCATAGGACAGTAATGCCTCTGTTCATAATATGTGCTATAGGTAAATTGAAAAAAGAAAAAACAATGTTAAAATATTTTGCTGTGGGAACATCAGGGTGAATGGACATGTAGAGCCACACAGCAAAGAGTGAGTCCTCATATGTTAAGTCCCAGCTGTGTGATAAGGAGTTTTCACATGACATGGGGCTAATCTGTTTACAGCAGTGATGCAGATGATCCCATGGCTCGTTTGTTTTTGCTTTTGTTTTGCTTTTTCTTTTGGGTAGTACACTAGCATAATCCATAGATATGAATCTGCAAAACTAAAGCTAAAAAATCTCCTTCTGCTTCTCAGTCCTACCTATCCAGAGTCCTCTCTGAGCTTTCATCAAGAAATCAATGTTCCTTCAGAAGAGAAAGTAAAGGAAATCTGCCTAATTATTTATGCCTCCAAATTTTTCAATGATCAAAAGTGGACAAGACAGAAATCTTTGTGGTGTGGGTGATTATCCATTTCTCTTTGTTCTGCTACAGACACAAACCCAATGTCCATCCTTTTTTCTCTTAAACTTGGTTTCTCAGAAACTTGAAATTTTTACAGAAATTGATTTTATTTTTTTCCCCATAACTTTAAAAGGACCCAAAGTATTTTTATGCTTCACATGCCTTCTTGGTGCACAAAAGGTGTTACAGAACAGGGCAGGGAGGAGGCAGGGGTGTGTGGGAAGTCTGTCCTATCATCTCAAATATTTACAGGGCTAGAAAAATCAATATCATTTGCATAGTATTATAGAGAAAAAAAAACAAACCACAAGACCATTTAAATTTCTGTTACAAGGCGTGGTGAATAAACTGTGACTTTTTTTGGAAAAATAGAATGCTACAAAGGCTGAGTTATAATCAGCTCAGCAGAGGTCATAGCAGGTTGATCCATCAGCCATCCTCATTGAGGTCCCAGTTCCACACAGCATTTAAATGCATGCTTAATTTTAATCACATACATAAGTCCTGCATGACCTTAATGTTAAGCATGTGCTTGGGTGCATTGCTGAAGTGTGGATGGAGACATGTTTCATGAGTCATCAAGCAAGAAGAAGGAAGAGGTCCTTACTGCAGATGTGAGTTATGGGACTCACTGCAGAATCAAACACTGTAGTATTAGTTCTGAAGCAGGAAATATCCACACAATGCTGTGAAGAAGACAAGAAGGGTAAATAATTTGTAAGGCAAGGTGTAGGAGGAGCTGGAAAACATGCCCCACAGGTTGGCTGTGGACTTTTCTACTCTCTGGGCTGTATTCATCCCTGTGAGCCTCATTCTCCATGGACTTTAGCAAATGCCCATGGTCAGAACCTAATATCTTCAGTGGAGAATTAACCACAGGTCGAAATTCAACTCATGCTCTGCTTGAGTTATTTTTCAGAAGATAAGTCTACACTCACTGCTCTGTGGTACAAGGTTGAATTTTGCTGTCTGCTCCCTTTTCTTCAGACTTTATTGTCATTCTTTTGATTTTAAGTATGTTTGTCTTTCTGACACGAGTGAAAAAGCCCATCCTCCTAATTCAGGATAAAAGGTGGGTAGAATTTTACTGCTAAGAACATCAGACTGACATCCCTATGGTAGTGAGGTTCCTCAAGCATATTCACTTACCAGCAGTGCTAAACCACCAGAAGTATCTTTATATTTAAACTTGGGTTTTCCAGCATTGCTGCTGTGAGAAAAGCTGTGTTCCAGAATTGGAATACTCACTTCCCCGTATTTATTTTCAGAATTCTGACAAATAAACTGAACTCTGGGCAGACAAGAAAAGCATGTTAAATGGGGTCCTAATATCAGTGTTGTATTCACTGGGCCAAATTCTCTTATATTTGCACCATTACCCTGTCAGAGACTGTGGTGGAGTTTGCTCATAGTGATATAAACGGGATGACAAGTGAATTCAATAGCCCAAGAAATGAAAATGTGGTGTGATAGAATCCCCATAAGCAAAGATGTGGACTCTCCTAGTGCAGTGCCCAGACCGGCAACTCAGCCAGTTTGGCCTCTCTGAAGTTGATGAGTCTCCTGCACAAACAGTTCTGCTCCTCCACCTGTACCTGGGGGCAAAAAAAGACTCTCAGTGCTTTATTTGTAAAAGCCAGCATGGTAAGGACTGTGGTGAACACCCTAAAATTAATTTTTTCAGTTGAAGGAGGAGCTGGTGTGGTTCACAGTTCACCATCATTTTGCTGTGGTTCTGGCCAGTGTAGCTGACAGCACGTGGACTTCTTTAGCAGTCCTGCAGCGCGGCCTCAGCCAGAAAGTGTGCTCATGACTTGAGCAGATGTTTCTGTTTTTAAGAATCAGCCATTTCCTCTTTTCCAGAAGCACATGCCAGCACAGTCAATATCTGGAAACCTGCTGCTTCACAGTAGGTCCGGAGTCTAAACTGGTACTTTACTAGAAAATGGTAATAAAGCAGTTTGAATTGCTTTTCATCCTTCATGCTCCTAATGGCTTTCAGGTTCATATGAGACCAATCAATTAATCCTGGTTCAGACCTAGAGGAATGGGATGATTCTTACCCTCTGAACAGGAAAGAAACCCATAACAAAGATTACCAATCCACTTATTAAGACTTATGTCAGCAGCGTAGTCTAACAGAGCCTCCAGCTGGGGTTGGGACTACAGATTTGCAATCTTGTATAAGCCTAATGTTCACTAGTCATATGCTAATTAATTGCTAAATCACAAAAGGCAAATCATAATTATTGTTTCAGGTTAGCAATTTTCTCTGACCTGATTGCATGCTTGCTGTTTGGAAGAATTAAAGAATGAGGCTCATTTAGGAACATTTACCTGTCTAACCTATGTTTCTGGTTCTGCTTGCTTTTGCTTTCAGGTCATGAGAAACTCTGCTTGATTTGAACAATTCCTGGGTAGGTTCTGCTATCCTTCATCCTTCTGGGAGGTCAATCAAGAAGCAGGATAGTAAGAATGAGAGTAAGAGCACATGGAGTTGAGGTGATTATAGCTCTGGTCCTGCAAAGATTTTCAGTGAACTGAATGTATCACACTCTGCCCAGCCACACTTGGCTAAGTTTGTGGAGACTGGGGTACTTACTCTTTCCCATTTCAGGACTTCTGGAGGCAACCTGGCCAGTTGTATACCCAGCCCATGTTTTTGTAGCTTCTTTCCTTATTCGCCCCATGTATTGCTAGCACTTGATAAAAAAGTTTCTGTTATAGTTGTTGCTGGTGGACAGAAGCATAGAATTTATTAAATGCTCTTCCAAAAATCCCATTAAGATCAGAAGCAAAGCTCCTACTGGTCTCAGGCATACAGACTCATAATTTTATTTTTAAAAAAAAAGAAAAAAAAAAGTTAATGGCATAGAATCTCCCGGTCAAGGAAAGCTTCCCAGTTCTTTAGTTACCTGGTCCTGCACACCCAAAACACCCAGTGAAGGGAGCTGGGGGAACATCAGGAAGCTTTCTGGCTCACAGTCAGACACACTCACACGTAAGGGCTGGCTGACATGTGGCTGAAGTCATGAGGATGCAGAGGATACTGCTTTGGCTCAGAAAGCTCTTACTCAGCTTGCTATCTAAAACTGTCCCAACCCATCAAGCCTAACGTGTTTAGATCTCTTCCAATCGTTATCTGTTAGTTGTGTGGTGAGAAGGTTGACTTGGCAGCTTTGAAATGACAGTCTAGAAATTGGAGTAATTTCCTTGCTAGGATTAAGGTAGTTCTGGCAATCCTGAGAGTAACTGCACAGGAGAGATGAGCCTGCTGCATAAATCCCTAGTCTGAGGTTATCTCACCAATAAACAGACATTGATCCACCCACTGTTACTAGTCAGTCATATCTGAAAGATTCTGATGGCTGCCTGGAGCTAGCCAAACCTCAGGACTGTTGCTCCCTGCTGCCCTGTGTTTTCTGGTTTAAACTGGGACTGCAGAGCAACAAGCCATGGAAAAGGACAGATGCATGGGTCCTTGGTGGAGAAAACAAAACCAAGAGGAAAAGAGGGCTGTGGCTCCTGGGCAGTAGATGACTCAGGAACGTTGAGAGAATTTTCTAGCAAGCAAGGAGCTGCTGAAGATGAAGAGGCATTTGCATTCGGTTCCCTCCACGCTGCTGTAACTCTAGCCAGCCAGCAAAGCAACACAGCAGACATTCAGTGGTACTGGCCCCAGCCCAAGTCTGTGTGCCAGGCTCCCAGCACACCTGTTAAACAGATTCCTTTCACCCAGCCTTCAGCTAACATTTCAGCTGTAGCTGGTGACACGCCCAGCCTGCTGCAGGGTCATCATTCATCGCACCTCAGTGCCCACCCTGGCACTGGGGTGTCACAACCAGGCAAAGAGCATTGTCACCCTGAACCCTGCGGGACAGTCCAGTTGCCTGGTGCAGGATGAAGTGCACTGGGGAGGTGTGGTTGCGTTGGATTTGGTCAGCACTAAGGAAGGATGAGGGCTTGATCTGCGGTGTGCTGAAAAGCAACCTCTTTACAGGTTCTGTCTCCTGTCCTTGGTGCTCCATCCATCCAGGAGCATGGACTGGGAGCTCTCTGCCCAAGCACAGTATGCTGTCCCACCCAAGGATGGTGAGAGCTTCATATTCTGGGTAAGAGCAGCAGACAGGGATGGTTCCCTTCAGGATGTTTGGCTGGGGCACTGTTAAGTCTGCTCTGCTAAACTAGCAGCATTCAGAGGTGCATCTCCCCAGAAGGTTCAGAGCTATGAGAATGGGGAAGGGACTATGAGAGGTAAGGCTTTGATATGAAAGTGCAGCTTACCTGCCCTCCATTGCTGCTACTCTCTTGAACTTGAACTTTGACTCTGTTGAAGTTAGAGTCTGGACATGGGAGTTGGGTTAAGCTTATGATGAATTTCTTAAGAAAGGAGGGCCAAGGAGCTACAGGGAGGATAGGAGAAGCAGCAGCAGATGCTTGAAAGGACAACATGGGCTTCACATGCCTTTTGAGCAGGCTGTGACATCTTTGTAGACATGTCTTCTGCCACATGATGCACATGGGGATTAAGAGGAGTAGCCTCTTTTGGCTCACCTCTTTTTCATGTTTAAAAACAAATATGGAGGGTTTATGGCTTAGTTTTTCATGAGAAATTTAGAGGTTTGACCTAATTAGTTTTGGTCCAACATTGAGATATGAAGAGGATTAAACTGGCTTCTCAAATAATCTCTTAATTGTCTGCCCAGTGCTGGAAAGTCCATTGGGCAGTTTTAGTAGAAAGTCCCCACAGATACAGCAATGAACATTTTCCTGTGGAATTCTGATTCAGAACCAGGATTTTTGAAAACCTTGAGGAGGAAGAAAAGGTGCAGACAGGAGGACTCCACATACAAAGGTAGGGTGGCTTATTCCATCTAAATATGCAGACACATATGCCAGTGTTTGTCACAATTTTTTTTCCAAGTACTGTTCCTGAAGCCGAAGTTGTAGTTGTTTTTTTATGAACCTAAAGTCACAATACTTGCGATATAAGACAACTCATATGTAGTGATAGGCAAAGTTCAGAGCTACTTTATTTCAAGCATCTCCATTTGATGTCACACTGTGGAGAGGGGGAGTTTTGCAAGTTCAGTTTCTCCCAAAGAAGCTACAAGAGAAGGAATTAACCAGAGTAGTTAGGAAGGAGCCTTAGACTTCTCTCCTGATCATGATCCAGCTGAGTTCTTGGTACTGGTCCAAGTTAACAGGGCTGGAACTGGCTCTAAAATATTTGGTTTGAATGCTGCTTTACTTGCATTAGGACCTTTTATCTCCCTGTGGTTGTTTATCACAGTGGCTGTTCTTTCACGTGGAGAATGCATTGTTTGTACAGGCCTTCACTGTGGTGAAGTGGAGGTCTTACTCTTTCAGTTAGCAAAGTCATGTGTGAGATGTTTACTCTTAGCAGTGCTCAAGGGCAGTGCTAATTTATTTTTGTAACAGTCCTTTTTAGACAGAGAAGTTGGTGACAGCCATAATTTATTCATGGTGCTTTGCAGCTTTGCATAGCATGTCACACAGGCCTGCAGCAACTGGAAGTAGTTATTTTCTTAGGAAAGTGTAGAGACCAAAACTGATAACACAGAGTGACATGCAGGAATCTGCTTATGTTTAAGGAAGATAATGCACATCAGCAAAGGGAACTGCAGATGGCTAAGACTTCTTGTTTTTCTCATGGCTTGTCCTCTTTCCCAGCTCTCCTGATGTGGGTGTGTTCAGCTTCATGAGATAGTGTTTACAGCAAGCAGAAATTATTTTCATCCGCTCATATTGGTGTTCACAGCTAATACAATCCCAGAGAGAGGTATTTAAGAGCTTTCTCCATGATTCTCAAGAAAAGACACAACGGTATAACCAGGTCTGCTCTTTGGGGATGAAAGCTCCAAGTCACATCTGCTCTCATTAGGTTCAAATTTGGCTATGCTGAACGCATGCCATCATCACTGTCATTGCCATGGTAACACATCTCAACATTATACTATTCCAGTCATGTGACAGGAGGTCAGGCTGAAAGGAAACCTGGGCTGGGAGAAATGCGGCACTTGCGTCTTCGGTGGTGTTAATAAACAAACCAGCTACCAGCAAAGTAAATTTGCTTTTGTATAAATATTCCTTCCTCAAGCTTGGCTGAATGAAAAAGCTTGTTCTCTGGGGATTTGTCTGTTGGTTTGGTCTGACTGGGGCTTTAGGCTGCTCATTCTCCTCCTACAATCTATCCACGGCTGGAGTGCTGGTTCCCACAGAATTACTGGGGGGTGGGGGGGGCGGATCTGGTGTTGTTTTGCACAGCTTCCACCAAGTTTAAAAAAAAATAAAAGAAAAAAAAAAGAAGGTATCTTTGGGAATGGGGCAGCCAGCTTAATGCAATTTAGGAGAGTTAACCTCTCTGTTCAGGTGATGGAAAGTCATAAAGCATGTGCTTTATTTTCTGTCTGTTCTTCTAGTCAAAGAGAGGGGAAAAAAACCCCAAAGCTCTAAGATTGAAGAGATTTATGAATAGTTTGAGGTCATATTAACTTTTAGGAACATCTGGATTAAACAAGAATCAGACAGGAGGATAAGAAACTCAAAATTAGGATTTTTATTCCTGCTCATGCAGTCCTGAGGTCAGTAAATGTCCTTCCTCTGGTTTCAATGTGCTTTATCAAGACCTCCAACCACAATGTCCTGATTCTTCCTCACTAGAGACAAGAAAAGCAACAAGAGTATCATCATTTGTTACATCCAAACAATTTCCCAGCCCATGCAAGCTGAGGGTTTATCATGCCACAATTTTACAAGTAGTTTTGGAAAACATACCTAGCAAAATTGTCATATTAATTTCACCACAAAAGTCTAAAAATGTAATTTAGTGTTTTGTCATTGTAAATACAGGGAGAATCACTTCCAAAGGCAATGCTGGGCTACTTTCTATTTAAAGAATTAAAGATATGTTAATTAATTAGCATGTTTCATATCTTTGAAGTACAGGTTATACTAAAATTAACCAGGGAGAGCAAAATCTGCAATGACAGAATGGGAAAATTAAGACAGCAAATGCACGTTTTGAGTCTTTAAAATCCTGCCCCTCCCTGTCATTTCTGGGGCAATCTTTCACTTCTGCTACCATTTTCCCACTGAAAGAAGAGTGCATGGAAAATTATGGAAAAAACAGTAATTTACTATGGCTGTATCCACTCTATGCATTTTAAAAAAGCCGAGCAGAAAACCTCAAAGATGCCCAACAGCCACTGAGAAACAACGTCCAACATGATTTGATTTGCAAACCACAGATGCCAAGAAAATGGGCTCTCTTTGGTTTTAAATGTACTGGTTTCATAGTGACCCATTATGAAATGTGATGCCAGTCAAGATAAAAAGAGTTAATGCTTCTGCATTTGTAATTGGAGAAAAAAAAATGAAACTGCAGAAGACCTTTCTGAAGCTTGTTGGTAGAAAATCCACACTTAGCCTGCATTTTTTGTAAAATGGAATTAGTGTTGTTCAGCCTTAGATAAAACTTCATTAATGTCACGGTAGGAGAAAAGACTGTTTATTTATTAATTTGTGCAGTCTGTCGTAAATTTTTTAATATCACTGTGTTCTATAGAACCCTAGTAGCCTAAATATGCAAGATAATAAGTAGATGTAGATTGATAGAATAATTTGTTTTGGAAGAGACATCTGGAGGTCATTGGGTGGTTCAACATTCTACTGTGGCCAGTTGGGTCAGTTTTCTCCAAGTCTTGAGCAGCTGAAGTTTTAACATCAAGGGCAGAGATCTCCAAACAACCTTGATCTCTATTCCGGGTTTGGACTACCCAAAATGTGATTTTTTTTTTTTTTTCTGTCATTATGTGGTGAGAACTCAGGTTATTGCATTGCCTTTCACCCTATTGCTGTGCAGCCCCAAAAGAAATCTGGCTTTATCCTCTCCATGCTTCCTGAAGGGCTGAAAACTGCAATAATGTCCCCCCATAGTTAGACTATTAAGACCATGATAAGACTGAGCAAAGTAGCTCACAGGGCCGTTCTGGCAGGAAAAGTTGATGCAAAAGATACCTGACATGATGTCTGCTCAGCATTATTTGGATGGGAGAAGATCTTAGAACCACCAGTCTAGCAGCCTCATACTGGAATTAGCTGTCCACAACAAGGTGTCTTGTAATAAACCATCAGTGTCAGTGGAATTACTAAATTCTTCAGTTGGGTGGGTTTCTTTCTTCTTGTATTTTTTTTGTGGGTTTTTTATTTGTTTTTCTTTGCTTTTTGTTTTTTGTTGTTGTCTGTTTGTTTTGGGTTTTTTTGTTTTTTGAGGGTTTTTTTAATCCTCTCATGTTAGGAAGAAGCAAAAAGAAGTAGTGTCTTGTATCCACAACCAGACACATCAGACAATTAAACCTACATGAGAGATGGAGGACAGTGCCTTGAACTGAGACCATGAGGCAAGAGGCTGTGTCAGACCTTGGGTCCTACTTGCTCCAACAGCCTTCGCCATAATATGAGAAGTGCCAAATCAAAGATCTCTATTGGAATATTGCAGTTTCTCCTAGTGTTTAATTTTATTGATTTTTTTGGAGAAAAGTCCAAATAGGAGAGGCAAATATATGCATCTGAGTCTAACAAACAAAATCCTGTTAGCTGAAGGGCAGCCAGTAGGTGAGAAGAAGTTCTGTTTCCTCTGGCTGTGTTTGCACATCTTTTTGCAGCATAAAATACTAAGAGAAGTCCTAAGCCTAAATTTTAATCTCTTGCAGGAGTTGTTTTAGTTATTTTATTTATCATCTTCTTGGAATTAAGGAAAGAAAAAATATAATATTAGACCTTGTTCTGCCTTCCTTCACCCCCACCTAAAATGATTCTCCTTTTAGCTCAACTTTTTCTGTAGAATCTAAGTGCAATTTGTACTTACCTCCACTTTTTTTTTTTTCTTTTAGAACACATTTGCTGGAGTGGACAAATTATTTCTCTGTTCATTGAGTTTGCTTCTGTCTCCTACAAAAAGAATCTTCCACATATACTGAAAGCAGATTATTTCCTGCCTTGATGCTGTTTCCAAACACTACTAGTACAAGAAAACCAAAATGCTAGTAGAGCTAGGACCATCGTGCACTGAGGTAAGGGACTTCAGAAACCTGGTGAATAACTTTTGAATAAAATGGATGAGGAACAAGTAATGGAAGATTCTGCAGGAGGTTCATCTCATTCTAATGCTAATCACAAATGATCCAGAGAAAGTATTGAGTTGAATACATGCAGGAGAGTTTATTTAGGTCTATTTAGAACTATTAAAGACCAAATTCACTTTCTGGTCATTGAAGACACTGATCCGTGAAGCCCAGCTGGAGTTTCCAGATCTGGATACTTTATTAAGCTGCTTGCCTAGGACTTACAGAAGTGGTGAAGTTTTGCTGTAATAAAATTCCAGTGGTCTAAGTTACTACATCCTCCTTTAGCCCTTTTGATTGACACAGTGCTGTAGATCTCCATAAAAATGGGAGATTTGACTCAGCCAGCCCAGAGCCCTGGAGCAATGCTTTCCATCCTGACTTCCCAGCATGAGGCATTGTTTAGAACCAAAGATAACTGAGGGCAGTGAGGTACACCTCCTTTCTGGGAGTCATGTGCCACCCTTCCAGCACTTCATCTCATAGAAGGAAAACACAGCTCTAGCCCAAATAAAACACTGTTGTTTCTGCCTGGTTGCCTCACTCTTCTTGTTTCTTTTCCGCCTGAGGCATCCATAAGGGAGTTCAGGATGTTTCTGTTTCCACAATAAGTCCTCCTCTGAATTTTGCAGCAGCTTCTCTGCAGCTCAGCCAGTTTCCTTCTGCCTTGACTGATCCTCCAAGTAAACAAAAGCCACCTGCCAAGTAAGCACATCCTGCTCAGGGGTCCTCCTCATCTTGGAGCTTTGTCTCCTGCATCTCATCCCTTATGTTTCTTTAGATGACTGCATTGATACCTGGCTCCTTTGTTCTGACTCCAGGAAAATTCCACCACCTGGAGCCTGCCCTCAGCACGGACTCACGGCCTCAGCCTTCCCATTGCATTACCGATGCTTTCACATAAATGCAAGATGTTTAAGTTAATGATCTCCCATTGTTAACCATGTGTCACCCCTCTGTGTAATCTCAGTTTAAAACTGTGGTAAAAACATGGCCAAGAGGGATAATTGCCTACTTTCAAAGCTGGGCTTCCAGTCTGTCAAAGGACGTCCTGCATTATCAAACAGAATTAATAAGAAGTTCAGGCTATTTCCAAATAGCCAACTATGCCAGTAGACTCTGCTTTACATTTGATTTCAGAGGTTTTCTGAACTGACTAAAGGCCACACAATTACTTTAATAGCTAATAATTCATATATGTAGTTTAAAAGAGCTTTTTAACAAATACCTAGATGAAGCTGATAAAACATCTTCAAGAAAGTTAATTTGGTTTCTGTCTTCAAAGCTAATATTTTAGTATATCGGTGTTTCATAGGTGCAAAGTGTCTTGGAAGCCCCTTCATATCGTCCATAGTTAAATAAATATCAGGGCTTTCAAAGCTACTTGACACCGAGATAACCAAGATGAATTTGAAGTGTCCCTTGGAATTTACTTATTCAATCTCGTCAAGCTGGCTTCTCTCCACTGTGTTCAGTTCTTCCCTTCATGTCTTTTAAATGGTTTTTTTGGTTGGTTGGTTGGTTGGGGGTTTTTGGTTTGGCGTTTTTTTTCCTAAATTTGAAAAAGCTTTTGGTCTCTCTACACCAATTTAAGAGCAAATGATTCAAAATCTCCACCGTGAGTTTTTCAAAATTGCGTAGCATTGGCCAAAAGGATGCTCTCATTGAAGTAAGCAGTAAAACCTCAAGCAGCTTCAAAAGAAGCCAGCACAGAGTCCTTACGAAAATGTCACCTTTATTACTTTAGAAAGGAGGGGAAGTTTGAAAGGACTAGCTAAGGAAATTCAATGCCCAAATCCCATTGTAATTCAATAGGAATGGGGCGCCAAATTCCCTTAGGCTGCTTTGCAAATTCTCTCTCACAATGGACGCCAATCCGACTCGCATTATGAGCCATTCTGTAATGTCAGAGGTTCAAGGTGATTGCTGTGTGGTGTTACCTGGCCATAGCTGAAATAATGCTGTGGAACTGCTGTGTTTTCATCACTGTGGTCTTTGAAACAAAATCATCTGGACGAGGTCAGACCCAGCTGAAGGCCGGAGATGGATGGGACTGGTTGTCGAGTTTAAGAGGGACATTAAGTATCTCCAGGATGCTTCACCTCCACATCTAGGACCCTCTGAGCCCTGGAGACAGAAATAGGATAAGAAACTTACAGGCAAGATAACAAAGACTTGAAACACTTGATTAAGAAATCTCCCAAAACATCAAATGCTGTTTCTTATGGTTGTCTCTCCAGATCAAGTACAAAACTGCATCTTCTTCCTCTGCTATCCATCCCTCGGATACACAGGCCAAGAGATGTCAAATCTTCCTCTCCACTTGCCACAGGCTGGCAAAAGCATTTCTGCTGCCGCAGAGATTGGGAAAGCAACATCCAGGAATGGCAAAGCCTCCACCCCATGCTGAGACCTTCCACACCACCAATAGCCCTGCTTTTGGTCCTGCTGTATCTGCAAAGATGCCTGTCATTCACAGCCTGGTGTGCCAGCTCCCTCTAATGCTCTTCTGTATATAAGAATACTCACCTAGAATAGCAGAGGAGTGTAAACAAGTTTTTTGGGTGTAAACAAGTTCACCTGACTTCATACACAGAGTTTTAATGTCTCCAAAAACAATGGCAGCAATATTTTTATTTTTTTTTCAATATGCAGGACAAAAGGAGCATTTTGTTTTGATAACTTTTTAAACAGTTACACCAATTTTTGCATTGGATGGACTCCCTTCTTTTTAGCTCAGAGCTACCTACCAGAGACCAGGGGTAACAACCCAACAGTGCTTTGAAAGATCATTTGTTTCATGTGGACTGATTAGGATCCCTTCAGAGCTGTGTTTCTCATGCCCAAACTATATTTCGTGATGCTGTTTTTAGCAGGCAGATTCTTAGATTGTGTGTGACTGGGGTTTGCTCGGAGTTAATCACTCTGCAGGCACTTGTTTCATTAAAAATTTTCATCAAAAGAGATTCCCAGTTTCTTGGTATTATTTACAACTGAGCAGGTTGCTATCACGTGCTAGGAGGACAGAATTGTATATCACACAGGGGTATGGTTTCCCTGGCAATGAGGCATTGTTCAGAGGGGGTCCAGAGCAAAGCCTGTGAAAGTCTGCACAAACACTGCACTCAACTGACTTGGTAAAGTTTAACATCAAGGAAAACTCAAGAGTTAACAACACCCTGACTTGAGTGCACATTTGTTATTTATGTTTTTCCAATTATTTTCAGTTCAGATATCCTGAAAGTAAATATGTGAGCTTCTAAGACACAACAATCGCCTTGTCTCTTATGTATATATCAAGTCACTCCCGCTGTCCTGCCTGCTATTGGTCTGATGGGGAACCATTTCTGAAGTCTTAGTCATGCTAACTGTGAAGTCAGTGATGTGTGAAAGAAGTGGTGGATGGGGCTGGCTGCAAGAATAGCTCTGGGATTGCTTCTGAGTACAGAAGATAGGATGTAATAAGGATATCATTCTGAACACAATCAACTGTATGTTCTTGAGTGGGCACATAATGATTCAAAGATGATCCCATATTTGAACTAATTTAGAACCATAGACAGCCATATAATTTTTCTGTAAAAACTGCTTGCAAGCAAAGCATTCCTCTTTAAGGTAGTGAGGACTAGCAGTTAGGAGGTGGTCAGGAAGCTTAATTCTTCTCTTGGATTTTGTTACTGAGGCAATAGCTTTTTGAGTGAATAAGACCATCTCCCAGTAGTTGTTTTCCTTTTTGTTCTCAGGCTATTATGAACTTCTGTGCATGCAGCTGTTCCAAAAGAACCCCACAAGGGTTTTTATTAAGAATAAGCATTCATTTTTATGGTTTACTTTGACCCACTTTGAGAGCAGCAAGGCTTTCCTGACGGTGAAAGCAAGGAAATCACTGTGTGTGTTTCACCTGAGGTGAGAGGCAAATCATCCTCTGCTTTCTAAACAGGGAGAGCAATCAGCCACTGCCACTGAGCTACTCATCTTCTTAGAGAGTCCTCCTTCCCACAGCCCCACAATAGTGAACACCTCAAGTGGTCAAAAAACCCCACTCAACTTTCCTAGTCTGGCCATCATTGTGCATCAGGACCTTGACAAATAA
Organism: Margarornis squamiger; assembly: GCA_035222235.1. Taxonomy (NCBI): domain Eukaryota; kingdom Metazoa; phylum Chordata; class Aves; order Passeriformes; family Furnariidae; genus Margarornis; species Margarornis squamiger. The sequence goes on from JAWWTY010000088.1 coordinate 6,920,355, forward strand.
CATCAAGTCACTTTTTCCACTTTAGGTGGCTTGTAAAGGCATATTCTTGTCCTAGGGTGCATCTAGAAGAGGACACAAAGCAAAAAGACCTCATGGGCAGGGTGGCTTCTCCCACAACTACTCCTAAGCTTTCCTGAAAACTGTGTGATCATGCTAAAGGAGTCTAATAGGCAACTGTTTAAATAAAATAACCCACATGGGCTGTTGGTCTGTCCTTCTATCTTTATATTCTGACAACTCTCACAGACACTTTGGAGATCTTATATTAATTCCTTCAGTGTTATTATAGCCAGTGAGCCACAGAGACTTACTGACATGAACATGAACTAATTAATGCCATTCATGTACCATTTTATCAGTCGTTTTTGATTTTCCATTACAGTGCCAACTGTATACATGTACTGTTATGTTATGCTTTGTATTTATGTTATTCGCCAGAAATGCCAAAGAGAATACAAAAATATGCTTCAAGTAATTCAAAACTGAAACTAGGGCTCTCAATTCATGTATTTATGTTATTTGAGGACAAGCAAGCAAACTCCTAGACAAGAATGAAATGTACATTTGTTAATGTATTTTTTGGGGGGGAAATGCAGTTCTTCATAAATGAATCCCTGGTGTCACATAAAGGCAGCTTTTTTCCTTTGTTTTTGCTTTTGATACTGTGTAGATGCTAAAATCATTATCCCAGTAGTGCTGCATTCTGGACAAGGACCACTAAAATTTGTGCTCAGCAGTATCAACAGGCACTTCCTATCAGCAGGATCACCAAGCTTATTGAATGTGTCATATGTTTTAAAATATTACTCACCCACACTGGCCTTGACTAGTTCTGTTTTTTCTAGTACCAGTAATCTCTGAAGGTCTTTTCATGATGCTGCAGTCTGTTAAGCAGATATACCCAGCATTCCTCCTCTGGACAGACTTTCATAAGCATCCTCCCAGGAAGGTTTCTTGCCCTTCTCCACCCTCCCTGGCCTCTCAAATATCAATATAAGACAAACCCCTCTCCTTTTATGGGGGTTCAGCAGCATGGGTGTGGGTAACTGAGAGCAAGGAACTGAGGTACATGTGGAAACAAGGAGGTCCCAATGCCTTGGGCATAAGCTTGCATGGGAGTTTCCACTGCTGATATGAAGCGTAAGTAGAAAACCTGTGTGATCAGAGCTTTCAATGAAAGCACTGGCAAAACTGTGTGACTTTCTTAATTATCTTTTGTCCTTGGCAACTTGTTTATTTGTGCTTCACATGCCTTGTTATGGCACACAAGGACAAGCACAGTCACTTATATTGTTTCTTTCACTTAAGGTGTTCCAAGGAGTCTATCCCAATAACTTCATTAAATCCACAAACTGAACTGTACTGTACCTTTTTGGAAAGAAGAAACCAGCAAATTCCTAAAATAGTCATTCCACTGAGGTCCTCCCCCATGTTTCTCCTCTAATTTTGTCAAGCTTCATGTCCCACTCACTCAGTTTCACTTTTTGCCTGCTCTGTCATGTAGAAGAAAGCATGAGGAGCTGGTGGATGATGACAGACTTGCAGACTTGCCTACCTGCCTTTGCAGGAGGCTGAAACTGTCATGATGTTGCCTTTCTTCTGAGTATCTGTTCCTCCTGCTTTTCTCAGTGTGTTTATTTTGCTGCTCAAATTTCCATATTTCTTGGGCTCAGGGAAGAGGGAAAGGAATCCCAGAAGTTATTCCTTTCCTTCTTCAGAAACAGACGACTTCCATCAAGTGCTACTTTGCTGGTTTGCCAAGTGAAATCTTAAATGCATCCCTTTTCTTTGTCCTGCTCACCAGCTTGCAAAGCCCTTCTCTCACTTTTTGTCCCCACATGCAGAGAGCTGTTTGCAAAAAAACTGAACAGCTTCAAGACGAAAAAAAAAAATAAAATAAATCAAGGCTGCAATTTGATGAACACTGGCTTCTACGAAAAAGGACAACTTGTTCATAGTTTGTCCTTTACCTCTCACTCCTGCCCACTCAGTTGTACCAGCTCAAATTTGTTGCAGCTGAACAGAATGAGGAAAATTGTCTCATTTAAAAACACCCCTATTTTTTTGTCTTGGTTTGGGGTTTTTTTGGTTTGTTTTATCCTTTTTCCCCACAAACAATTGTAATAACACAACCAGGAAAGCAGGTAGGAGTGAGAAGAGCAGAAAGATGGGTGTGAGTCATGCCAGTGTTAGAAATGAACAAAAAGTTCATTGAACTGTGGTTTTAGATAGCTCCACCTCAAACACCCAGTAGTTCTTGGGAAAGACAACTGTCCCAAAGACTTGATAAAGAGAGTAAAGGCATTAATTCCTCCATTAATTCCTCCAAAGTCAAAGCACCTCACGAAAAAAAAAAAAAGTCCCAAAGCAAAAACAAATGAACAATCCTTTCTTAGCTTGGAAAATGTGACAGAAACTCTGAAGTTTCAGGTAATACATTTTGGATTGAACAGAATGCTTCATTCAAGCTGGAAAGGTATTTTTCTTCTTCTTTTTTTTTTTTTCCTCTTGAGTTATTGAAAGCCAACTATGTTATCAAACAGATATGCTACTCTGCGCTCAGCAAGCCTGCTTGCCCTGAACTCCTCCAGGTCCCCTTAAATGGAGTGCAGGCACAGAGTGAAAATTATTGGCTCACTGAACATCACACAGGTCAGATCTGACATCTACCTTCATCGGAGAAGTCTAACATTACAAAGCTGAGGCAGAATCCTGGCAGTCTGTGGCTTTGAATTAACCAAAATGCATCTGGAATGACCATCCTGCAGGGCTAACACATAAACACAACAAAAATTTTTGCCTTCCACAGGAACACAGCTGTGATTATAAAGAAATGTCATTCTATCAGCTATTCACCTGAGTCAGTGGGCATTCCCTGCATTGCTTCCTAAAGCAGGAGCATCCCTGTCGCAGGATGAATTTTATCCTGAATGCAGCTGATCAGAAAGGAAACTTTGTCTTTTCACTAGAGGTAGAAAAAGCATTCTGGTCCTGTTGGGTCATTCCTTACTTCTTGTGAAGTTGTTTAGCTCAGGGTGGTTTAGTGGGATTCTTTTTGGTTTGGTTTATGCTTGTTTGTTTGTTGGATTTTGGTTTGGCTTGTTAGGGTTTTTGGTTGGGGATTTTTTTTCTTTTTCTTCCTTTTTTTTTTTTCCTGCCAAAGAGATGAGCCTTAGTAATCAGGAAGCCTCTCTTTTTCTCTCTGCAAAACAAACAAAAAAAAACCGCAAAACAAATCCACAAAACTAAAGCACATACTCTAAACAGTGTGTGTTACAGGCTTTCCAAGGACTTTGCAAACACCTTATCTGGGGAAGGCTTTGGCACTACCCCTGAATCAGAGGCGAAGTGCAGTTTTAACATAGAACTGGCTCCTGGGTGAACAGGATGCTATTTCTCTCAGTCAGTGTGCACCATTTCAATGCCTTTCCTGACGCTGCTGGCAGTGTTAAGTCCAGCTCAGTCCCTCTCTCCCTGCCTAGTAGATTCCAGGGACAAAGAGCCCTGCTGCCCTCTACCAAGTGGGCTGTAACTGCTGCAATCTGGATTGAATAAATGAGTCTGTAAGGGCCACATTCAGACACTGTACAACTTCTTATTTGGTGATAAAGAAACATGTTCCTGGCTGTCTTTTACTGTGAGTTAGGAAGTAGTCTAAGGTATTTGTTCTGTGACCTGGAGCACTTGGCAATGATGATGCATAGGAAAGAGAAGTGATATTAATATCAATATATCAATAGATATAACAATACTACTATTACATACAATAAACATCCCAGGTAACTGGTTGTCTGTTCTCTCTCTGTGCCATCAGCAGTGATGAAACATCATCAGAAATTGTTGCTGAATAAGTGAAACCATAATGCAAATTCAGATGAAAACAGGATTCACCAAAGAGCAGTTTCCCTGATGTGAACTGCTCATCGACAGTTATTTTTGGACAGGGACATCCCAAGCCCAGTCTTTTGTCTCTCGGCAGATGCTTCCCACATCAAAAGGATCCAGCTCATGTTAGAGGCAATGAAACCTCCCACCAGCACCCCTCCAAGCTGGCTCAGAGCCCATCATGAGACATTCCTCCTCTTCTACTTGGTTCTTTAATTCAGGCTTGACAACCTAGGATGCAGATTTAAATCCAGCTACAGGAAAACTATTAATAAGCCGACAAATGCTGAGGATGAGAATTCTCAGTGAATTTAAAGCTGAGGGATGATTGCCAAGAAAATTTGGCTTTCACTCCCCTGTTGCTTTGATGCCCCTTGCTTTCAATTCTCATAGCCTAAGAAAACACTTTTTCCTTCCTCTCTGCTTTATCCCTAATCTCCCCAGGTATAAGAAGTGGAAGAGATGAAGCCCTCTTTCAACAGCTGCCCAAGACTGCCTCTCCTCACTTGTCAGCCAATTCTTCCTGCCTTTTAATGGTTTTGGCAACATCTTATTCTCCACAGCTTGTTTCCCACCACTGCTGCCAGCCTGGAGAGCAGGCTGGACCCGGGGTAGGGACAAGGCTGGAAAGGCAGTGCTGGACCCAAGGCTTGCAGCTCCAGATCACAAGGCAGAAGTGCTGCTGAAGGAGGGCAGGGCAGGGCAGGGCAGCACCCTTAAAAATGCCACCTCTTCTTGAGTGCCCACTCTCCCCCTAGAATTCCCACAAGGGACTGAAGAATAATGATAAAGGGAAGAGCAGAGCAGATAGGAGAGCTCTAAACCAGTGGCAATTTTGCCCTAGGAATTTTCAGGTGACCATAAATATTTGCAGCTTGGGCCACAAGAACATAAATACTATTAATAATTTTGTCTGGGAAAGGGGGAAAGGACGGATTTCAGTTTTGGGGTGTTTTGTGTTCTAATACTATATTCCAGCAATTTGATTACTTTTGTGTGTGTGGGCTTTTTTGTTAGTTTGGGTCTCTTTTTGTGTCCCCTCTCCCTCAAAAGGCTGAAAAAATTTGTTTTGGCACTTCAGGAAGAAGAAAATGGTGGAACTTTGGTCTTGAATATCACTCAAAACATTGAAAAATGTTAAAAAGGAGAAGGAAAACAAACCAAATATTTCTAAAACCAAAAACAAACAAAA
>JAWWTY010000088.1:6925531-6955350 GCA_035222235.1 Margarornis squamiger
AAAAAAAACAAATTATTAATAAAACAAAAAACAAAAAAAAAAAATTCCCCCCCCCCAAAAAAAAAGGCAACCAAAAAAACCCCCAAAACAACAACAACAGAAAACCAACCAAACAAACAAACAAAAAAAGCAAAACCTTCCTCTTCCAGGCAAATCAAGCTTTCTGGCTTGAAGCAGTCTGAAATTTGTTTTTCCATTTACTGTCTAGTAGGAGAAAAAAAAAAAGAATCTTTCAGAAAAAGCTATTGGATTTGAACCAAAGTTTTCCCCCTCCAGCTTTTCACCCATTATGTGACAAGCTTTAATAGCCAGTGTGGCTCTCCAGAGACTTTGGACATCTTGCTGTGAGCTCAAGACTTCCCATATTCCTATTTCTGTACACCCAAGGATTCAGGCGATAGCAGCCACTCTTCTTTACAGAAGCCAGCCACCATGTAAACACTAGCCTGGGGGTAGCAGAAGGTCCTGCATGTAGAGGAGTTTTCCACAAAACATACCTAAGTTATGGCTATGTCTTTCCCTGTGAAGAGATTATTATCTTTCTCCCCATGCCTATGGCAAAACTTTCTTCATTCTCAATGGGAGAGGGATTACCCTGCCAACATTTCAGTAACCAGCAGGGCCAGCTTGAAGTCGATTTTCTGGCACTGGAGGGAGAGTTTCATAACCATGAATCGCTGCAAACTATACTGAGGAGTGTCTTCCTCCCTGCCTTCCTCTTTGTCTGTTTCCTCGAGCAACATAGCTGCTGACGGGCACACCAGGGACATGGCTGGCAAACAGTGGGAGATGCTGTTTCACTGGCAATCAGTGACTAGACTAGTGTGTGTTTGTTTCTGCTTGCTTCCCATGAAATATTATTGATCCGAGTGTGCCATCAAAGAGTTGGAACCATCAGCTGTGAAATCAAAAAACATACTGCAGGAATTGCAAGGCCATTAGAGGAATTCGCCTTTTTCTGTCCCTGTGAAATGGGACACCAGGCCAGTTGTGCAGCAATACGGATCAGTCCTCCCTCACTCCTTGGCAGGAGTTTTGCTGGCATTGCTGAAAGCTTCAGTTTGACTGGTGGAAGCTGATGAGTCTTCCCGTCTGCTGTTCTCCTGCAGCTGATCTCTGATCCTGCTGAATCTCCCTCTGCTTCCTGCTGGAGAGTAATTCCTTCAGACACCGTGGACCAGACTGCTTATGAGCCAGCCAGCTGAGGGAATAAAATGCCTAATTCAGATGGAAAACTTTCCAGGCTAACGTATGCCTACACTAAAAACACATACTACGATCTTCAAGATCCAGTTATCCTATTATGTATGAAGATCCTGCTCCAGCAAAGCATTTTAGCTCCTGAGTACTTGCCTCAAGTGCTTCAAGTCATTTACAGTGTCTTAAGAGTGTTGCTGGATCAGGGCCTACTTTTTGTTAGCTAGCCCTGTTCTCGGATCCCTTATTAATTTATTTATCAGATATTAGATTATTTTTCTTGGTAATATATTTTTTTCCCAGGCCCTGAGTCATAATGTGGCCATTGGCTCTTCAGGTCCTAATTTCAGTGATTTCCAGGGCAGCTGGCGTGGAGACCGTGCACATTCATTTTGTCATTTGCTGATGTTGAAGGATTGCAACGACCTCTATACTGCCCCTTTTCTAGCAGTAAATTCACACCTCTTCTGAAGATTTGATGAGATCAGCCTTTGCTGAAGAACAAGGGTTGGTCCTTGCTGGTGCTGGTGAGGATGGAGTTGAGGGGAAACAGCTTTGAATGGGCAGCAAGACTGGTTTGAACATCAGGGCAGGTGCTGAGCAACACAGGCTTGTCGTCTTGAGCCAGTTCCTCCTACAGTGGGCCCATATACATGTGGTATGACTGAGGCACTGAAGACCAGTTGTGAAAGTGTTAAAAGTGAGTGCCTTTTTCACACTCACACACACTCTTCTGCAGACTGGCAGGGTTCCACCCATCAAGGCTAGGATATCCAGCCTTGTTACGAGCTGCACTTTGGGAACAGACTCACACCAAGGGTATGTGGTCACCGAGCAGACCTTGGATAAGGGGCAGCCACTGGATCAACTGCATTCACCACTTGCACAACTAATATAGAGGAGAAACACAGAGGTAGACTCCTGAAAAGTCATTTGACACCCTGTGCCAGATGCCTGTGAAATGAAAAAAGAGAATGCACATGTGTATGTGCTGCCTGGGATGTTTCTTTGCCTGACCCTTCCCTTCTTCCATGTCTTTTCTGTTCTGATACCTCACAGGATCACTTCTTGTTCTAGCTACTCACCAACTATTTTTCATTTCCTTTTAACCCCTCCTTCTCTTTGTATTTCACAACCTTTCTAAGGCATAGCAATGCCATGATTCGTTATGAATCCCATGATGTGGGGCACAAGAAAACAAGGTGATTTCATTCAACACCACATGTGACAGTCAAGTGCTGCTGTTGATCTGCTTCAGAGGGTGTTCATGGCCAATGTGAAGGTCTGGATGATAATCTGATGGACGTAAAGCATATAAAGGAAGAAAGATGGGAAAAATAAAGCAAGGTGAGCCTTTGTCCAGTTTTTATCTCAAGTCAATCTTTCTTTTCTTGCTCTGATAGCTCAGCTTCATTGCAGAACTCTGTAACTTGTATTTGTGGAACTTGTATTTTTTGAACCAAAATGTCACCAGGAGGGATCTTCTCCAGCTCCAAATACACAGCCAAAGCAGCAGTCCATAAAGACTGTAACAAAGTCCAGCAGGGTGCTGCTGCCAGACCTCTATGTGGTGCTCTGTGGTTGGTAGGGTTGAAGGATACAGACACAAATGTTTGTAAGGAACTGTTTTCACCAGACCCTGCCCTCCCAAACCATGGCATCAGGATGACAGCAGCAAGAACTGAAGAAGAAACCCAAAAAAGGGGCAAGGATGTCATCCTGCAGTCACAGAGGAGCATTCTCTATGAACCTTCCTTGATTTACATCAGCCCAAGGCATCACCTGTAGCAAACCATTCCTGGTGTGATGGCACAATGCTCCCACAAAGCCCAGCAGTCCCTTCTCTTCTATTTACCTGGCAGTTCAAGAAGGATAATCTGGAAAAGAGAACACCTCTGCTTCTGATAAATGAGCTACTGGAAGATATGTGATAAGCCATCTGATGGCACAAGCTAGGTAGTGATTTTATTATGCAAATTCTTAATTTCCATTTGCTGTTCATGAGGGCCTTTAAAATGGAGCCCAGAGTTCAATTTCCACACTGTCCTTTAAGTTAGCCCAGCTATGTGAGAGGAACAAAGCTATGGGGCATTGAAGCAATGTTTTTTATATATACACATATATGTATAATTCAGTACCTATAAAACTGCATCTTTTTGCAAACCAAGGAAGCAAAATAAACAAAAAAAATTTAAAAATAAGCAAAAAAAAAGAAAAAAATATTTTTAAATGTCCGTGTCTGTTTATATTTTCAAGTCCTGAATACATTTTATTATTGCACAGCTCTATAAATTATCCCACAGAACTTATCACCACACAGGGGATATATATTCAGCTTTGTGATTTTCCTTTCACCACATCTACTCTTAAACTAGCAATTTGCAAGCAGTTTCAAACTGTCATTTCTTTCCTTTTTTTTTTTTTTTTTCTTTTACTCTGAATTTGGAAATTCCTCTGAAAGTAGCTCTCAATTAATATGAATTTTTCTCAGGATTCAACCCAGGGCCCATAAGGCTTTAAATGTGAAAGCATACACAATACAGAACTACATACACTTAAACCCTAAAATGACGCACTTTTTTCATAACATGCTTTTTGCATGCTTTTTGACAGTAGCTGACAGTGGTGAATGTTCTAAACCTATTATTCATTCACAGAATGGACAATTCTGGAGACCAAACAGGCTTAGAATTTTCTGAAAAGAATATTTCTGAAAATATTTTTAGAAATTATTTCCACATTACTTAAGACTTTCACTTTTTCTCTTTAAATCATGACAATTTAAAAAAAAAAATGTTGTTAATTTAATCATCCTTTTTATGGAAGTACCATAATTTGAATCTCAGGCATTAAAAACTTCAATAAAGAATCTGGTGTTTGGAATTCTATTTTTGAAATTACAAATTACCCCATTCCACCCATTCACTTCAAAAAACCCAAGGAAATACATCTTTCCAAATTTTTTTTCCTGATTATTTCCTGATCTGCTTTGCTTTTATGTGATGCAGCCATTTCATAATTAGGAATTTGGACTTTTCTGCTGGGCATGAATAGTGCAGAAAAGTTTCCAGGATCATGTTCTTGGTGTTCGATGCTGTGAGGTGCCAGCCTCTCTCAGTCCCTTTTGATCTACTAAAATAGAGATTGAGTAAAGGTAATGCCATACTAATGATTTTTTGCATGTTGCCAAGGTACAGTTAGAGATCAGGCTTGCCATTTGGAGATGCTGATGTTCCCTATGAATGTACCTGCCTGTTATCTACACACGAGGTCTTTACATTTGCCTGATGCACTTACCTTTCCACCCCTCATTTTCTGCCTACATGGGGAGTGGAGATGTCCCCCAAAGGCAAAGAATTTTGTGAATATTTTGCCCCATCTGCATTTTTTGGTCAGTTTTAACTGTGGTTCTTCAAAACACCAAATCTTTCCTGCTTATTCATCCATTGACAAACAGCTGGTTTGCCAGGAACCATGAAATTGGCATTATCTATTGCGTTTATTACCACTCATGGCACCACACTTTGTGGCCTGACACCATTAATTATAGAGCAGCACACAATCCTACACTATACGCCCATTTCTACAAGAAGATAGGTCTTTAGTGTTGTAACACGATGACTTGCCCATTACACTTCTGTTTAGGAACCAATGTACTCCTTGAGCTGGTTTCCAATGTGTGCATTTACCTGTGGTCTTCATTGGCATGGAGGCAATCCAGCTGCCTATACATATGAACAACTAAAAGCGGGATTGTCCTTTTCGCACCTTGTTCCATGTGGAAAATAAAGCAGGCTGAAAGGACATTACAGAATTTTTCAAGATGATTTCCAACAGTGCTATTAATATATTCAGGTTTTGGTTTTTTCTGTTATTTTATACGTTCATCTTGAGGGTTCAGATGATATTTTAAAAACATGAACGTATAGCCAATATAATATTTACCATGCTCGCATTTCTTCCTAGCCTTAGGTCCTCCAAGAAAATGAGATGTGACATTTCATGATACATGTCTTAATTTTAACTTGGGAAAGAAAAAAATATTTTCAAACAAATAAGTAAATAAATACAAGATCATCTCATAAATATTTTTCAAGGCTTGATGGAAAGTCATATCCTTCTCTTGGAGTAATGTTGCCTTTTCAGAGGTTTTACTGGAAACTGCTTGATGTATTACACTGTTCAGAGGGAAATATTTAGGGAAAGAAAGAGAATAAGCTACAACTCTACATGCTGCCTTTACAATGGTCAAATCATCAGCTGACAGAAATTTCATCAATCAGTCGCCCTTATTTTTGGGCTGAAGGCTGTATTGCTGTGGGTTTCTCCATGTGAAGGGAAGAACCTGACAGAACTATTCCATTTTATCTCTGTTCCAGGAAAAGGGGCCAATTATCAGCTGCAATACTTTGGAGAATTTCCTCTCTGGTAGTCCAGAAACTGCCAAAAGCAGGGCATAGAAGCCAGAAAGTACGCTGCTGTCATTGGCCCAAACAAACAAACAAAGATCCCCGACAGAAAATAACCCTCCCCAAAACAAAAATAGTTCTAAAAGATCAACTGAGAGCTTGTGTTTTACATATCATGTGGCTAGACATAGTCTTTGGAAGCCGTCCAGCTCAGCCCACTTTTCCCCACCATCTGTCAGCAGTAGGTTTGCTGACTGCAAGAGCTTAGAGGCAACAGAGTAAAAGGCGAGTGTTAGACAATTGAGTTTAAACATGACAAGAGCAGGGAAATTCAAAGGCTTGATGATGTAATGTGCTAACACTTGGCTGTTGTGAGAAAAAGAGGAGGAGCAGGGTAACACAGAGAAATAAGTCGGTCACCTTTAGACTGAATTCTCTGGCTGTTCTCAGTTTGTACTGAGAACCTGGCGTTATTAAACATGCAGTTGGAAGTGTTTATTTTTCATAGGCCAAGGAGATTTGGGAGGGTGATTTACTTGCAGGCTATGGCACCAGGTTTTAGATCTGCTGGAAAACCAAGTCACATTCCAGAGAACTGAAAACTTCTGAGGTCATGAGGTTAGCCACAAAGCTAGGGACCACCAGAAGGTGAGGTGGCTGTGAGTTTTATGCCCTTTGTCCATATTGCAAGTAGAGCTCAAACAAAGTCTTCCAGCATCCTTGTACTGGTCCCACAGGTAGACAAGCGTCTCTACCAAATCCCCTTTTCTCCAGTCTTTGCTGTGGGCCTACAGCAAAGACCCAAACACTAATAATCTGCTCACCTCTAAATTCCCCTGACTTAAACAGGTGTGCCCATTCCTGAGAATGAAGTTGAATAAGGAGAGGACAGTCTAGCCCACAGGGGGTTGTGGGCAGTCAGACACTTAATTTGAAGCCAAAACTCTGAACAATGCTCTGGAGATCCTGGTTTACTCCAAACAGGACTTGGCAAAATGGATCTGCTCTCCAGGAAAAACAAGATTATGGTGCAATACGGTGTCCTTTGCAAAAAGGGTGAGTAAATACTCCGTGAAAATGCACGAGTGAATGCAGATGCACATGCATCCCACAGTCCAGTCTTGGCTGAAATTGTGTTTCTTTTCCATAAATTCCCTCCTGATGAAAGGCATGTGATCAGAATGAAAGTCAAAACTGCTGCATGCTTGATATAAGAGCATACCTCAGATGTAGCAGAATAAGAGGTTGGGAAATGCACCTTACGAACAGAAGGATACCTGCTTGGTTTGAGACAGTAATTGTAGTATTGGGTCTCATTTGTGTCACTGTAAAAGCTTCTTTGGGAAATGTGTTTCTCATCTCATCATGGGCAGGCAAAGGGATTTCTTAAGCTCTCTTTGAACAGGGTTATTTGGGAAAAGCTCAGCCCAACCTAGTTAAACTGGCTGCTAAAATTACAGCCAGTTTGGGAACTGACTGTTAAAAACTCTTGAATGAGCTGCGTTTCCTCCTGATGCTCATTGCTTGTCTGCTGGGAGAGCCTGTGCTTGGTCCAGCAGACAGCTCTTCATTTTTCTTCCCTCTCACCCACACTGCTCTGGCTTAATCCCAAAGCTGCCGGTGCCTCACATGCATCTGATGCTCAGCTCTGGATCCATCACATCTGCCAGCCTCACCTTTGGTATTCAGTGTGTGAAGTCCTCCATTCAGAGGCTATTTTCTGTCTTTTACAGTGAAGAGATGCAGTAACACAGGATTCCTTGTGCCCCACTGTACCACCAAAGTCCGTTCCACTGAGGGACAGCAGCCGAAGGAAAGCAAGGACAGTGGCTTTGCATGTTTTTGGTTTTTGGCAGAAGAAAACCATCTGCAGGTTTTAATTAAACTGTCTGTGGATTTGCACCATTGGGCATGACAGCAAAGTCCAGCCCTGGAAGCCACAGACTACCAGTAGTCTTCTGAGTGAAGTATCAGTAGGGGAGTGGATCAGCGCCTGTGGACCGATTATAGATTTTGATATGGTGCCATGACTAGGATCTGTGCCAGTAAAAATCCGTATAAAATGTGTGGACAAAATTTACTGCATACCTGCCATAATCAGTTTTAAAATCACACCATTTCCCTCGGTTTTGTTTGGTTTTTTTTTGTTTTAAAAAAATGGTAGGAGTGCAATTTCGTCTTTAGATCAAAGTTATAAAGCCTCAAGAATCCATCTGAAACTTATAAACTCTCCATTTTGTTTTACATTTAGATAATTAAAAAATACCAAACTATGTATGTATTTTAATTGGGATTTAAAGAATGAGTCCCAGTCACATACCTTGTAAAGTAAGTTTCATTGACCAATAAATTTTATAAATCTCAGTTAAAACAACTTTCAAGAAAGTTTTTGGGGGGTTTTTATTAAATGAAATACTTACAAACTGGTGAGTATTGTAATCAGGTAGAAACTGCTGCCTGAGGAGGAAAAAAATATCTATATTTGAAAAAAGAGTGAAAGTTCTTTGTTTCCATTAATATATGTTCCTATTTTGTCATAACCTACAAAAGTCACCATGACAAGTGACTAAAACACAGAAAAGTGATTTCACTGTTGAATTCTAACAGGTCTGAATCCCAAAATAGCTGTGGTTGGTCGCCTCTAGGCATGTTCATACAGCAGGTAGGATGGCTCTTCTGAGGAAATCTTGTTCTGGAAACCTCCCTCAGCATTTTGAGGGCCGTGTAATCACTCTGTCTTTGCTGTCACCCAGCAGCAAACCACTTACCACAATCTTAAAGGGATTTCAGAAAAGCAGCCCACCTTTGTGTCAGGCCCATTTACCTGTAAACACAACCCAAAAGCACAGTTGTGTATGTCTGCATTGTGCTTTACAATTTAAGAGAGGCTCAACAACTGTTGTCTCCTTTCCTATCTAGCTTCCAGGCCCTACCAAATTTCCTTTAGCTTGACTTATCCTTCACAAAACTGCTGAGCTCTCTAAGATCTGGAACATGGCCAAGTATCATTTTGTTGTAAAGCAGGAGACTAAGACACATAAGATTCATACACAGATTTCTAAACTCTGCACTGCTTCAGTGGCAGAAGGAAAACCTAAGTGCTTGCTGCAAGTCGAGCCAGAACATTCATCGTTTCTACTATTTATTTCCAGGGTTTTCAACATTTTGAATTTTAATTCCTTCAATTTATTTTTTAAAAGCATAATCACAGCTTGCGTATATGATCATAAAACCCGATAAATCCGGGGAACTACCCAAGAAGCCAACAGAGGAATACCAGCTTGCATCTCTCAAGAATCCTAATTGCAACTCTTATGTGATTTGCAAGGCCTGCTGTTTCATTGTAATTATTATGAGGCCAGCTGAGGCTTGCTTAAAACTACCTAACTGGTGGATTAATAAAGACTAATAAAGAGTTTTTACACAATCACTGTTATGTTGTGAAAAAATCATAATTGTGTCCCTGGTCATGAAAAACTGAGTGAACAAAAAGGCTTATATTTTGTTCTAAAAGAATGGGCCACAGAGAAGTAAGGTACAAGGGTAAGCAAACATTAAAAAATGAGGACAAAATTGCTCAAAAATTAACAAAAAGTACTATTGTAATGTGCAAAAACATGAAGGATGAAAGTAGACGGGTCCTTCTAGAACATTTAGACCTCCTGTAGGTAGAGTGCCAAACCAATGTTAGTGTGATTACAAACAAAGAGAAACTTAACCAACCATCAGCATCAAGACATATGAATCTTTCTGATGGATGTTATGTGTGTAATTTAGAAATGGTGCCCACCTGACACTACATGACCTTTTCTAGCTGGTTGTTTTGAGCTACAGCCCAGTTCTGACCACGGGTCTTTGGATTTGTCCAGGCTACAGACCCTGTGCTGTTGTCATTCCAGGCACAAACAGCAACAGGAAGAGCTTTCCTGTTAGTCTTGTTGCTTCTTCAAATGATGAAGGCTAAGCCAATAAAAGCTGTTCACTGTCAGCATAACTATATCCATTTGAGAGGTTTTCTGGAATAGTGGTAGGAATAGAAGAGCGTGACTTTATCTGCTGAAAACTGTAGAGGAGATGAAGTGTGTGTAGAGAAGTGGTGAAAGAGAATAAGCCAAGTTAGGTAGCAAGTTTCAGATCAAATAGGTTAAATGAGAACTGTTGAGCTATTTTTACAGAGCTTGCACCAGAAGATCATAATCCTGACTAATGTTCCAGACTCTATCAAGACAATTTATAGTAACCTCCATGTCCTTTACTTTCCTCACAAGTAGCATCCTTGAGTAAAATGTTGACTTCGGTCGAGACAAAAGGTGTCCTCCTCTAGACACAGTGCATCTTCAAAAGAGTGAGGTGTAATGAGAACTGAGTCAGGCCCTCTGAATCTGGCTGAGGACAGACCACAAAAACAGCTTGCAAAATAACCACTGAACTGTGTCATCTTCCCTTTATTGCGTCCCAAGAGTTTTATTTTAGTGCTAGAAAAGTTGAAGGCCAGGGAGTGCTCCTGATCCACGTGGCTGCAAAGCATGGCCATGGCTGGACTGATTGGCAACTTAAAAATCTTATCAGAAGAGTCAGAGAGACAGAGAGGAAGAAAGACAACTGCTCTAGCACAACAAAACTTACACAAACTGAAGGTCCAAGGAAAATGCTTAGAAATTGAACCCTCCACCACCTCAGTTCTCAGGAGGAAGTCAACACTCCATGGCCAATGTTAAATGGAGAGTCAGGAGCAAGGCACATCTCAGCAGCTTTCCCAGCTGTGTCCTTAGATGAAGGTCTTGGTGCTGGATTCTCTTACAATAAATCCAGGGATGAACTCAGTGGGAATCAGCTGTGGTTGGGGTCTCCTGGTGATACTGCGATATAAATAACATCAAAGGGATACTTTGGTAAGCCACAGCCCATGTGAAGAGATTTGGGTAATTTTAAGTATGTGCTTAAAAATACCAGCAATTGAAATTATCAAGGATCCCTACTCTGCTGGCTGCATAAACATGTGCAAATGCCACAGTTGCATGCTGGTATTTACTCCAGGAGTAGGCATGAAAAATGCTGGGAAAAAGTTGCGTATCATTTAGAACAAATCCAAAAATACTTACAGAATCGTGTTGTTGACCAACGTATTCTTCCAGGTGTGACAGTTTAATGTGTTTTCCTGGTTGCCTTGCTGTGCATTGCAAACTCAAATGTAGCTGCATGAATACATTCTTGATGCCCTGTTGAAGAGAGGGAACCTTGAAGACTTCTCAGACTGATTTGCCACAGCAGCAGGAAGATGGATTTAGTTTTCAGGTGGTTTTAATAGTCTGAATGAAATGGCAGTCTCATGCCATCTCATATGGATTTATACTCCTACTGTAAATAAACCTGGGGATCTGAGGCACATTTTGACCTGCTCTGGCTGGTGTTTCCTGACGACTGTTAAACTATGTTAATCAAAGGTGACATCAGTAAACCTGTTGTCATCACTGTGCACTGTGGTAACTGGGACCAGAACATGCAGTGGGGGGAAAAAAAAAAAAGGATATTACATGAAAAGTACATTCTAATATATCATATGAAATATATCCAACCTATAATGTGTTACACTAATTCACTCTAGTATGTGAATGCCATACACATTGATTGTAGCAGTAATGATCTTGAAATGGACTGAGAGATTATTTCTTTCTTCTGATTTCAATTTATTGGTTTCCATTTATCAATAAACCCACTTCTGGTTACTGGAAGCAACTGTCCAGTAGTGATGTGGGGGGCCAGGAGAGAAGGCCAGATGGAAAAGCCATAGCAGCAACATGGCATTTGTCACACACCTGATGTGCACCAGCTATGATTCTCTTCCCCTGCCTCTCAGCCACATCCCCTCTTCTCAGATGGTCACTCTTGTTCTGTGGGTGTGACTGGTGCCCTCCTGGTCATGTCATCAACTTTCCACCATGTTAAACAGCAGTACAGGAGGAATTTCAAAGGCCTGGGGGCACATGTGTGCTGTGATGGCCAGTGGGAGATGGCTGACTACCAAACCTACATGCTGTTGTGATTCTTGTGTGGATAAAGACATTACTTTGGGCACATCCACAAAGAGTACTGCAAGCAGTCACAGGCTCGCACTGCCCACACTTTGTGAAGCCTGTGAGCCATTAAGAAAGTATGCACACAGCCCTGTGGCCAAGATAATAATCCCTGTTGGGGTCACAGTGCAAGGCAAAAATGACCATGGGATGACTGCAATGGCGTGGGTTCATCCTCTAATTTGCAGTGTAGGCAGAGTGAGCTGAGATCTGTCAGCCATACATTGTGCATATGGTTGTCATCTTCAGTGGTTTGGGGCAGCCTAAATGAACCATATGGGGGCTGAAAGCACAGAAGGGAGAGGACTAGAGCCACGTGCAGAGCCTTGCTGAGATATTCTGTCCAGTTTACAGCCATTTTCTGCCTTGCTCCTGTTTCCATCAGCATAAAGGAGAAGAGAGTCAAGACTTTCCTTCCAGAGTATTTAAAGCCTGAGGAAATATAAGCAGAGGAATAGAAGGAAGAAAGACTTTGGACAAGCAAGAGAAAGGAATAGGAGCTAAAAACATCTAGGTTGCTGTGAATGCAGAGGAACAGGGTGAGAAGTGGTGGGGCACAGTCAGAGGGAAAGCTGGCAGCATAACCCTTCTGGAAGTGGAGGAGAAGGCAGGTCAGCAGCACTTGCTGCTCCAGTTAAATGTCAGCGAGGTAACTTCCACCAAAAGAATGCCTCCTGAGGGGGGAGAAAACAAGCAGTGTCAGGACCAGCTGGCAGCTTGAGAAAAAACAACCATACAATTAAACAGCACCACTGGGAGCACTGGACGGCTGCCCCTGCCTCCTCATCGTCACTATTCAAGGCCTGTCAGAAGAATAATAAAAGGTGCTATAAAGAGAAGACAAATCTCAGGCAGGCAGAGCAGCAGTGGGACTGGCCAGAAGGGATAGTGTTCAGAGCTGGGCTCCTGAAGCTGTGTGAGAATTTAGGGGCTTGAAGAAGTGGCTGGCTTTGGAGACATGCTTTCTGTCTCCAGAGGTGACAAGGCAAAGGGAGGGCCTGCCCGTGACCTCGCACCATGAAGGGGTCAGGCCCTTCCACTCATCAAAAATGCATGAGGATCAGTCTGTCCCTTTGTTTCCTTGTGGTTTTCATCTGTCAGAGTGCTAAAGAAATGCTGGAGGACGGGGCTGTGCCTGTCAGACCCCTGGTCTGGAAATCTTCACATGGCAGCCTCAGCCTGGTCCCAATCCTCATCCACCTACACACCTTCCTCCTGGTGCTGATGCTGCGATGCTGTCCTGGTGTACTGGCATTTGCTACCATGAGAGGCACCTCACAAGTGTCACAGCTCTTCATTTTGAATTACCTGATCCATAAAAGTTTCCTGCTCAGTCTTGAGAGGAGTCACAGATGAAATTTCACCCAGGCAGGAGAGATAATTTTTACTGTCTCCAAAATAGGAATGCTGGAGAAGGACAGATTCCTTCAAGCAATAAAGGCTAGGAAGGAAATAGTTTCTGAAGGCCAGAAGCCTATTCTTTCCAGATTTAGGCACAGTGATAAACATCAAAAGGAAACAATGGATACCCACTTCTGCAGGTGTTTCCTTCATATTTAACTGCTCCCCTCCAGCCTGTTGGGAATACTGTTCTTGCCTATTGTTTGGTAAATTCCAAGAATCATATTTATATCCATAATGTGAAGGACTGTGTGCTGGGTACATATTCCCCTGTGTGTGGCTACAGTGTTTTGCCAACTGGAACACTGGGGAAGCCAAACCCCAGCCAGGTTCCTCAGACCAAAGCCCCAGGACTCCAAGTCACTGCACAGTTCCAGGCACTCTCATCTTCCTCTACTGAGAACATGGAAAACACCAAGTGTTTGCTTTCACAGACATTCTTTTTTTCAGCATTAGCAAACATTTCTTCACACCCATCTCCACTACACCAACAGCAAGACCTGCTCTGCATTGCTGCAGCCGACCTGAAATAACAGGCCAGTTGTAAAAGCCAAACACGAGAAGGCTACCCAAAGAGAGGGAGGTGACATTCTTAAGCACAGCTCAGAAATTTTCCTAACCAAAAGAAACGTTGGATAAACACCTTAGGAAGATGAGCTCATCCAGTGTGATGAGCCCTACTCCTGGAATTTTCTGTCTCCACCTTACCACTCCATGGTAGAGTCAGAAGGATAATTTCTAGAAACAAAAGTCAGATGAGCAAAAGTTTGAGGGATATCAAACTTGGCATGTTGGAGCATACATGTCACTAGACTAAGCAACATTTTGGGGCACGTCACTAACTTTTTCTCTGTTTATATGTGTAACATATAAAATAACTATTCTATAGTGGCTTTTCCATGGCACTGCTTTAAACTTTCTACAGAAGAAGAAAGATATAAGCCTTGTAATTTTCAGATAGGGAAACCGAGTCATGGAGTGATAACAGATGTTTCTTAAGTAGTATGGAATGACAGCAGCACAACTGGAGGAATACAGTCCTCAAGTCTCTCAGTGAAGTGTTTTTCCCCCACATTTTACTCTACTCATGTATGAATACTAGTGTGCATATTTAGAATATGAAGTGGTACAGCTCTAATAAAAGGAATGACTTCCTAATGTAGTTGGAGTTTGTTGAGACACCATAGAATCCAAACCAAGACTTGAGATTCCCAATTTCCACTTTCTGAGAGCTGTAATGCACAGCTTAGATGAACCACTGTATTTTAAAGTGACAAAAGGACCACCCGTATACAGAGAGGAAATGAAAGTATAACAGAATTCCAATCAAAAAACTAGACTCAAGTCTCCAAATCTAGCAAACTTCTTGAACTTTCAGTAGCTGCAAACTCAGAACTCAGTTCAAGCATTATTGCCCTCTAAGAGAGTAGAAGTCACCTCTAAATTGAAGCCAGTATGCATTTCTGCAGATATTAGCACAGCCCATCAAGTACAGCTATTAATTCACTCTTCCAATATATCTCCTTTTATAATAAAAAAACTCAAACACCTCAAAACATTATATTTTAGTGTGTGGGAGATGAAGGCATTCAGCTCTATTCAGACAGAAGGTCTGTCTGGCAGAGGAGATGCTCCTCATGATGCAATCTTCGATGGCCCATCTGTGACAGACATCACATCTATAGATGTCCCTCCAGAAGAAAGTGAAATGAAAACTCACCATCCCTACTACTTGCCAGTTGTTCTGAGGGCCACTGTCAACAGAAAAATGAACAGAACCTGAATTCCTCCTTAAAATTCACCCCTAACTGAAGGCAAAAGAAAGCTTTTCATGAAGAAAATCAACTTGCTATGTGCTTTTGTGATGAAGAATCTGTAGGTTTCCATCTCAGAAAAAGTCTTCAGTTCACAGGTCTTATTTTCACTAGCTCCTTATTTACAACATACCATTCCCCAAATCCATGTTTAAACCAAAAATTTACCTCAGTCTTCTTGTGTAGTGGTTAAATTGTGCATTTCTGATGCAGTAAAAGATAAAGGACAGCATGTTTTTGCCAGGAGTAGGGAACTTTTTATTTATTATTTATAGCCTTTTTTATAGTGCCCATCGGCCTTTGTCTCTTGAGCCCTTCTCAGAGGTCAGTCACGAGTGATGTCCTCATTGCTGAGACACCGAGCAAAGGCCACAGGGCCAAACCTCAGCTGGAAACGGGAACAGATCCCCAGACCTTTGGAACTCCTCTCCTTTGTACCATGCAGATGACTGGTCTTCTTTACCCTCCCACCCCCACCGCTGCTTCTCCAAGTGTTTTACATGTCGATCCCACAAAAACTGACAACATCCTTAATTTTAACAAGCATGTGCCATCAAGCACAATAAGATCATTCACAGTGCTTGGAGCAAAGCAGGTGGGTGAGCCTTTCTGGGTTGACTATGTCATTTGGCATGAGCTCTCTGTTGCTTCATAGAGCTGAAACAAGATGTGTGAGGAAGGGTGACTTGTTTACAGCATCTCAATAATTAATAACCACACTGGAAATTGTTTCTAGATGTACACATACCGAGTCCCAAAGCATGACATGCGCTTTGATTCATGTGCGACACGCGCTCTCTGATACATAAAATTCTCAGTGGCCTGGAGTTTGTCAGCCTGTTGATTCTGCTGAAACATATGTTGGTCTATTGAGGGAGCTGCGTGATGAGCAATTTCAAAAATGTCCCAATTTGGAAATGTAGCTGCAGACAGTGTTTTGGAGGAAGTGCTGTGTGATTGAAAGCTGAAGCTGCACCATGCAGTTCAAATTAGATTTGGACATTGTGTGCACTGTCAGTTTGGAGAACTCTTCAAATCCTTGCCAGAGGTTTATAGAAAATATGGGTATGAGCCACAGACAACATCTAGTCCTCCAGTTTCTGTTTAGTTTTAATCAGGCAAACCCCTTCAGACACAAAAGAGAAGGAACCTTAAATTTCAACAGGAACACAGAAAAGAGCAGGGCTGGAAGGAATGAGAGAACAGCTTATTCCTGCATAATCCTTGCTCTTCACATGATCCTCAGCCTGCTGATCTCAGTTAGTTCTGGGGAGAGCAGAAACCAAAGCTAGCAGCCTGCAGGTTGTTTGGAGGAGAGAAATAAAACAATCAGTTTGGAACCAGCTACTTTCTCATAACCTCATTTGTTTCATTCACCAGCTGTTTTTCTGAAAGGTGGTGAAGCAATAAAACACATCCTTGATTACCCTTTCTCTCCTTCTCAAATCTTTTCAGTCCTTTTTTTTTTTTTTTTTTGAAGTTGCAGAAGTGTGAGAAAACCCAGTTGCATTCAGGGTCTGGTCCAGCACCCACTGCCCTCAGCAGGCTTTGAAAAGCATCCATGGACCTGGGTTTGCAGAAGTCTGGATTCCAAAGGGCACTTAATCACATTAGCTGAAATCCTGCTGATTTGACTGCAAACTTTTTCCATCATGCTTGTTAAAGATGAGGGTGCTGTAAGCAATTTTCCCTTCACTGCGTATGTTTAAGTTCAGCACAGCAAAGAAAGCTCAAGCTGAGCTGGGGCCCAGTTGATTCCAATGGGATTAAGCATTTATTTACAGGCAAGCATGTGTGTAAGCACCTTCCTGGATTACAGCCTCACATTGACTCAGGTTGAAATGACTGTGCCTGTGCTGTGCTGAAACAGGGCTTTATTGTCCTTTGAACTGAAGGCTGTATGTCTTGGTGTCTTACTCCCTCTGCTTTGATGGTTGCACTGAAGGACATTGTGGGTTCCTACAGTAAATCTGGCTCCATGCAAGTCACAACAAATTTTTTTTCCATGGAGTTAAGGTTCACTTTCTTCTGCAAAGGACTGTGGAAGAATTTAAGGTTGACTAGCATGATTGTGGCAAATTATATATAATATTTAAAAAGCCATAAATCATTAAGATCCAAAGCAACATTTGATATAAAGAAGGCCAGACCCTTTTCCCTTATTTTGTGTGTGTGTGTGTATGTGAGCAACCATTATTTAACAAGGGAGTTCTAATCAAAAGTATATATCAACTGTGCTTCCATGATTACATTGGCCTACCAATTATATGTAAATTATGAAATTACATGTAAGTCATGGAATCAAATAGCATCTATCATCATACAAACATGTTTCATAGCCCACTCTTCTGGCAGAGCACAATGGTGCAAAAGCAAATCAAAAAGAAAAAAAAAAAAAGACAAAGGAAAGAAAAACCCTCAATGACTGTAATAATAATAATAATGAAATTTAACACCAGAATAAGAAGTATTTATTTGTAACCTGACGCAATGCAGACTGGGTTCAGTGAGATTCCATCTGCTGATTTCAGATGGGAAGAGGATTAGGTCGTTCTTTCCTACTCATGGAAACCAGATAGCTGAGGCTGTTTGCTTTTGTTGTTCTCAGAAATTTAATCTAATTTACAAAAATCAGAAGTTTACCTCTTTTTTGTGAGTCTTGGACTAGCAGACACTAATAAAGTTTAGTCCTTCCTCAACCCCTCAGCCTCAAGTTAGAAGCAGCAAATACAAACATCTAGGACAAAGTAGGTAACCCCATCCCAAGGGAAAAACCAACCAAAATAATTACACATCTGTGAACACATCCTTCTGAGTGGAGAATAGGTATGTCCAAAACACAATGTCCACTGAGGAAATCTCAGTGAAGCCAAGACCCTTTGACTGTCTGATAGTGGGAAGACTCTTGAGAGGTGCCACAGAATGCATCTCCTACAGGATTCTTGATGAAGCCGAAGGGACAGCTGTCCCTTTTCTTCCTTGGGGCTCTCTGACCTCATCCCTCCATGGTGAGACCTCTGGGACTTGCATGGGGTCAGTTAACAGCAGCACTATCTTCTGCAGCAATGTGATATCTCAACCAAGATGAGATGGGTGCTGCACGAGAGCCTGGACAGACACCCAGAAGAAAACAGGCCCACTGCTCAGTGTTTGAAGAAAAATGAAAGGACAAGTGCAAAGCAGGTGGGGGGTAGAAGCACATAGATTTAGGGCTGTGAGTCATGCCTGCAGATGGATTTAGCTTAAGGCAGCCGCTGCCTCAGCTGTTTGGCCCAGCACTCTGCCAAAGGTTATTCTGGGCCATTTGAAGGCATTGAGGACCCCCTTGTGTCACGTATGGGCTGAAGACATGCTGCAGAGACTGAGGCAGCGCAGGGGCAGGTTTATCTCCTGCTCAGCCTCTTGGTCCTCCCCACCTGCCAGTGAGGAGTCAGAACCCCAAGTGACAGCACTACAGGAGGGCTGATGTCCAGAGTTGCACATGTGAACACATGTAAAAGTTCTACCAGGATCATCACATGTCTGAAGAGAGATGTTGTTCAAGAAACACTTTATTCCCTTTTTCAGAGGTCAGTAGCAAAATTTCTTTGAGGGTTTTTGAAAGTAATGAGTTTGGGAGATCACAGGTTTTGGTATCCATCTCACAACACCCAAAGTGGTTTTATAAAATAGGTCAGATGCTCAATAGCTTATGAAAATAAGGCATTGCAAGCTCAAAAAAGAGTATCAATATTTTCCCCAGCAGGAAGTGATGGCCCTGAACCTATAGACTGCTGCTTCCACATAATAACTGTATAGCCTACAGAAGAGTGACACCAAAATATGTCTCTGTCTGTATAAATTTTCATACTGTCTGTACCTAAGGGGACAAAAGTGGTGGAGGAGCTTAGCAATGCCCTGTGCTCTGCCTTTGCCCATATGTGTTTTGAGGTGATGCAGCACCTCCCTTTAGCAGGGCTTCCCTCTGGAGACACAGGTGAGATGTCTCCAGCTGGTGTGGAGCAGCCCTGTTGGTGTCCAGCCATCCTCTGGAGAAGATGCTTTGTGAAAAGCAGCCAGTGCTATGGGTTTGCGCTCCTGTGGTGGCTCAGGCATTGCACTCAGGCTGGCCCTCAGGCTCCAGCATGCCCTGCAGGCTCCCCAACAGACCCTTAGGCAGGTTTTGGGTGTGCAGAGCTAGCAGCCTGCCAGCAGGTAGTTTTAAAGCAAACTTGGGTACATCTGCATCAGCCTGGAGACATAGCGGTGGGTGACGGCAGGGTGGAGATACCTTGCAGCTAGCTAATTCAAATGCTCCATTATCTGAGGCTTTGGCAAGACTTTTTTTAGGGCCTCCACTGCATTTTCCCTACCTAATCAAGCCGAAGGCTAGACATAGACCTCACTGCCAAGGCAGAGTACCGAGTGTCCCAGACAATGGCTCCTTCTGGGCAACCCAGCCAGCTTTGCTAACAGGGACAGTCCATTTTGGAGTGATGAATGCCATGTTATTGGCTGAAACTTGTTAGACACGCTGAATTCTCTCAACATGATCTCCTGACAGAAGAGAACAGAATACAAGAAGGCTTGTATTTTCCCTGCTAAAGCATTTACGAAGAAACACAAAGCCCTAAGAAAGTATGCCTGCTGGTTCCTCGCCTGTGTTACCCACATTGAGCTCAGTGCTGACAGAGTTCGCTG
Source organism: Margarornis squamiger (assembly GCA_035222235.1). Classification (NCBI taxonomy): domain Eukaryota; kingdom Metazoa; phylum Chordata; class Aves; order Passeriformes; family Furnariidae; genus Margarornis; species Margarornis squamiger. The sequence continues at coordinate 6,945,107 of JAWWTY010000088.1, forward strand.
AGATGTTGGGAAATAATGTGTTTTTGGAACACTAAAACTATCATTGCCTCTGATTAAAACAATCCAGCTCCCAGTTTGGTATAGTCATGATCACACACTGTTCTAAACGTATATTCCAGCCTCTCTACTTACATTCCCAGTTTCATATCTGAAACCCATGATTTCACAGAGGTCACTTATGCACCTTGAGTGGAGCAACATAAAATTACCTCCAATGTGGGTCTGGAAATAGCCTTCTCTGCTCTTTCCCTTTGCTTCTTTGTGCAAGTGTGTGTTCACACATGTGTATGTTCTTGAGTCGACATTTATTAAAGACTGATCTCATTTGTGTCAAACATGCCACCTACAGGGAGCATTTTGGAGCAGTCAAGTTACAGGAGATAGATAAAAAAGAAGAAGAGGTAATGAATATGGAGTGTAAATGCCTTAGCAAAGTAATGGAGACATGTACTAACAGCAAGTGAAATTTGACCTTCTGGCTGAAAACCTGATAGCGAACCAATTGGAGAACTTTAGAAAATTGGATCGGCCTCAATGGGCACAGAGTAAACATTGGGAGTGCAATACAGTCTTATTAAACATAATGCACATTTAATGCATAATTTTATTGCAACCAATTTCATGCTACTGCCTTAAATGAGTCTGGGTCTACTTCGACTGTAGCAGTCCACTACCATTAGTGCCTCTTAAAAGAATTGCAAGGCCAGTAAACTATCACTGGTCTGATCTCTCCCTTAGCCCATACTTTCTGCTTCATAAACTCTCCCAGCTCCCACAGCTTGTAGCGAGATCTTGTCTTCGTTCAGTACGCGGCTTTTGAAACACTAAACTGTTTTGGCAAGTCTTCACAGATGGGAATGTTACAACATTTCCATTTTATGCTGGTGCAGTAAAGCAGTGAACCTTTGCAGCTATAGATCAGTCGGCTGAATCCCAGCCTTACAACAGGAGTTCCTGGAACCTATACAATCAGACTGGTGCCGAAGATTTCTCAAGCACAGCAGGCAAAATCCTATTTTTCTAAGTGACAGCAATAGTGTTTGCCCTCTGATAGGAACAAGGAATAAGGAAAACAAATGATGCTGAGTGCTAAGAAAGTGAGTAGCCCCCCTCACAGACTGATAGAGTATGGCTGGATTAACACATGAGGAACTGCAGAGAAGGAACAAGAAGTGTTTAATTTATACTATCAGGGTACAAAAACACCCACACCCTGAGTTTCCAGTCACTGCTTGCTGAGGTCTTCACAGACAGTGGAATTGTTACCTGCACTTTGTAGAAACACCAGCAAGGGAAGAGATGCTTCAACATCAGCCTGGGATTTTCCAGGTGTAAAACCCATTCTGTGTATGGCTGAGCTTGGATTTTCAATACCGTCGAGTTCCAGGGGTGTTTGAGCCCAGAAACATGATCTGAGCCCATCCCTAGATGCGAGATCAGTCCTTTATGTTTTGCCACAGTGAGCTCCTAATAACATCTGCAGAACAGTGCTGCTGGAGCTCTCTGCAGGGGTCCTGTTTGCTAGGCACCACACACATGTGTACACTAGAGATATCTCTTGCCCTGACAAGCTTTAGGATTTCAGCTAGTAGCGAGATGCAGCGCAGGGGTGATACACACAGATGAGTGGAAGAGGCCACCACTGTTGTCATCAAGTGGTACAATGTCATGAATCAAGCCCTCAGTGATAGTGAAGTAACACATTGGCTGCCTTTGATTCACATCCTGAATTTTGAAGCCCTTCCTTCTATGATCATAAGAGCTAGGACTCATTTCAACATCCTTAGCCATGCAGCTACGGAGCTGGAGGTTTTCTGAGGAAAAAAAAAAAAAAAAAGACCCAAACACTGTGAAATTCCTCATTAATATTCTGATTATGGTAACTGAGGAATTCTAGAAACTCACCTGGAGTCTTGATACCAGGGTCTCCTGGAGCATACAGGAGTGCATGAGTTAAGCCCCAAAATGTATCATGCTTCTGTTGATGTTACACCACAAAGTGTAATCTATACTGTCCTGTTAATTTGGACAGCGAAAGGGTCTTCAGGACATGCCAGAACTGGACCTTATATTTTGCCTTCCCACAGACTAGTCAGGCTGTCCTGTGTTTTTGTAGCATATGGAACCTGACTACCTTTGGTGGACAGAGCAAACTGGGTACCTTTTCTAAAACCCCACACATATGTGGACTTTAAAATTCATCTGCCCACCCAGGTGGAACTGCAAACCTAAGTGGGTAGGCTCAACAGTGGGTGCACACTTTTAAGCATATATATGATTCCAATAAAAGGATGCAAATTATATCCCTAAACATAGGAGATGGTTTTCAACATTTATGGACTGATGAATTATTCAAAAAATACTCTATAGATACTTCTTTTGTTGCCATTTCGTCTGAATCAGATTCTGAAGATATCTATCTGATTGTGAACACATTTGAAAACTGTTGGTGTTTAAAACAAAAAATTATACAAAAAGTCTTAATAATCTCTAGCTCTAAATAGCATTTAATTAGCATCCCAGCAGCATATATAATGGTAACACATGAATAATTCTGGAGAGGAAAAATAAGAAAATAAAATACTTCAGCATCAGGCTCACCAGGATTTGTAGACTGGGAAGAAAAACAAGCTAAAACAACTGAAAAGCCTTTTGATGCTGACATGTCAGGTTGTGGGATTTACAGCTGGTGTGCTGGATGTAGCCTGTAACCTCATGTCGTGTGTTCATGCACATATTATTTTGAGGGGAGGAACAGGCGGGAGGTGGGAAGTATAACTCTGGACTTCTCTTGGGGGATGTGCAAATGGGAAGTCCACCACCAACAGGAGCAAAGAGATAATTTGACCTCCAGAAAAGGAAGGATTTCACTACCCCTGCTTGAAGTCAGTCTAAGTTTCAGGAAGATGAAAAGTGCACAGCTAGTCAAGGGGTGTCCTATTTACACACTGCACACGTAAATGCATATACCCACCTTTATATGCATTTCCCCACCACATTGAGACAGATAGACACACAGATGTGGAGAGGCAGTTCTCCTGTGAGAACTTCTTGCCTTTCCTACGTAGAAATTTTGGGAGCAAGGATGCTCGAAAACTCTCCAAGGCTTCTCGCAGATAGAGAGAGTTCTCCAAAACATAGAAAATGCTCCAGGAAAATGCACACCTCTGGCTTGTAGCTGGTGACTCAGTCATAAATAGGCTTGCTCTGGCATCTCCCAAGCCAGAAAGGCTTACAGCTGTTTAAGGCTGAGCTAGAGTGCCTATGCCTGAATAATCTTGTCCCTCTATGTAGAAGACCTGGTGGAAAGCTGGAGCTTTACACTTGATAAGAAATGCTAGTGGATTTGATGTCACCCATCTCCAGCTGAAATGAAGCCTGGAAATCACCAATGAAATGAAGTTTTTTTTCAAGTAGTGTTCCAAAAATATCAAACTGACCTTGCTGTAGAAAACATCTGCCAGTTGTAGTCATATGTTTAAATAGACAAGCCAGGTGCAGTTGGAAAAAGCAGAAAATATTTCCACTCTTAAAACTTTTCTTTATGTTTGAAATACTTCAAAGCTAAGAATGACTTCTCTGAGCCAAATCAGATATGCCTTTGTTAGACCATCTCTGACAGAAAAGTTAATTAGAAAATATAAACTCTCTTTTGCTTATGTCCTGAGACTATCAGAGCCACAGGAAAGCTACTCTTCCTTGTGGGAATTCTTTTTGGTCTTACACCTTTGACTACTATAAAAACAGTTAATTTAAAAAAAATAGTAATTTAATGATGTCCTTCATGTTGGTCACAGCAAGGTCTTCCAAACTGAAAACAATTCTGATGCAAAATTATCAGCATATCCTGTGTGTTTTTTTAAATAAAAGTTTAAATTATTATGCCAATATTCTATTGATAATCTATTTCTTTTAACAGTGGATGGTTAAATCAGCTTCTACTAGTGTGTCTACTTGTAATTTGATACATTTATTGTTATTTCTGTTACAGGTGCACCTGGAGACAGACATCTCCATTGGTTCAAAAAACTAAAATTAATAATAAAAAACCCAACAAAAATCAGCTAACCAACAAACAAAAGCCCAAACCAAAACTACCACCACCAAAATAACAAAAAAAAAAAACACAAAAACCAAACAAACAGAAAAGTAGAAAAGAAAAAAAAAAAAGGAAAAAAAAAAAGTTGGTATAGTTTTATAACAGGGAATTGCCATGGATTGCTTTGTCCTGAAAACACAAATAAACAGAAATCAATGGAAATCAGTGTTTGCAAAAGAAGAACACACAGAAAACAGTTAAAGGGCTGTATTCTGTGTAAATCTTATGAAACTTGCTGCCATAGGGTGTTAAAGAGGGAGGCACCTTTTTGAGGAAGAGCTGTCTTCCATCCTTAGGACAGAAGGGCATGGTGAGGATGATTACACCTCACGCTTTCAGCCAGGGTCCAGATCTTTCTTTCCATGTTGTGGTTTCTCATGTGCAGGCAGTGATAATTCAGCATCATGAAAAAAACATAAATTGTCAGATAGGCAATGCTGAGATGAAAGGAACATTATCTTTTACAGCAGGCCAAGTCTCTGAACTTTTATGACTTTCTACAAGAAGTAACCAGAAATGACATAACTGCTCTTGCACTTTTCTAATTTCTATTCCAATTTACTGTAAGCCTGGTGTGATAAGACCAAAAATGTATTTTAGCTGTGGGCAGGTTTTAAGACCTCATTGTTCTAAACCCCTGAAAATCAGGATTCTTGATAGAAACTGTGATAAACCCCAAAGTCTGACTGTGTTAGTTCGAGAAGCTATCATATAGAAAATTTAATAAAGATTTCAAATGTTCCTTCTGTGTCCTAAAGCCATTATTCACTGCTAAAGGACTGTAAATCATGAAAAGTCTCAGAAGGCTTTAATTTGAAATATATATATATATATATAAAAATATATATATAAATATAGCTCTAAACCAATCAAGAAATTTAATACCAGAAACTAAATTCCCCTCTGTCTTTATCCCATCCATTGCTTTAAACCACAAAACTCACTTAAATAAGAATGGTAGATGTTTAAATACATCTGCCATACTGTGAGAGCAGTACATCAACTCCTCTATGCAAAGCAAACTAGAGGGGCTGTCCATTAGAGAAGATATGGTCCAGTGACTTAATAAATAGATGCAGGAGGAGGAGGGCCTGTTCCCAGTCTCATGTCTAGCTCATGGACTAGTGCAGTGCAGTAGCAAATTAATTTTCCTCTTTTAAGCTCATTTTTCTCCTTTCACTGTGTTCCTTTGGAAAAGGCAATGTGTCTGGGCTCAGCTGTGCAGGAAGAGACCTAGCAGCTCCCTGGAACTGCTGGAGTAGAAATGGAATATGTCTGCACTCACCTGCACCAGCCACTTTGATGCTCCTCTCCTATTGTGCATTTTCCCCCTCCTGCTCTCCTGTCTTCCTTGGAGCACCACAGTAAGCTGGTGGTGGTTTGGACATGAGGTATATCCACATCTGGCTTGGAGGCAGAAATTGCTAACAGCAAAAAGCCCAAACTGGTGACTGTGATTCCTAGAGGGATCCCTGTGAGATTTAAGCATTGCCCTTGCTTTGGAAAAAGCCCTGCACCAAGTACATGGGTCCTGCAGTGTCTGTGAAGGACAAAAGAGGGGAGGATTTCATCCTGGGGAAACTCCACTGATGGGTTGCAACGCATCACTGTGAACACACGTGAAAATAGGTGTGAAAGAAAGAAAATAAGGTGACAATGGCAGTCAGTCCTCAGGAGAAGCACAGGCCTGTCCAAGTTCTCAGGCTTCTCCTTCTCAGCACAGAGAAGCTGCCATTGTCCAGGCAGTCGTGACAGCCTTGCTTGATGCTTCTCACACTGAATTGCACAAGCAGCATCTGGGAAGGGAAAACGACCTCCAGCAGAGGTGAGACCCTCTGGCTCCAAGGACATGGCACTCATTTCCACCCCAAGAGGATTTGGCTCACCCTACCCAGCGTGGAGGGAGAAACCAAAACATACATCTCTTGGATGGCTGGAGCTCAAGTCACCATTTGCCTGTCTGGAGTGGGATAATTTGTCAGACACCAGCTGCTGCAAGCTCTGTCCTCTTGGGCACACTTGTTATTGTGTTACAGCCTGCCTGAAGAATGTGGGATGTTGCGGAAGGGAAAGCGACTGCAACCTTCCTTGCTCAAATAATCTGAGGACTTTGTTTCTGTGAGAGCCTCTGCCATGCACAGGGTGCTCACAAAGAGATCGCCACTGTTAGGAAGGGAAAGGGGGGTTGGGGGAAAGAAAAGGAGAGGGAGAAGAAGGAGAAGAAGAGGAAAAAGCCAGGCTGGCAGTGCTGTGGAAGCGCTTTTGTGACCACACAAAGAGATTTAAGACCGGATGGAAGTGGTCCCCCCGCTCACTCGCTCCCTTGCCGCGTCTCCTCTGTCTCTGAAAGAGTTACTCAGGAGGATTTCAAGGGTAGGTTTCTAGAGCGACACCATGTCTAATTATGTACGAGACGGAATGAAAAGGTGTAGGCCTGTCTTTCCAGCTCAGAAAAAAATGTGGTGTCCTGCGAATAAGAAATGAACAGACTGACCTTTTCAGAGCTGCTGAAAGAGAAAACCAGATGTATTCCTCAAGAGTCACTATGACTGAAGGGTGATAAAGGCTTGCATTGTGCACTTGAATAAAAGGAAAGCTAACCAGAAAACAGCAGCTGATAATAGTCAGGCCAGGCTGTGCTATTGTCCAAGGCACAAATGTTCAGCATTGGCCTAGACCACACTGCTGGTATATACAGCACAGACTTGGGGGAGAAATTAAAAAGAGAGGGGGGAGGCAGCTTTTTTATTCCTGCTACCTACAAGAGATTGTGTGAAACTGCTAGCAGTTATAAGACCACAGAGGAAGAAAATGATCTGGGATCTTTCCCCCACCACAGACAAACACAAACATACACACACTCCATTTCTAGCATTATGTTCCTGTAAGATCTGAATCTAACCATCTGCCAAATGAATAGACAAAACCCAGCTTGTCTTCCAGGGTTCAGATGTAAGGGGGTGGATAAAGAGGAAGCATCACGTTGGTGAAGAGGCTGAAGCTTTCTGCAAAACAGGGGTCTCCAGAGCTCAGGTCAACCAGCTACAAACAACAGTGGCTTTAATTAAGGACGAGAGGCTGGGTGGGGAGCACTTGGAAGGTATGATTATCCCCCACTCCATGCAGATCTCTGACACCACCATAAAACGCAGAGAAAAGGCAGGGGTTGGGGACAGATAAGGGGTTGGAAATGAGTGATTTGTGAGGAAAGAAAAAATAACGAAAAGTAAAAGCAGCATCCCTCAGCATGTCCCAGACTTGGTGAACAAACTGGTTTCTCCCAGGCCGGGATCGTCAAGCCCTTCTGCCATGACCTTTCTGGATTATTCAGCATCAGAGACCTGCCAAAGAGTCTCTCAAACACTTCTGAATGTCATACCACTGTTTGAGAACCAAGGCTGGGTCTGAGTGAGCAGATCTTGCCCATTGGAGATTGTTATTTTTAGAGTGGGCATGATAAGCTTCTGCCAGGCACCATCCACAGCCAGCCACGTCCATGCAGAAGTGTAAATCAACCTCCGTGCTCACTGGAAGAGCTTGCCTTTTCTTATTTAAATATGTTCTCTGAAAGAGCACTTTGAGCTATAATCTGTGAACGTGGTGGGAGAGGGGTTCCCTGCTCCTCTCTGCCCTTCCAGAAACAACAGACGTGCAGGGGACCTTTTTTTTCTCTTTTTTTTTTTTTGCACAGTGTTGGTTTTGTCCTTTACAAAATTAGTTCAAGGAGATTTATTGCTGGCAACAGGCACTGAGGGCTGGCCTGGTGCTTCTCTGCAGAAGATGAGACAGGGTGTTCCCACCTCAAAGTGCCGCAGTTTGGCCGTCAGAAGATGAGGTGGAGTTTGCTTCCTGGCTATTGCAGTGTGACCTTGCGTGCATCCCTCCACCTCTCCCTGCCTGCCCCCGTTGTCTCCGGACAGTGCACTCCTAGGAAAGTCCTCCAGAGCTGGAGCTGGCTGTCATAGTGATCACAGCCCCTAGCACAGCAAAACGCATTATTTCAACTGGATGGAGCAGCTGTTTGTATAAGGAATTAATTATACCCATTGCTACCAGATAGAAGTCCTCCACACATCAGTGAGGCAAAGAAACATGGGCTTAAAGGAGAAGCACCAGAGAGAGGGCACAGGTATCTGCCAGCTGTGAAGTCAGACAGGAGTGGGTCTGTTTCCTTCCACTCTGCCTTCCTGGTGTGTTTCAGCCCAAACTTGGGAAAACGACCCCAGGGAGCAGGCTATTTTGAGGCTTCTGGGCTGTGACTTTTCTGCTGTGATTACCCTGGAGGCATCTAATTAGTAGCAGTAGGGCTGCTTTTTCCTTCTGATCTCTGCAAGGAACTGTACTGAGAAGCTACCAACTCATCTCACGCTGTACCCACAAGACCTGCACAAGCTCCCTAGCCAGCTAGCTTCGTTTCTCCCATGTCAACAAAAGTAGGAGAGATTTGGGGGGTGGAGTACATGGACAGGAGGAGAGAGAAAGTGATTCACAGGGAAGTAATGTATTCCTGCCATACATTCAGAGAATTAAACAGCACATGTATACACACATGCACACACTCATGAGGCTGAGGAAGCAGTCTGAATAACTTTCAAAAGGCTTGCTGCATCTTGCTCCATGAGTGGGTAATGCTTGGCTATTTCTAAGAGACAGACATTAAAATCTGCAGCACAGTCATTTAGAATTTCAAAGGATTCTTCTTCAGGGGGTGGAATACAAAAGACACCACAGTTATTCACATAATACAAGCAAGGTTGGGGAAACAGCAGTATACCATTAGGTAAGACTGAGCAGAAAACCTTTCTGGAGAAGCCTAAGATCTATTCACTCAAAGTAGGGAAGTGACCCTAAAAATTTCTTATATCATTTGTCTGTGTAGATATGTGTAAATGTATGTGTACATATTTAGAGATATCTTTGTGTGGCTATGTTTTATACACCACTTGGAGAAGAGCTTGAGAGAGGATCTGAAATGTGTACTGTGGTGCAGACAAGAAAAGGAGGGGGAAAAAATATATATTCAAAATACATCACACATCATCCACGCATCTACACAAACATGCTCACATTTCTTTCACCGTGAGCTTTGGGTGTCAATCAGCAGAGAACAAACAGCAAAATGAAAACCAGGAGCTCCTTCTGTTGAGGTTTTATGATAACGTCCTCCAACATTTCCCTGTTTTTGTTTTCAATGTGCTAAACTAACTGCATGGCTGGAGCGGCGAAGAATGCAAAGCTCACACATGTAAAGCATTGTGTCCTCTGACATACTATTACACAGAAGGCTCACAGTTCCCCCCTCTCCCTCCCCTTCCTGGTGTTGATGAATTACATGAGATGAATATCACAGATCTGGGGTTTTTTAAACCGTGAGCTTAGGCAGCAACAACGACTGCAAAGCAGACACCGTTGTCTGAACCTCTATTGTTTCTATTTCGGGAGCACATTGAGTGATTAGTTTGGGTAACAGTAACATCACATTACCTTCTACAGGCTGGAAATGTCTTTTAAAACTGAGGCAACGCTGAAGCCATGTGATACAATACTGTAGACAGAGCCAAGTGGAATACATCAAAGAGTGCCTTGATGCAGATGTTTCATGCAGAAGAAAATTAGGTCAGAGACCACTTCAATTTCAGCTTCTGCCAGGCTTGTTTGAGAGCTTCCAGTGAATTCCTAATGAATAGCTTCTAGGGCACTTTTCTCTCATTCAGTCACAAACTGCCACAGCCAGATGAGCTTTCCATGTGGAATTTTTTCTCATTATTTAAAATACTAATACTTTGTGTTCACAGATTCCAGAATCTTCCTTACAACAATAGCAACAACTCCCCCTCCTTCATCACCCCCCCACGCCCCCTGTAAAATATGAGGGAAAAGGAAAAGGTGAGAAGAATAACCAATTGATACACAATGTCTGCTACAGGGAGTGGGTAGAGAGGAGGAGCAAAATAAAAATAAAATAAAAAAAGAAGCAGCCTTTTACCAATTTTATGTGGTAAATAAATACTTGGTAAGGGTCTTTCACAAATGCATGTCTTTTTGCATCTTGAATGTTTTTGTTGGGTTTTTTTTTGTTTTGGTTTTTTTTTTTTTTTTTTTTTTTTTATACAGAAAGGTTTTTAAATTTCCTGGTAGTTGGGTT
>JAWWTY010000088.1:6956769-6966922 GCA_035222235.1 Margarornis squamiger
AGAGCTCTCAGCTGAATGACTCATGACAGGAACAGGATGTTCCTGTTCAGGTACATCCACCAACCTGGACAGAGCATGACAATTTTGTGTTTCGGCAGTCACACCATGATCCACTCCAGATATGTCTTTGGTGAACCACTTAGCAAGGTCACAGGTAATCATACTTCTCCAGAGGATCCAGTTGTCCACTAAATGCTCCACCTGGATGCTTTCCTGCTCTGTTTGCTGACTCTATAGCAGACCTGTGCTTCCCTTCAGAGGTTCCCATCTCTTCTGGTCCTGACACTAAGGGACTTTTGGGGGGGAGTCTCCTGCAGTCAAATCCACCCAAGGAATTCTCAGAAAGAGAAAATGGGAGCATGACCATCTTCCCCTCACTCCAGAATTTGAGTTCCTAGTAGTCTCTTCTACAACTGCATGATCTCTGCATACCTGGAATGTTTGTGTTCTTCTCCATGAGATTATTCTCTCCCTGCCTCAATTCTTAGGGTCCTCTGCAAGGACACAATCGTTCATCTGAATGCACCTAAATGCCTTTCTCTTTCACCTTGAGTTCTCAGCCCTTGCAGCTCAATACTTCTCCAAGGCCTCCAAGATCTCGTATGTTTTTTTAACCTCCAGCTTGTCTTAAAACCCCCACCATTCAAACACCACCACACAATTCTTGCAGAAGGGAAACTTCATTAAATACATTAGAATTCAATTTATCATGTACAATTTTTTTTTTCATTCATCAGTGGCTGCTAATGCTCTTGGGATACTGAGATAGAAAACTGTTCACAAAACTAAAACACACCAAAATAACTCACCTACAGAAATTTAGTTCTCACCAGAAACAATAAAAGCTGTCATACCTACCACCTGTTTCACACAGGGAAGCAAAGCAGGTGATCTTTCTGGCAAAAACAATGAAGTTCTTTCTTTTCTGACCACCAACCATAGAGATGAAAGCTTCCTTTCACAGCAGAGCAGATGCAGCTTGGCAGCAGCCATGACCACTTCTCATTATCCTGCCTGCAGTTCCAGGCATGGTTGCTCTTCTTACCCATGGACACACTGGTATCTCTAGGGATGCTATCTGCCAAGTGGGACTCTGTTGTGAATACTCTTTGATCCAGATCTGGCCATCACACGCGTATCTTACATAAGACAACTGGACAGCCTTATGCAGGAAAAAATAAGCCTCCTGTTTCCTCAGCAGTTGCTTTTTTGTTCCTGGAGGAACTCAGTTTCTTGCCTGGACAAAGCCTCTGTCGCTCTGGGTACTTCTGGCCATCCACCAGCATCATGGTAGCATCTCTGTCCTTTCATACATAAGCAACAGCCAGACCCTCTCTCAATACAGACCTCTGGATGGATTGGGAGTGAGGGGAAGCTCTTTCTTCCATGCGGTGTTATCCATGCAGAAAGAAAACTAGTGCACAAATGTTACTGATGAAATTGTGTTCCTACAGCATCACTGAATATCATGGGGCTTAGACCTGCATCACTCTGGGTGAAGCCAAAGGAATCTGATATTTTTTTAAAGACTCAATGTTCAAAGTTTATTTTGATTCACCTAATTTCCAAAAAATCTCCTGTCTTCTCTGAATGCTCAGCCATACAATCTGATTCTCAGTACTAGAGCTCAGTTGATAAAAAAGAATGTTTACCATGCCGGTTATTTCTAGGCATGGTTAAATCAGTTTACACAAAAAAAGGGAGAATCTCAAAGACGGGAGGAAACATCACCAATCCCACCACCAGCATAAATGGCAAAAGTTACATTGAATGAACTAATTCATCTGCACAACCCATCAAATTAGGAATGTTTTTAAATAGCCTCTTGACTGAGAATTGATGTCTCATTATTCTAAAGTATATCACAGTGAGAGCCCTAGTAATGCCAAATAGAATAACTCTCCAAATTGCAGAGACTGCAGCAGAGATTTCACAATAAAGGACTTTACATTTAAGACTGAAACAACTTCTGCTGTAAGAGTCTGAAGGGCTGGTGGATACGGTAACTCACCAGATTCACAAAGGCAAGGGCATGCTGTGCAGGACTGGAATATCCTGCCTCAGGGCGATGTCACAGAACATGTGCAGCCAGATGCTTTCAGAGCCAGTGTCACCTATGGATGAAATGTAGCCAGTGGTCAGAGATTAAAATGATGCCTCAGTGACCTGGTTCCATATCTGACTGCAGATGTCTTGTGGTGTGAGACAGGGCTTTTCTGTCCCATTTTCAGCAGTGAAATGAACAGAGGTAATGCCGGTCCCCCTCCAAAGGCAGATGGGCATGGAAAATCTACAGCTCTACTCAGAGGGTCCTAGGCAAAAAGTGCCCATAAAAAAAAGCAGCCATTTACAGGCAGAGGTACACCTAGAGCCTGGTAATAACTTGCAACTCTTACTTTTCCTTCTAATAATCATGCTCAGATGCTTTGTGTTTTCTAATAACCTACTTCCCCCGCCTTCCTCCACTCACACTAGCCTTGGTTGTCTGCAGAATTTCACTTGGGATCAGATGTTTTAAGTTAGGGGTAAGGTGGAGTTTCTGCTTCAGAAACTCACATTTAATTACATGCTGAAGCAGAACATTACCCCAAAATGCTTCATTACAAAAAAGTTGAATGAAAATATTTGGACTTTTTCTCAGCTCTCTATTCCTTTTCTTGTCTTTGAAATAGCAGTGGGCCAGAGACACGAATCTGTTAATAATTTGGAGCTACAATTTGACAAATAAATGAACTTACAAATGTTCCTGTAGCTTAAGGCTGTCTGAGTGGAGCTGGTCTCAAGGCCTGGTCATGAAATGTTTGGAGACTTAAGGCATCACAAGGACTGACAGGACCAACTGAAATGCTGCGGGAAGAAGGAATAGTGGCAACAGCATGACCTCAAGAGACACAATAGACCCAGAGAAACCTCTTTGCCAGCCAAGAAAACTGCAGAAATGTCCCACTGCCTGTGCAGGAGCCTGCTGACCATCATATGTGTTGTTTTGGAGCATTAGGCTTCTTGCCCTCACAGCATGCTTCCCCCTGTCTCCTCCTGCCACTCTTTTCCACCACCTGGCAGGTGCTGGCAGCTCTTCCAGTGCCTCCTTTCCAAACCACACTGTCCTGGGCTTTCACATCCAGAAGGCCTCATTTTCGAAAGGCCCCTTGGCATCAATCCCATTGCCATGGGAGGCACTCTCTGTGGCTTTTGAAAGGCATGGAAGAGCTTGCTTCGAGCAGGACTGGGGTGGGCATTTATCAGGTCCAGGGACCAATTGTTTTTAAGCCCCTGGTGGAAAATGCTATAGGAACTCCCAGTGTTGTGTGATGTCAACACAAGGGAGTGCTAATACAGTTTCAGTGAGGCTTTTATGTGGCTTTTGCTCTAATCTTTTCTTCACCTTTGTGTGCACAGAAACAGAAGCCACTCTTTAGTGTCTTTTTGTCCAGTGTCCAAGAGGTACTATTTTCATTATTTTCTACAAGCTTCAGCATTTGTGGTGCTGGGATGTGATCAGGTTGTCCAGACACAGCTTGCTTGGGTGTTGCTGAAGGACATCTTGGCACTCAGGTCTGGATCTGAACAATCTTTTGAGGACCTGGAAAAACTCTGAGCAAAAGACATATCCTATATGGGCTGGAAGCCAGCGATCAAGAAAAAGCCCTGCACCTGGGATGGGGCTACCCTGGAAGTACAGACAGACTGGGAAACGAGACACTGAAGAGCAGTGCTGTGGAAAGGGATCTGGGGGTGCTGGTTGGTGGCCAGTCAGCAGTGCCCAGGCAGCCAGGAGGGCCAACCTTGTCCTGGGGAGCATCAGGCACAGCATCTCCAGCCAGGCAAGGAAGGGGATTGTCCCGCTCTGCTCTGCACTGGGGCAGTCTCACCTGCAATATTGGGGCAGTTTAAGGTATCATAGTATAATATTAAGCTACTAGAGATTGTCCAAAGAAGGGCAATGAAGATGGTGAAGGGCTTGAGAGAAAGCCATGTGAGGAGTAGCTGAGGTCACTTGGTGTGTTCAGCTGGAGAAGAGGAGACTGAGAGGAGACCTCATTGCAGGGACAACTTCCTTGGGAGGGGCAGAGAAGGGGCGGGCACTGATCTCTGCTCTGTGGGGACCAGGGACAGCACCCAGGGAATGTCCTGCAGTTGTGTCAGGGGAGGATTAGATTGGACATCAGACAAGGGTCTTCCCCCAGAGGGTGGTCGGGCACTGAACAGGCTCCCAGGGGCAGTGGGCACAGCACCAAGATTGACAGAGCTCAAGAAGTGTTTGAACAATACTCTTGGGCACATGCTGTGACTCTTGGGGCTTTTCTGTGCAGGGCCAGGAGTTGGACTCAATGATCCTTGTGGGTATCTTCCAACTCAGGTCATTCTACAATTCAATGATTCTAAGTCTTCTTATTCATAGGTAACTGTGCCCTGTTCACTGGCATTTTATGATTGAGAAGGAACTGCTGAGTTCCCTGCCACAATCACAATTGAGAGGAACAACATAAAAATGGCAGAATGAGAATTTTGACATCTCTAAAGGATGTAAAGGGTAGAAACGTGCTCACCATCACAAACCATCTGATGTCATAACTTTTGAGGCAAATTTTTGGAGAGCCAGAGAGGAACCAGACCTTCTCATCCTACCAAGCAGCAACTGCTGAAGTGTTTTCTTGGTCACTGACTATAGAGGAAACCCAAACCTTTGGCTGAAATCAGGAAGAGCGGTGAGAGGGACCCAACTAGCATTTTCAGAGGTTAATGAACTTCCTACTGAGCTCAGCAATCTTCCCACCCCTTCCACAGCAAGCATCTTCATACCCCGATGGATCACTTTCCACAATTATTGACTGCCTCCTTTTATCTCTACAGACCCCTCATAGACTGAAGTTTAAAAAGCCTACTCATAGCACATGTGTAAGCCATGAAGGATGCCAACAATTTCATCATGCTGTCAGTGCCAAGTACCCAAGGTCTAACTGTAATGCAGACAACACATTTTAAAACTCCCAATTAAATCAGCTGTTCAAAAGGCAGGACACATTCCCTCCAAGCCCTAACTCGTTGCTAGGAACTGCAAGTCAACAATTGGCTTCCCGCCTTCCTCTTAAGCCATCTACCATCAAAACATGTCAGAATGGAGGAATATCAATTGTTGTCTGCTAAAGAGAAGGAGACTTTTTTCCTTATCCTTTGCTGCTGGTCATCTCCTTTGCATTCGTTCCTCACTTTGCTGTTATCAAACACGTGTTGGATGACACTTTGTAAGGGGACAAATCCTAAATGGAAAAGTGGAGCTTAAACAGTTTTGAAAAAACCCTGTCAAACTAAAACAGGCATTCCAGACCTTCCTCCCTCATCTCGTTTAGGAATGGGCAAAACCTGCTGCACATTTGCCCAGTGTTGATCCTTCAAGTACATGTGAAAACAGCAGTAGCTCTAGTGTATCAACAATTTGTTGTTTCTAATTTGTCATCATCCCCTTGACAGCAATAAAGAGAGTAGAGCACTATTCTATATGGTACAAGGCTGGTCTGTGCATAAGACCTTCCCTGCTGTCAGTGGGTCATTGAGTAACAGGACATCATTGCCCTGGAAATTCAGGAACAATCTCACAGGAGAGAGTAGTTGAGTGAGGGAAGAGATGCAAATTTAGCAAGGGCTCTTTTTTTCCCCCCTATGCATGTGGTATATAAAATGCACTGATCCCTGATTCTAAGTACTCGCCGTTTTATCAGTCTCTTTATTATTCCAAGAAAAATGACCTTTTTTTTTTTTTCTTTCATTTCCTTGAAGAAGATGCCAGCCAGGGCCAAGAAATAGTTAAGAACTGTCTAAGTGGATGCTTCCAATTGACTTCAGAAGTCTATAAATAATCAGATCCTACAGATAGCTGGAAATAATTTAGTCATTATTGATAATCCAAGGCTTACAAAATGAACAATAGGACCTATGGGCAGTAATAGCAAGAACTGACCTGACAAAAAATAACCAGCAGAAATTGATAAAAAGTAACATTCAATCTTAGATGATACTATATGCCATCTGATTCAACTTAAGACTCCATTTGTGAGCCAGAATTTATTCTGTAGAATGTAAATTGGTCGAGGGGCATAGGAAGGAAAGGGAAAGATCAACAAGTTGAGTTCCATCAGTTTCTATGAGAACTTCAGCAGAAATGGAGCTAGGTGTAGCAGGATTGGGAAGACTTACTTATGGTATTAGTAGCATAATGCAAATGCCCATTAAAGATAGTAAGAGCAGCTAAAAACACAGCCAGTCTAAGTTCCAGCTCTGTCTTCCATATGTACCGGGGACCACACACATTTTTACAGTGCCCACAGAGAAAGAAGCTGACTAATATATTGACAGTAAACAGTTTGGTACAAACACCAGATTCTACTTCCAAGCATACATTTTTGAACTTGTACAAACCTCTCAAAGAGTCTTAAAAATATATTTACTTAAGTTTTGGGGTTTTTTTTTTGTTTGGTTTTTTATTTTTTTTTTATTTTTTTTTTTTTTTAATATATGTAATTTGATTTGTTCTTTGGAATACAAACCTTTTTTAACTGAAGATTTCAGACTTACACAGAAAATCTGGCTTTCAGCTAGGTTTGAAAGGGACTAGTCAGGCTTGGTAGAGAAAACATGAGAAACAACTTAGTCATCCTCTGTGTGGATTTGTCCTGCTATGCTGGAGACAAAATGCCTGTTCACTCTGTTGCTTTGACACAGGTCTTGGTTGCAAAGTACCTTGTGAATCCAGGTCAGCAATTGAGCCCTGGCACTGAAACAAGTCCAGCACAATGCAGTAGCTTCAGTGTGTAGCCAGTGACAGAACAATGCACAAAATATTTTCCTTGTTCCTTGATGACATTACAGTTAGAGGAGGTTGTGGGAGAAAGGTATCAAAGGTCCTCTGAAACATCCTTGGCCCACTCAACCACATGGCTGAAGAAGGTCTTTGAGTCCCACTGCCCAAGAGACTGATACCATCACATTCATGTTTGCCTGCTTTTGACTCCACAGGTGAAATTAGAGGGTTTGTATTGCAGTTCAGAAAAGTTCTCAGCATGAGCCTGTAGCAAGGCTCAGTTTTGTGCCTCTGGACCCACACAAACATAGCCTTACTAGCACAACAAAATCATGTACTCATTTTAAGCATTTAGATTCTTTCTTGGCATCTTTGCAGTCTTGAAGTCAGAAGGGAATTAAAGACCTCACCCCTTGAAAGACACCAGGCTGACTTGCAACTCCCACACCATATTGCTGTGTCCTCTGCCAGAAGAGGTGAAACACAAGGCCAACTAGTGCTTCAGCAAAGGGCTGCTTGGTAAGATCCCACAATAGGGAATGGTCAGATGTCTCGTTTCATGGGACGCATGAAGTGTTGCCCTATAACACAGGGCAGCTTGCCTCTGCTCCTCTCTAGACTCTTAGACCTTTCTGGTCTTTGAAGACAGTGACTGTAGGGGGAGAAACACAGTTCACCCCAAACAGCATGTTCAAAGCAGCATCAGGCTGAAGAACCACAAATGCTGCAAAGACATTCATCCATAGGTCTGAAGGAAATGAGTTTAAATCACTGCTCATTTCTACAAGTGTATTTGAAAGGAGATATTATATATTTTTTATTATTATTTTGTTTTTTTTTTTTTTCTCCAAAGGGGCTTTCCTAAATTTTTATTTTCCTTTATATGTGTTCAGTTCTCAACAAAGCTGGTTCTTTTCCTGATACAGCCATTATTCCTCTTACACCTCAGGCTAGTGAGAATCTCATTTACTGTTTCCTTGACTCTTCCCCTGCAGTAATTGGTGGTATCATAAAGGGTTATTATATTGTTTGCTCTTACCTCTTTCTTCTCAGCTACTTAAATACATGCCCTCCACTATGCAGTCCGCTCTCAGAGGTGAGCCTACTGTCTCCACTGCCACAGTTTTCAGATTCTATAAGCTTATTCTTGGCAATTTTTGTATTGTAAACCACAGCCTCCATGTGAATTATTCCCAGATTAACCACACTGATTGCTCTCTTCTCTCCAAGCTTAAAATGTGTCTCAGACCGTTTCCTGAGTATTCTGATATCATGTACAGTGTAGCCTCTCCAAACCCACCACTGACAACGCCCTGCCTTTTCAGGCCATAAGAAATATCCTGCCTTGGATTCTACTTCTGCCTCACAAAACTACCCATTTCCTTATTGTTTCATAGCTTTTTCACCACCAGGCATAAGAGATGGATCAACATCCATAAGGATTTAACTGTTCACTTCTGTGTAGCTTTCCTGAAAGGAGCTGATGATCAGATGATGCCAGCTTGCAAACAGTGTTGGTGATCCCAGTACACGTTCTATTGGCATTTGACACAACTAGGAGTTGCAGCAAAAGTCTTGAAGCCCAAACACAAGGCAGATATAACACAGATCACCTTGCATCTCTTGCAGTCTCTATTTTCTCTGGCAGCCTGTGACACCCCTCTACAGATGAGTACTCAGTTTAGGGGCCTGACAGCTTTATGGCTATCTGTCTGGACTGGTTAAGAGGTTGAAGCATTTTACCAGCGTTACAAAACTCCTTCCTGACTTTCCTATCTTTCTTTCCCATTTTTCACTTTATTGGTTAAGTTTTCAAGTGATCCTTCATAGCTGGACTTTTCCTTTTGGTGGATCTAAAGTTTCTGAAACTGTTTCACATGTATCCAACTAGTCATGGTTTGCAAAACATGATCCAACTAGTCATGGTTTGCAAAACATGACTTACTATTAGATAGTCAAACATATCTAAACTTCCTGCGCACATTTCAATGTATGATGATGGTGAACTGTGTCCTTCTACAACACATATGGAGGATAAATATTCAGTTCTTGTTATCTGTTCAAAAGCACTTGTGAGTTCAAAGCCCTGGGAAAAACAAACATCCCCTGCCAAGAGATGGAAAGCACATGTAAACCTATGGAGAACAGGCCATCCTACCAGCAAAGGAAGTGGAGAACATATTTTCCATAAGGCAGCTAAATAGCATCCCTGTGCCGTAGTTGCAATGAAGTTCTATAATTGGGCCTACAGTTAATGAAATTCCTGTAGGAGACTGTCAGAAGATTTAATTTCGCTGTTTACTGAATTATCAGCACGATAGTGAATCCCGTATGCCAGTTCTTTGTGCCAAAGAAGGAAAATTGCCAATCCAGAGAACAGGATTCATCCAGGGGGAGGCCTACTGCAACACAGAGAGTTCGGCTGTCATCATACCCACAGCTTGTTGGAGCAAATATATCCCTGGTGGAACACCTTTAAGTTGCATGAAATCATCGTTCTCATCTCCAAATAGAGACAATGAGTGAGGCTGGAGATAATATTCAGCCACAATATCAAGGGATGCTGTGTGGACTAGCAGATCAGGCTGTTCAGTGGAAAAAGCCACCATGTGCATTTGAATATGCAAGGGGAATATGGAAAATTAAAATGTAGGCAGTGGGGGAGAGACATGAAATAACTGCTCACATTTTACGAGAGGCTGATAAAGCAGCATCCTTCTGGAATGTGATAATGGCAGGACTGGGGCTCATGATAGAAGCAAATTTAATCTAATCATACGTTGTATTTTTATTTCAACACGTCCATCCACTCTGATACCTCAGTAAAACACATGTACACAGAGAAACTGTGCAACCACAACTCCCACTGCCGTGCACCCACAGTTATCTATCTTTGCAAAAATGCCAGTGTGTCGGGGTGACAGTTGTCCACTTGATTTGTAAAGACAGCTGATGAAAGGACCAAAAGTAAAGCAGGTTACCTTTTACGCTCAAAGGTGAGAGACCTTCGACTACTGGGTTTTATTCACCATCTTGCTTTATCTCATATTACAAATGTGCAGGTGTCTCGTTTACTCATTATATAGAGCAACTCTGTGCAAAACTGAACTATTTACAGAGGGAAAGTCAAAATTTTGTTTAGGAAGGAACATGTAGTTGGCCATGTAAAGTAAAATTTAAACATGCAAAAAAAACCCTGAAAGACAGTTCTCTTTTTTTTTTTTTAAGATGGAAAAATGTTTTACATCAATGTTTTACATCCTTTTTTATTAATATTGCAGTTATTTTTATGTAACTGTCAAAAGGAAGGAAGGAAGGAAGGAAGGAAGGAAGGAAGGAAGGAAGGAAGGAAGG
>JAWWTY010000088.1:6967022-6977547 GCA_035222235.1 Margarornis squamiger
AAGGAATGAATGAAGGAAGGAAGGAAGGAAGGAAGGAAGGAGAGAAAGAAAAAGAAAGAGAGAAAGAAAAAGAAAGAAGAAGAGGAGAGGAAAGAAGGGAAGAAGGGAAGAGAAAGAAAGAAAAGAAAGAAAAGAAAGAAAAGAAGGGAAGAAGGGAGGGAAGGGAGGGAGGAAGGGAGGAAGGAAGGAAGGAATGAACGAACGAATGAACGAATGAACAAAGGAATTATTTTCTCCAAGGGAAAAAAAATAAAACCAAACAAAAACCCAATTCAAAGTGATAAGCAGCTTCTATTTTACTGAAACCTTCTATTTATAAGCAAAAATACTGAATAAGTTATAGTAATAAAAAAGGAGATCTAGAAAACAGGACAAAATGTAGAACATTCAATTTTCTCCAGTCCCCACTGTTATTTTTAGCAAATACACCTTTTGGGGCCAGTAACAGTTAACACACACAGAGAAGATCCATGAATCCAGTAAAGGACAGGCTAGCACAGATGAGAAGTGGGCAGCATCTTTGTGGTGAGTTGAGCACCTCCACGGAGTGAAAACTGGTGTGTTACGTCCCCAGGCTTCAGTTATTCTGCCTAAGAAAGCTTGTGTTGGCTTTTATACAGCACTGAGAGGCAAGACAAGCCCTCCCATATGGATTCCAAATGTTTTAGGTCAGATCTGAAAGCACACTGCTCAATTATGATCTCAAATTAGTGATGATAATATCTAATAAGAAATGACGTAATTCAGGCTTTCAAGGGACAGAGGAATTGTTAACCTTAGAAAGAGTATCAATGGGGAAATCAGGATCTTCCCTACTCCTTTTAAAGCAGAAAGAAAAATACCATGTTTTCTTTAGTATAGTAAGAGCTCTGCCACCTGCTTCAATATATTTTAACCACTGAGCTTTTGCAACAGGGTATTTAGTGTCAATCTGACATGTCCCCTATCTCAGAGGACATCTATAAATATCCTTTCAGGAATTCTGTGTAGATAAGACATATGGAAATATTCAGTGATAACAATATTTTTAAAAATTGATAGACTATCTTCAGCGAAGAGCTCACCATGGACTTGTTCAGTTTCACTCTTTAGTTCCTCTATGAGACTATGTAGTACATAGCAGGGTAAACTTTTACCAAATTGTTAAACATATTGTAAGCCATCACGGCTTACAGGTTTGCAGATAACTGTGTTTCTATGGCTTTCATTCTCAGTATTTTTTAAGGAAAAATACAAAGTAAGAATAAACTCACAAAAGCAGAAGAGAACTGCTTTTATGCCTAATGTTGCCTAGCTTTGAGAAAAAGATGCTACAATGCTTCATAGTTATAGTTTTATTCCATATTTTTGCATTTCATTGATGATTTTTCTCTATTTAGCCCAATCTCCATGTGCGATCTTCCACTATAAAATGATTTCCCCAAAGGTAATAAGATAGTGAAGGCAAAGAAATTCTAAACAAAAAAAAATAATGAAGAAAATTGCACTGAAACTGACAATCAAGAGGAAAATCAGTTTGGTTTAGGGGTGAAAGAAAGAAGAACTGGCCTTGCAGCTGCAAGTGATATTCTAGATACTTCCATTTTCTAGGAAATAAGTCCATCTTTTGAAATCAAAGTATAATGAAATCATTATACAGCACCAATATCAATAGGGTATCACAATACTTTATAGAAAATTAAATTATGGAGGTCTTCTCTTCTGCTTTAGAAGGTCTTATTTCACTGCATTTAAAACCCTTTCACGAGCTGGAACACTGGACACAATGTGTAGAGTCTGGAAAATCTGGTATTTTGATCACTAGACTTTCCTGTAAACTAATACAGTTTTTTCCCCTTTCTCTCTTTCTCCCTTCTACTTCTTTACATTTGGTACAGCAAATGCCATGAAAGTTGAGAGCATCCAGTGCAAGAATTTTCCATGGTTGGCTTACAAACAAATCAGGCAGTTCCATCAGTAACACCATCAGGAACTTAAACAATGGGACATGCTTTTTGCACAATGATCTTGACAATTACATGTCATTTTTGACTCAGGATGCAGACTATTTGAGGTATAAAACATGAATAAATAGGTCAACTTTTTTTGCACACTGAAGATGAACTTGCAGTGGAGACACAAGCATATTTCTTAACACACTTCTCTTCATCTGACTTAGATAACCTGGTGAGAGAAATTCTGAAATTTAATGTCACAATTCTTTTGCTTGAGCAAATCTTGCAGTTACAGTTGTGCCTTCCATATCAAAGTTCTGTGCCCAAATTCTTAGGACATTTTACCCTGTGTAATTCACCTAAACGATTTGGAGAAGTGTTGGGAATGGAAAATTGCTAATAATTAATCAGAAGAAAAACCCTTGAAAATTGGGCTCTGTATTTTACCCATAGGACTAACTTTTGAAAGAGAACTGATTTTGGACAGCTGAATGTAAACAGTGACAAATAAGACAGTAGGAATGTGACTATCAACATACATTCAAAGATCAAATGAGCATAAATGAAACCAGGGAAACACATTTTATGTACACACAGATGCAAGTTCTTTGATAAACAGGCATTGAAGAAACTGAAAAACATTCAAATAACGTGAAAGTGGGCTATCCCTTTCCATGGCAAAAAGAGAAAATAGGACTTGGCAAAATTCTGAGAGACTATTTAATCCTCCTACCTAACCTAAATCAGTACTTTAACCATAACTAAATAATTTCCCAGAAGTTCCATTCAACCTCCAGTGAGAGACAACCCAAATACACATTTTAGGAACTGTCTTGTGGAAGGTGTCCCTGCCCGAGGAGTGCTGGAACCAGATGGTCTCTAAGATCCCTTTCCAACCAAACCATTCTATGATTCTGTAAGGAATATGATCAAAACTGGGTCTGCCCGTATCCTACAATTTTGAAGAAAGACAGCATTATTTTAAACCTAACAAACCAGTTGGAGATAAAGCTGCTCAAATGTCAGCTGACATGCCTCAGTCTTGACAGGTTAGCTTAGACAGCAAGTTACTTGTGCTGAGCACTTTAAACACCCAGTGGGAAAAAATCAAATTCCATGGCTTAACTCTTGGAATCACAGTCTGCTAGGGAATTGTTTCAGCTGAAAAATGGTGCTTTTTTTCAGTCTTAGCAGGTGTCCACAGCATTACAGACAGTATGATAATAGAGGCATAGACTCAGCAGGGACATGATCAGAAGCTAGGAGAGGTCAGAAAATGAACATAAGCAGAAAACATCAAGTTTAATCAAGAGAGAAAATGCAATCCAAGACAAAAGGAGAAAAAAAAAGAAAAAAAAAAAAAGAAAAAAAGAAAGAGGAAGAAGAAGAGGAGAAGGAGTTGTGGCACATTCTTTAATATCAAAGGATCAGGACTGTCAAGATCACTGTATAAGAACTACTGAATACAGCTTTTGTTTAAAACAGAGAACACAGTGATTTTTAGGAGCTTTATGGCACATCCTAATAGAAGCAGGGTAGGAACGGATTGAAGTCTACATTGTTACCTAAACCTTTCTGAATAGCCCAGAGATATTTAAGATTGAATTTACAACAACAAAAAAAATCCTCACAGAGGTCAACAACGCAAAACTCATGTTTTGCCATGTCCTTAAGGTCAGATTATCAATCCAGCAAGCAATCACCTTGCAATCAGATATACTGAGCAGCACACTGGGGTATGCCATGCAAGACAGTATGTCTGTTTGCATTCATAAAGCATGGTTTCACTGTGCTAATATACTTGAAAGAGACAATCCTCGCTCTAATGAACTTTCAAGCTCAGCAGAAGCAAAAAACCCATCCAAGAGTAAAATCCAAATTATGTACATATGCCAGAGAAATTCCTTGCTGTCTTAATCAAAGGAGTTTCATCATGGTCTCCTTGAGTGAGGTACTTGCATGGAAAATGATTGTTAGTTCTCCATCTAAATGCTTTGAAGAACAGCTGAAGTGGTGCAAAGAAGTCACCTACATACCTTTATGGAACAGACCACAATCAGCTCAGTACAGACACTGTGACAACACGAGCTTCTGAAAGCACTAAAGCAGGGAGTGGGTGGCATGCAGATCCAGATTAACTTAATTTAGTATTTAATAGCAGAGAATTGTAACAGTGAAATTTTTTTCTAGAGGACAAGGTGAAGAAAAATGTCTAAAGCACAGTGATATTCTAACAATGAGTTAGATAAATACCTGTATATCTAGATATATAATGAGTGGTCACGTATCATGAAAATAGGTGCACTGGAAAATCCTTTAAATTAGCCAATTCTGTGAACTTCAAATTCATCTGTAGAGCACCAAAACTGCCTTCTTTTACTTAGAAAAATGGGCTTAAACTCTGATCAGGTCTCTGGGACATCAGAGCACCATATTGCACTAGATGACCTCTTGAGATCCCTTCCAACCTTTGTTCCTGCGATCACCACAAAGAGTCTGAACTCTACAACAGAAAGTGGTCACTCCCTGAGCAGCAAAACCAAGAGGCAGATGACCTCTGTGAAACCCACATCAGACCTGCCAGGCTGTTCCCAGGGTGCTCCCTCAAGCACTCCCTCGATCCAAGGACACGGAGCTGACACCTCACCTGGGGATCAGCCTCACCTCTGGTCAGCCAGGCATCCTGCCCTGAGAGGCAGAGGCTTTTCCTCACCTTTGAGGAGCCAGACAGCTGAAGATGCTCCACAGACTTAGGTCTGGCAAATGCCCTTCCTGAGGGCACCAAGCCATGCTTGTAGGGGCCTGCTGTGTTCCTGTGAGGAGTCATTCTGCGAGGTAGAAGTGATTCAGCCATAGTCTGGCCATCTTTTACTCTCCTTATTTGTGTTTGTTTCCCTATGAAGGCATGATTCTTCTGTTCATTGCTTGCTGGTCCACTTTCAACATGTGAGATCAGCAGCACTGTAGTCAAATAAACAAATAAAAATCTGTGAACACAAATAGGAAGGTCCAGATGCTCTGCTGATAAATACAGCATATATCTCAGTGAACTGTGTCCACCTACAACTAAGCAAGATTGAGTCACTAAGTCATTTTTTGGCTTCACTGACACAATTTTTCTCATTCTGGTCACTTCAGTGCATACAGTTCACTTGTTTATGTACGCCCCTGATGCAAATCTACAGAGTCCCCAAGTTCCACTGACATTGTGTGGTAGATACAGTCCCTGAGGAAACCTAAGAACATTGGAGAGCACAAGTTTTCTGATCTAAGCACATTGTCCTTCTTATGTTGACAGTCTGCATAGGATAGGATAGGATGCAGCAAAAGTGGATATGAGGATTGTGCTGTCTCAGCCCAGCATAACATAATGTTCCCTTTACCTACATTTTAGTCCCTGGTGTTAAGGTGATAGAGAGATTATTCATTGCTTTCCAGGCATTCTTCTGCTTAGCTTGGATTTGTTGTTTAGTGTTGAGGTTGGTTTTTTTAACACTAAATCAGTGCAGTCTGCCAAGTTTAGCCCAGGAGTAGGACACATAAGGAGAAAAATGAAGCAAAACCTGAAGCTGTGTTGTAAGAGTAGTTAAGTCAACAACAGCAGCAACACAAGTGGAGGAAAGAAGGTTTCTGTTACACAACATGCTTCTGTAATGAGGCATTAGAAAGCACAGCAGTCTGCTCTGCCCATTCCCAGTCTTGGAAGACCTAACAAAATGTCTTATTTTTAAAATAACACTGGAGATTGAGCATTAATTCTTAGCAGGAACTTCAAAATTGTGGGTTTGAGATTTTTTTTCACACGCATTCATTCCCAGATTACTGAGATACAGGAAAGGTCCTGTATCTTCTTGGGACTCTGGCACCAGGAGACACACCAGCAAAACCTCCTGAAAAAATACAGCCCCACTGTTGTACATGTTTAGCATAGTGTAGCTTCCTTTAAGAAAAATCAGTGCCAATTAGACAACTTTAAGCCAACATTACACCCTCAAAAATAGTGGTAGCAACACTAAGGTGGATGCAATGGTCCAAGTTGCTCTCATCAAGAGAAGCCTGCAAGTGTACAAGCTGATGTATATCATCCCTTGCACCACAGATATGTGTTCCTTCAGTCACAATGATTAGAAGAGGCAGCACAGTCTGCCAGGTCCCACTGAAGCTCATGAGAATTTCATCTTTGCTCCACAGAAGGGAAATGGAGGCAAGTGATGAGCACTTTGGAATGTTCTCTCTTCTACAAATACCTCAAATCTTCTCCCATATTTGGAAGAATGAATGCCTGGCAACACACAGGGTTTCAAAAATTCACAGAAGAAACTTAGTTTGTCTAGTAGCAGTTCTTGAGAGCAATAATCATTGTTGTAGTACTCACAAACTAGTTTTAGACCCGTAAAATGTGGAAGGAAAAAGAAAAAAAGACTTTTTTTTCCCCAAAGCACTTACTGTTTTCATACAAGAAGAATGCATGACCTTTTAAATGACCCATTCTACATGGATCTCAGTGAACAACCCAAATAAAGCTGGCGATTTAACACCGATGTAATTCCATTGAAAATCAGCAGAATTACATCAGCATGAGATCAGAAAGGGGACATAGGCCCAGATTCTGCAGACACTCACAGAATGTAGGAAGAGGTATAGAAATCAATTTGTATGGGCAGTAACCGACTTCAGTGGAGGAAATGTGTGCTCAAACCAGTGAAAGGGAGCATACCAATGTGGTAACTATAGCAGGCATCTATTTAATTATGTCTTATGTTTAAACCATTCCATTTTTAATTAAAATCATTGAGTTTATCAGTACAAGAGAAACCATGGAATCCTCATACTTTGAACATGAAGAAATAAATTATAATGTATTTGAGGGATTAGTGCTGTCTATTTTGATTTTAATAAAGATAAGAAAGGAAAAACAAAGACATGGATTCATACAAGCCCATAAAATGAAGCACATGGCTTTTCTCTACTCAAACAACAGAACAGATATATTAAACATACAGTACAGGTTTAACAAACCATCATTTGTATTCTTTGTAAAGGTTTTAAAAGGGATTTGGAGATTCACCTCACTCCAGAATCCATGCTTTACCTGCAAATTTTAAGGTGACTTCTGAATTACCTCTGATGGGTTTTGCTGCATCAGGTTCCAAAGGAGACTCTTGATGTATCAGACCATCAAACTTCCCTTTCAGTCTGTGGACTGCTTGCTTTTGGGTGATTGTTCAGGGATCTAGAAACTTCCTTCAAATGCAGAGAAGCCTACATTCTCTTGAGTGCCAAAGATATAATTTAGAGAGCTATGATGGATGAATCCATGGTCCTGACACTGCAGCAGGGATTTGGTTCTACGGCTGGCTCTGCTGCATGTTTCTTGTGAACCAACCAGCAAATACCTCTGTAAACTTGTGACAAATACAGAGTTTTAAAGGTGAGGATGCACCATCTAACACTTTCTGTATTTGGCCTAAATCACGCCACTAAAGCATTGTTTTGAAAAAGGTGGAAATTTCTCATCATGACAAGGGTTGGTCTGTTTGATGACAAATTAGTCTCATTGTTAAAACCAATGCACTTCATTCTTTGCTAAGAAGGGAAGAATTGTAACTGTATCCCTGAGAAAGAGTACAAAGAACACCAAACAAACCCCAAAGGAACTCGAGAAGAAAACCATCAGTTAATGCAAGAGGTGGGTGATATCCCATGTGTGATAAGCTCACAGAAAAAAGGAGACCAGACAATACTAACACTACAAGAAAAACTTATTCCAAAATTGAGGAGGAAGAGAAAATGCAGGACAGACAAACCTGCTTATATCACAACTGCTGCATTTTGCTGAAGAAGAAGGAAAAATTCATGCTGGAGGCAAAAAGTAGGTCTAGTTGCAAAGACAAATACAAAAGAATACCATGAAGACACAGGACCAAAAAAACACAGAACAAAAAATAGTGATGCAAATTAGACAGAAGAATAACCAAAAGGACAAAGTTTCTCAATGAAGAAAAAAAACCAAACAACAAAACAAAACAAACCCAAACCTCAAACAAAACCCCAACAAAAGGGAAGTCTTGGTCTGCTGCTCAACGGGGAGAGAAAGATACTGGCAGATGATGATGCCTTTTTGCTTCACTCTTCGGTAAAGAGGTCAACTTCAACCAGGTGGCAAATCCAGAGAATAGCATCAACAAAGAGGTAGTGTCAGGCTCAAAGAGGAGAAGAACCATCCAATAAGTTAGTCTTATCAGATCATCTCCACCTGATGAACTTTATGCCCCAGTACTTAAAAGGACAGGCTGAAAGCAATTTTAGAGCTGTTAGTGGATTTCTCAGAGAAGTCAGAAGAAAGGGCTATGTCCTAGAAAACTCAGATAGAGCAAATACCACATGTAGCTCTAAAAATGAGAAGAGGGAGCTGGAGTTGTAGGCCAGTCAGTTTAACCTCCATTCATACTAGGTGTTGTGCTAGTATTTTGAGCACTTGTCCCAGATAAAATTATCCTTGAGCACTGTAGGGATAACAGAGGAGCAGCAGCCAACATGGGTTGAAGAGCAAATCATGTCAAAACAACCTTATTTCTTTCTCTGGCAGGGAAACAGACCTTGTGAGAATGGAGACAGTAGGTCTCATCTAACTCAAATTTAGTAAGGCTTTTGCCTTTAGTTAGGAAGACATTCTAATAAATAATCTAAGAATATCTATATGAAATTGAATTACTCCAGATAAAAGTTACTTGGAAATCGTGCCTAAATAATAATTATCAATGATTTTTAAAATCTAAAGAACAAGATTCTGCTGGCTTGTGTCTCCAGAGGAGTCTTACTGTGCTAGTCAAGTCCATTTTCTGTTGTCTCAGTAAGGGCAGGGGATGGAGAACCATGCAGCAGCAAAGGGAGAAGAGTTATTGATATGTTAGAAACCATGGCAGCACCTGGAAATGGTCACATAGGAATTAAGGATTTACCTCAGCAAAAGAGTTGGCAGGATCAATAGATAAACTGAAGTGCACCTACAGCAATGTATGTAGTGTGGGACTGAACAGGAGGACCTGGAAACCAGTACGTTTGACATTTTATGCACAGACATTAGGGGGAGACCCAGCAAGGCAGATGTCATGATGAGAGTCTACTACAGACTGCCCAGCCAGGATGGAGAAGTAGGTGAAATATTCCATTAGGAGCTGGAAGCAGTAATTAGCCCTCGGGGGACTTCAGCTACCAGATGACTGCTGGAAATACAACACAGCAGAGGGGAAACAGCCTAGGAGGTTCCTGGAGTGTGTGACAGAGAACTTTCTGACACATCAATGAGGGAAGGTGCCTGCTGGATGTGTTGTTCAGGACTGGTGGGTGATGGGATGGTTGGAGGCCACTGAGTCCTGAGCTCAGTGATCATGAAAAGATCCATTTTGATTCCTAGAGAAGTAAGGAGAGGGGTGAGCAGAACTGCCACCTTGGACTTCCAGACTTTGGCCTGTTTAGGAGATTGGCTGAGAGAGTCCTTTGGGAGACCATTCTGAAGAACAAAGGAAACCTTGGAACACTCGACTTCTTCGAGAAGGAAATTCCAAAGCCTCAAGAACAGGCTGTCCCCATATGCTGAAAGATGAACCAGTGGGAAAGACAGGCCTGGATGAACAGAGAGCTGTCTGAGACTAAGAAAAATAAAAGGAGAGTTTGTGACCTTTGGAAGAAGGGTCAGGCCACTCAGAAGGACAATATGAATGTTGCAAGGTTATGCAGAAGAAAATTAGAAGAGCTAAAGACCAACTAGAACTTAATCTGTCTACTGGTGTAAAAGACAATAAAAATGGTTCTAAAAATACACCATCAGCAAAAGGAGGACTATGGAGAAACTCCATTCTTTAATGAATGTAGGGGAAAACAGTGACAAAGGGTGAGGAAAAGGTTAAGGCACTTAATGCCTTCTTTGCATCAGTCTTTAGTAGTAAAACCAGTTGTTCACCAGGTACCATGAGTTGGAATATAGGTGCACGGAGCAGAATGAAGCCCTCCATAATCCAAGGGGAAGTGGTTAGTGACCTGCTACCTGTTAGACACACACAAGTCTATGGGGCCAGATGGCATCTAGCCAAGGGATTCCACTGAGGGAGCAGCTGGAAGAGCTCATCGAGACTCTTTCAGTCATCTACCAACAGCCCTGGCAACATGAGGAGGTCCCACTACTGGACTCCAATTAATGGCAGATTGATTGGCAAATGCGATACACGTCTACAAGCTGATCTGAAAGAAGGATTTGGGGAACTACAGGAATTGTAAGCCTACCCTCAGTGCCAGGGAAGGTCATGGAGCAGATCATCTTTAACGCCATCACAGGGTACATGCAGGGCAACCAGGGGATCAAGCTCAGCCAGCCTGGGTTTAGGAAAGGCAGGTCCTGATTGATCAACCTGATCTCCTTCTATGACAAAGTGACCATCAGTGGATGAGGGAAAGGCTGTGGAAGTGTCTGCCTGGACTTCAGAAAAGGCTTTGACACTGTTTCACACAGCATTGTCCTGCAGAAACTGGCTGCTCATGGCTGGGATGAGTGTCCTGTTCTCTGGGTAAAAAACTGCCTGGATGGCTGGGCC